>OU862926.1:29229314-29829314 GCA_917880885.1 Limnephilus marmoratus | reverse complement strand
TTTCTAGTTAAATAAGTGAAAATTTAATTTTCTTTTTACTGGAATAAAAATGAATGAATAAAGGTGCATAACAAGCCCAACAGAATTTAGGTCCAAACTAGAGACCTACCTTTTTGGGCTATCATACCCTTAAATTAAATATATCTATTTGAGAGTATCATACTTTGTATTGCCTATGATATGTCTTAATCACATTTTTCTTACAGAAGTAAAATTACTCGAATCCTTACACATCTTGACGAATCACATTTAGGAAGACCAAATCCTTGTACTACTGTAGGTACCACCCACTATTAAATGTTGCTTTTACTTTCCAAAATACACTCATTAAAGAATATATTATATTATATTAACATTAAAATATTTTACAGGATTAAATAACATCTGTTCACAATTATGTATCCTGCGTGCGAACTTTGTGCGTGAAGACAATAAAATTGTTAATTTCAAGCAGCCTCCCAGGTAACTATGGTCCGGTATTCATTCATTTTTAGGCAGCATCGCGTTCATTGGGTAAAACTAGTGACCGACCGAAGGTTCGGTTTCAGTTTCGGCTAGTTTCGGCAAAAAAATCTAGTTTCGTCATCAGTTTCGGTTTCGGCAGATTTTCTGACAAACCTTCGGCCGCACCAAAACTCTGCAAAAGATATTAATAAATTGGTAAATTTAGTCTTAAAAATGTTGTGATTGTGAACGCAATTTAAATTAAAATACTCAATTAATGAGGTCCTTCCTTTATAATGCACATAAGTATTGATTATTGACAAATTTTTGTTCCAAGTAGTAGTTAACATGTTTGTTAATTTTTAGTAATATAAAAATAAACATAAATTTTCACATACTTCAATTATTGCTTTTTATATTTCATTTAACACGTGTTAACTGTTTGTACAGGGTTTTCCAATAAGAGGTGTTATTTTGATATTCAAAGAAAAATGCCATTTTTTAATATAAATGATCGGATGTTTATTTCATTATAAAGAGGAAGATATGCCGTTAATTAGTGTAAAATAACATCAGGCAAATGACCACCACGACAACGCTCACAGGACCATATCCTTTTCATGAAATTTTCCATAACAAAATCGCAAAGTGGCTGCCCTATATCCTCGATAGCCTCACGAATTACATCGTTGAGGTCTTGAATCAACGCTGGGCTGTTGGCGTAGACCTTCTCTTTCACATGGTCCCAAAGGAAGAAGTCACAAGGTGTTAAATCACAAGATCTCGGTGGCTAATTGTGATCACCGTTTCGTTGCTTGTGTGGCACATAGCGCCGTCTTGTTGAAAGTAAACGTTGTCGAGATCAATACCATCCAATTCCGGCCATAAAAAATCATTAATCATCTCTCAATAGCGCAATCCATTCACCGTAACTGTTGTTCCAGCCTCATTTTCATAATGAATTTTAATAATTTCAATGTATCGTTCCATTTTTATTAATGGCGTAGTTTCTACTTGTCAAATGACAAAAAATGACAACTTCAAAAGTGACATATACCGAAATAGCGGGCTATTCAAAATAACACCTCTTATTGGAAAACCCTATATAAGTGAAAAAATAAGCCAAACTTCAGTAAACAATAGATTTTTAACATGTCTAAAAAAGTTTCGGTTTCGGTTTCGGTTTCGGCCGGTTTTGATCAATGAACCGGTGGATGCAAATTTTAGCCATAAGTTGTTTTTAATTGTTTGTCTAGCTTGGAGTTTGTTTAGATTTTAGAAATGTATTATAAGGTTGTAGAGCGCCCTTGAGGTGATTTTTCACAACAACGGCGCCATATAAATCATCCAAATATTATTTTTATTATTAAGAGCACATTGAATTGCAAAATTTCAAGGACGCTTTTAATTACGCGATTAACAGTGTATCATTATTGTATCTTGTGTTCTCTGTGAGAACAAATAAATGTCATAGTTGGTTGGGATAAAAATTGCAAAAAGTTGGTCACGTAGTATGGGTACGTTCCCTAATATGAGAGTATAGAATGTATCGGGAGCATCTCCTATCCTTTTCCTATAGTCTCCTATCCTTTTCCTAGTAGATCATCAGTGTTTATCCTTTCTGTAACAGGCGAATATTTACTTTCACAATAAAATACCCAGCTTTATAAAAAAATCGTAAAATAACATTTTTACGACAAACAAATTCATCGGGTTTTTATTAATTTCGTTCACTGTGTACATTGTGAAAACAAAACATTTTTTACGGGACAACAAAATCGAAAAACAGCTAATTTAATGAATGATTAAAATGACTCCTTAGTTTTCTGGTACTAAAAGTAGTAAATGGCTTCCTGTCAACCGGACATATTTTTTTTATCTTCGACCATTTTTTCAAACAGTGGTAGCAAAAGTCGTGCGTGCAGCAGTCAGGGGAGGCAATTTCTGTATTCGGCAAAGAGTTGAGGCAAATGGGGCACAATTGGGAATCAGCAGTCGGAAACAGCTCCTGAAAAAAAGGAAAAAAAGAACGTTCTCTCAAAAATTGGTTTGCCATGGTCCCAATCGCCAAGGGATGTAATCGCCTAGAGTCCGAAGACTTGCGAGTCAATGTCCTGAGACATAGGGACCAAGTGGCAAGTTGTGGGCCTGAATTGAATGTGGGTGGGAAGGAGTTGGGATAGAGGAAGGTTGGGAACTATCCGACTCTTCAGGTTTTTTTTTTATTTTTTTAAATTAGCTCCACACAGAGGAAAATAATTCTTCAAAGCCTGCGCCATCTTTTGGGATGCTGTATTTTTTCAATTCAATTCAATTTATTAATTTTTAAAATATGACAAGTGTTTTTAAAAGAGAAAATGTTTTAGAAGATATAAACAAATTTAGATTAACAGCAACAAAGCTTTCATTTTGAATTGTGCTTCATTGATTTTAAGCATATAGTATTCGAAGTGATTCTATTTAACAAGAAGACAGCTCTCCCGACTGGCATGACCATTGGCAAGTTAGTTCTGCAACCCAGGAGATAAACCAATCCATGCTGTCGGTGACGGAAATAACCACCGGGAACATAGAAACTAATGCTCTCCATGATAGTCGAGCTTTTGAACCAAACGAATCAGTGGATGGTTCGAAATGGTGGATTTTTATGGTAACGAAGGAGAGGAGAAGGAATAACGTGTAAGGGGTGTGTAGGAATCTGGGGTTCAACGTGTCCAGGAATGACCGATAGATGAATCCATCTATCCCACTGCGGTGCAAACACATCCGTCGCAAAGACCCAGACAAAACTCATCCCATGAATCCGAGCACCAAACGTAGCGAACAACTTGGGGTGACCTTTGGCAGAGGGGTTAGTTATTCAATAAAAGGTTCCCGGGGCGGCATTACCTATACCCGCCAAATTGTTCAGATGTTGTTAACAAACAGTCCGTCAACAAACAGTCAGTTTCCTGCCCACCCCTTACACCCTTTTCCTTCCCAAAACTCTCTTCTCCTTTCTTTTCTTAAAAAAAACCTCCACACAGCATCCCTAAAGATGACATAGGCCCTGAGGGAAATTATTTTCCTCAGGGCCTCCTGGATGGATTTCATGTAAAAAAAAACAGCTAAAACTACATCAAGCAACGTGTAGATTTTGAATGGTGGTATTTCACCAGAACGATGCATAGAGATATCTACCGCTCATTAATCCAATGATTTTGTTTGCGTGAGCCGTGATTCGAACCTGTGATCTCTGGATTCGTAGTAGAGGATCTTAAATCCACGTAGATATTATCATAATATTATTATGTATCATTTTACCGTCAGATCAATTTATCCGGATCACCAGTGTATCGCGGTTGTTATAGTCACTTGAAATCCATTCCACCGAGAGTTGTATTTTCCCATCTAATCATCTAAAATAATTACCTATGTAAATACAGAAGTATGAAGAGATTGGCGTTCGCTCCTTGATACGAGGCTTGAAACTATACGGTTTCTAATGATATACTCGTGAACCCACCTTTAAGATGATGCCATAGTAAATAATGCAAAATCCTACAAAATCATATGTTTTTGTTTTGAAAATTTGATCGCTTAGAAGTATTATAGATGCTTCAATTAAATACTGCGTGTAGAACATACCTTGGCCCTTAAAAATATCAGTCATCAAGCCTATAAAAGAATAAAGCACAAGGTCTATTGAAAACACTTTCAAGTCCAAACCCTCCAATTTATAAACCTCTTTTCGGATACGATTTTATTGTGTAATGTGGCAAATTCAGTTTATTTTATAATAATCGCAAAAAAAAATTGATATTTATGCCCGATCTTCCAAAAATGAAATAAAATGTGCATTTTCGCGTTGTTATTTTATAATACGGCCGCTAGTCGACGAATTCGGTTTTTCAAAGTGAACTCTGTGGTGTCCACCGAAGAACTACTGCCCACAGTGTCCACGCCACATCTATTTCGTATCAGTCACGCCCCGGAAAGAGCGGGAGATGAGCGTGTGACTCCGCGTCGCTTGATTTCGTGAAATCAATTTTAAATTTCCGTTTTATTACAATAAACAATGCGTAAAAAAGGAGTCAATGTTTTTTACAGGTTTTTACGAAATCAACCTGTAAAAAAAATTTCTCAAATGCCTTTTCCAATCTTTCCAAAAGCTTTTTCTTAAGTATTTTCAAACTCCTCCCTTGATGGGGCGTGAATTCCGATTTCGATTTTTTCCTGAACTAGATCGCCTTAAAAGACATATTGACTATACACTTGCAGTAACGTTGGGTTGCCATCTCCAAACTTTGAAATCCAGGATTTGAAGGTAGAAATACCGGGACATTTCGGTTTAAAGCCAGACTATATATGTAATAAGAGCAGTACCTAATTGTCATAGTTATATTATCCTGAAAACAGGGTCAATAAAATACCCAGAAATCACATTTTTTATTAAAGTGTGCAACTAACTTTTAGTTACTAAATTAGCGTGTCAAATGGATGAATGATGTTTTTAATCATAAAATAATCTAGTCTCAGTAAGTAATATAATACGACAAATTCTTAAGTCGTATTTTATTTTTTTATTATTTAGTGTTTTATTATTTTATGTTTATTGTATTTTTCAACTCCACAATTGTCCCTCAACATTTGTGGTTGAGTTCGCAATTATACAATGTTTCACAGTTCATATTCGTGTAACATGTTGTAGATAATTTTGATTATTGGAGCTATTGTTGCTGGAAATAACCGATTTCTCTCTTTTGACCACTATGTGTTATTAGTGAAAAAAACCTCGACCTTCACACGTGCGGTGCGAGCCTAGTGACAAAACGATTGGAGAAAGTAGTGGCGCGCGAATTTTAAAAGGACTTTTTAAAAACTCAGGACGATGCTTAAAAACTATCTAGGATAGCCCAGGACACCCCAAAAAGCAGGACATGTCCTATGAAAACAGGACGGTTGGCAACTAATTTATCAAAGAAACAGGTTGATTATATATAAAGACGTTTGTTTTACTAACCAAAGGAGTGAATTTTGTTTGTTTGGCTTCAGATGCAGTCTGTTTACTAACCCTCTTTCTCTTTCGTTGAGGTCGATCGGAGTCGTTCATTATTTCATTATTATTAATTTAAACTATAAAATAAACCGGTTGTCTGCTCGAAATTGGGAATAAATAATTAAAAATAAAAACAAAATTATATTGCTACGAAAAATCGAAATTCAAACTTGTTTTTATTATACGGTGGAAATTATAAGAATCCTTCGGTGAATACGTGCCTACCTGCTTAACCAAGTAGACCTCGCGTCCAAAAAAGTATATATCTAGTTTTCTCTTATTTAAGCGAGCTGTTTGAAAAATGAATTTAACAGGTATGGAGGGGGGGTGAGGGGGGGATAGGATGTAGGGGCAGGGCGGAGGGGTGGAGGGGGAGGGTGAGGGGTGAGGGGGGATTTGTGGGGGGAGGGGGGGGGGAGAGGGGTGAGAGGGGGCGGGGGAGAGGAGGAGGGGGAGATTGGAGTGGGGATAAGGAAGATGGAGGAGGCGCTGTGGGTACCCCCCTAATACTACGCGAGCGAAGCCGGGGGCAAAAGCTAGTAATTATATAAAATAGCTAACCCAAATTTGACACAAAAAAAATATTACTACCTTGTCAATTGTATTGTGTGAAAGAGTGAGGCTTCTAGAACGAATAAGTATATAAGATATTTTATTTAATTTATGGGGCTAGAGTTCCAATGAAATTCATGCGCTTGGTAGCTGCAAGACATTTGTTTTTGGGGTGTTATGCCGTGTTACGCTACTTCCTTCTTTAGCCAACGTTTCGGACAGCTTTACAGTTACGTTTGCATCACATGCCCTGATGATCTCCAAAAAAAACGAAAATACCAACGAAAATACTTTTGGCCGTGAAAATCTAAAAACTTATTTGTAACATATTGCTATATTTCGCTTAAATTTTCTCTTAATGAAAAGAATATCTTTAAATTTTGAACAAGGGTCGAATTCCAATCGTTCCTGCGATTGGTAGCTGTGAGATGAATTGTAATCTAGCCTCTTTTGAACAGCGCTCTCGAGGTGATTTTTCGCGAAAACAGCGCTATATAAATTGGTCAAATTTATTATTATTTTTAAGTACCTACCTTATTTTCGGTGTCCCGGTTTGGGGGAAATAATAAGTGGTCACATACATGAAGATACTTACGAACTACGTGATTGTGACGTAACCGCAAGGTGGTTTGGTCCGTACCAGGGTTGTTGCGGATGCAAAAATTTTGACATCCGCGGATGCGTATACGGATGCGAATTATTAGAGGTTCACATCCGTAATTGATCACAAATACTGTAATTGATTCACAACGGGAATCACGTCGATAACTAACCAAAACAAACAAAACCTGCAGGATCTTGTCACCAACGTGTGTCTTCCTATTGGTTAGTTAGCGAACGAAGATAGCAACACGCGCGAGGCATGCGCCACTCTGGTCCCGTTCACATCCGCATTCATTCCGCATTAATTGACGCGGAGGCGAATGCGGATGCGGATGCGAATATCCACAACACCCCTGGTCCGTACACGGCGCTACCCGAAATATACTGAACTTGGTCATTTTTCACGTACAGCCGTTGTGTTGATACGATGTCAAGTGACTCTAGCGTTGAAGACAATATTCTCGTTTATATTTATTATAAGGATAAAAAATGATCCAATAGAAGATTTTGGATTCACCCATACATCGAAGGAATGATTAAATATAGTGAATCATGCACGGGGCATGGGGATGAGGGTAACCTTGCGGCTACTCTTGCTAAGACGCTTATGGATTTCGATAAGTTATGCCCAACCACCAAACAAGAAAGGTATATCACAATTAAGTGGTACTCACGGTTGTTGTCTTCTAGTTTGGTGACAGTCATAGATGTCCATAAGCGCTCGAGATTGTTCTATTTGATTATTAGAACTACGGTAAAAGTTTGAGTCACGAGTTCACATAAAGTATACGGTAGAATACGGTAGGATTTACACTTTATGTAACGATATGATGAGTTAACACTTCAGCGTACAGCGAAATGTCACGATACGATCGGTGGTTACTCACGATAAAGCGCTTGACACTTGTTTTCCGTGTAGTTAGGCACCCTTATTGTGCGGAAGTCCAAAATCTGGGTTCCTCCGATCCCGTATGACAATCGGAGCACAAAACGAATAAAATCCATAAGCGTTATGAAACATATAGGGTGTTGTCATTTTATTTTTCTCCGTTTCTTTTTCTTTCGTTCTGCGTCGTCCAAATATTTTTAGGAAAGTATAAGTGCGTCTTTTACGACGAGCATTTTAAGACGATTTTTTTTTCTGAATATTTTTAAATAAATTAAATAGTGTTATTTAAAAAATATATGAAGTAAGTACGTTAAGTAATCTGGAAAATCTAATCAATGTTGTTTTATACCATGCCTTTAAAAACAGGACAAAGTTTTCAATTCGCTCTCCCGAAAGATTAATATTTTGTCCTTAGCGTTTCAAATTTCTGTGATCGATATTATGTGTATAGTAACTACTTGGCCGCCCTGCTGTCGGTTTGGACTTTCCTTCAACAAAGATGACCACGAATAAAATGCAAAAAAAAATCTTAGAAAGCGGTAAATAAATACGTAGGTACAGAATTTATTTTTAAATATCTTAAAGTCTTCCGTCAAAATTTAAAATTAGGAATGATGTTCATTCCATATTTTCGATGACTTTTATGTCAATTTGAGTTTGGCTGACAATTTGTTTTCATAAACATGCATTATTTAATTCAAATCACGTTGAGAGTTGCGAGAATAACAAATACAATAATGTTTCCAAAAGAATCATAACAATATTAAATTACAACAACAAAAAAAACTAAAAAAAGCTCGAATTTTTTAAGAAGTGAGTAAAATGGTTATTTTTTATTTCAAAACTGACAAATGTCAAATGAAATGACAAAACGTGTACCCATCATGATTTTCAACGCCAAGTAATACAATCGAACCTGTCTGCGTCGGAATAATTTCGGTTTACGGAAGGTCTTCCAAATTAATTTTTTTTTTTTATATATACTAATTATGGGCCGGAAAATCCAAAACTGAAAGAATTTTTTTTCGGAAAGCAATATTAACAAAGTTACACGACTTTAAAATTTTTTATACACACACACAGGAAAATAGTCATTTTCGATGTATTCTGATTCCTACAAAATCAAACTAGTTATTTTTATACTAACTATGGGCCGGGGAATCCGAATCTGAAAGAATTAGGCGGCGGTAAGCAATATTAACTAAATTACACGACTTTAAAATTTTCTATACACACACAGATGAAAATATTCATTTCAGAAGCTGATTTTGACTGACGCAATACAAAGTCATAGAAAAACAAGAAATACAGGAACATGTGTTGGCAGTGTTACCAAGTCTCAAAAATATTTATCCCTATTTTATGAATTACAACTATCTCAACGGCCGTATTCTTAAACCAAAAGTATGAAAATTCGTAGTCTTAAAAATGCGTAACCTAACCTAACCTAACCCCTTTATACCGCCTGCTCGCGTCAATTTTAAAAAACAGCCTACGTTTTCAAGTAGTTTAGCGGCTACGCTAGGTTTGTGTAACATGGTTTGTGCCCCTTTATACCGCCTACTCGCGTCAATTTTAAAAAACAGCCTACGTTTTCAAGTAGTTTAGCGGCTACGCTAGGTTTGTGTAACATGGTTTGTGCCCCTTTATACCGCCTGCTCGCGTCAATTTAAAAAAACAGCCTACGTTTTCAAGTAGTTTAGCGGCTACGCTAGGTTTGTGTAACATGGTTTGTGCCCCTTTATACCGCCTGCTCGCGTCAATTTTAAAAAACAGCCTACGTTTTCAAGTAGTTTAGCGGCTACGCTAGGTTTGTGTAACATGGTTTGTGCCCCTGTATACCGCCTGCTCGCGTCAATTTTAAAAAACAGCCTACGTTTTCAAGTAGTTTAGCGGCTAAGCTAGGTTTGTGTAACATGGTTTGTGCCCCTTTATACCGCCTGCTCGCGTCAATTTTAAAAAACAGCCTACGTTTTCAAGTAGTTTAACGGCTACGCTAGGTTTGTGTCACATGGTTTGTGCCCCTTTATACCGCCTGCTCGCGTCAATTTAAAAAAATATCCCTGTTTTCAAGTAGTTTAGCGTTTACGCCAAAAGTGAGTAAAATTTATAAAAAATAATTACTTAAGTTAGTTATTGATATGGCAACACTTAATTTTATGTGGCTGTTTCTATGACTTTAAACTGTCATAATACTTCCAATATGTCGATTTTAATGTATGCGTATAGAAAATTTTAAAGTCGTGTAACTTTGTTAATATTGCTTTCCGAAAAAAAATTCTTTCGGATTCGGATTCTCCAGCCAATAGTTAGTATAAAAAAAAAAAGTTTTATTATTTTGGAAGACCTTCCGTAAACCGAAATTAAGCCGTCTGCGTCTTATATTTTTTGGTGGAAAACTTAACCGATCTAAACAAAAATATTCATTAGGAAATTGACGATTCCCGCAAGCGCCCTGCAAGATCAGATTCCAGTTCCAAAGAAACCGGTGCATTCATTCATGTAATTTGGAGATAAATATTATTCAAACATGATTATAAAATAACGATTCTTCTTCTTCTTGTGGTGCCCTCTATATGTGAGTTTGGCATGGACACATGAATATATCTGGACCTGCTCTAAGTGATAAAAGCGTATTATTTCCCCCTCCTATTTCGCCGGTTCCATGGAGCCTGCTCGGCTTACGAGGGCGTCGCTTGAATCTATAAAATGTGACGTCATCATTCTTGTCCTGACAGCGCGCTGGTCACATCGCACATTTTACGAACAAAAGTGAGAGCTTGTGCTATACATTATACCCTTATATATGTGAACGTAGCGAATGTGGGCGTTTGGTTTTACCCCTCATCTGTATCTTCTGGTCTATTAAGTTTGGATGTCTATGTAGTTTGACTATCACCGGAGAAATCTTTAGCCTGCGGGTTGCAGCCTAAAATAAATAGCGGTGGGTACTGTTCTTGTATCAGTCACGTTGCTTTCGAAGCAATGAAGGGATGTTTTCTTCTACCAGGTCTTGATCAATCTTTCCCTGGAAATAAAGGATTAATAATGAATAAACTAAGAATATCTCATTTCAGTGAAGAAATTGAACTTCGCATTGCTCTTGTTCCTTTTGGTCTTTCCTTTATCTTGGACGGATAACACAACCAACCCAGGCAATAGTCGTAATCAAAGTATTACAGAAAAGTATGTGTCATTAGAACAAAAAGCTGCCAGCATCCTCAATAATTGTAAGTTTCGTATTGATTATTAAAAAATATATATTAAACAATATTAGGTAAATTCATCGATCTGAAAGTTTGGATAAATTGAATCATAAATGATGACACTCTAAGAAAGATTTGCAATCAATAAGAACATTTACAAAAAAAACAACTAACTAACTAACCATCACGCCGTTTCCCCGCTTGGGTGGGCAGAGAGGAAAGACCGCCAAACAACTCGGTCTTGGCATACAATTATTTTTATTTTTTTATTTAAGTTTATTTAGGAAACACACAGTTGTAAATATACATTCATTTTACATTTAACAATGAATATAACATAAACCAGTGAAGTTCCATTCATGATTTTTAAAAAAGAAATGGTTAGGTTACATATCGAAGTGTAGATAGAATAACCATGGAGACATTACAACGCTTATGCAACGCATGCAATGCTTCCCTCATACAGAGAGGCAATTTCCTGTATGAGATTTGTATTCACTCCATACTTGGACAACACCTTCCATAGCAATATTTCCATGAAAAAGGAAATAACGTTTTTATTTAACTAGAATGATTATCATAATTACTTTACTCTCTGTCTTTTACTTACACAATTCTCGTCTAGACATTTTTTCAATATGAAATATATCTCACTCGTTACATACCTACTCTTTTGGATTTACTGTGAATATTATCTTCATCTTATTATGTATCGTAATCTACATATTTTTCTCAGGCATTGCAAAATTGGATTACTTAAACAGGATCTCATTTTTCTTTAACATACACGTTCTTATCTCATATTTACTATCCTTTGTGGTTTTACAAGCTCATGGGCTCTTTATCACTTATGCAACTCTAATTTCTCATGTTACAGCAAATGTCTTATATATACAAAAAAAAAATTATAATATGTAAAGGCCGAGAGGCATTAATGGAACAAATAAATTAATAGTTACTAATTATTTACCACCTACAGTTTGGCAAGAAAGAGTAGAAAATAAATGATGGCGCTGCGATCGTTTTCTAGTTTTAAATGGCAACACCAAGATGGCTCATAAGACAAAGAACGTATGTTTTAAAAAAACACTTCTGGCAAAATGCATATTTCATAGCGTATTTGTATTTTCAAAAAATTTGCACAAAAAACTGTAATTTAATAGAAGCAAAATAAAACAAAACAAGTTTTAAGTGGGCTTTTATTCCGATATAAAAACGTAGGTACTTAAAAATTTAAGTCTATTAATTCAACACCCGACATGTAATTATTGTCTTCGTCCTCGTGTGATTCTTCTTCTTTCGTATCTTCATCTTCATCTAAGCGCAGTTCATCGATATCATATATATTACTGCCTCATGCATAATATTCTGCATCAATTTTCATCACGTGTTTGCAACAATTTTTCCAATCATCAGCACTTATGCTATTACATAATGCCCATTTTCTGTTTTCCCGGTGTTTCAAATTTTCCATCTGCCTTTTCCCCTTCCTTGACAATTCGTCTTACCGTTGATTCAGATTTACCTGTGTGTGAAAAATCATTAAAATTATTATTATATAAGGGAGTTTTAAAAACACACACTAGATAATATTCACTTGGAAAGAAAGAAAGAGAAAACGAGAAAAAGGTAACTTTTCTACGAGTTTAATATTATTTTTTTTATTGAGTTATTCCCTTTTTCTTGTGGCCGCATATTATCTGTCAAAATGAAGTGTCAAAATCAGATTTTTTTACCATAACCTCAAATCAGATTGTAATGGTTATTATCGCTCGAAAATTGGCATAAATCTTGTAATACTAATGAAATTTATTAAACAAACTATACTACGTACCAGTCATTTCAGCAGTTCGTTTGCAAACATCTTCTAAATTAAAAAGAAGCTTCTTCGCGTGACACTCGGCTAGGCTGCGTTGAAAAACGCAGAATATAACCCCTCTTGTATCACTATGTAATAATTTATTCATTTTAATTAAATTCAGGCAAACAATGAATAAAAATATTATCAAATCAGCGATATTCTACTCAGATTTAAGACAATAAATCAACCGTAACACGTTGATACACACAATATGATAACACATAATATGACAGCCATAAGAAACGTCATATAATTCGGTGTTGCCATAGTAATGAACACGTTTAGTTCCAATTGAATTAATTTCTACACTTTCTTGCCAAACTATACGTACCTACATTAAAAAAAATCGAGGCTATTCAAAACAAATTCCTAAAATATCTTTGTTACAAGTTGTTTGTAAGATTTAATAATTATGCAGAGGCAGCTTCACACTTTAAAATTGATTCATTGAGTGTACGAAGGCATCATAAGGATGCACTATTCCTGTATAAAGTAGTCAACAATAATATTCAATGCCCAGTGTTGCTAAATAAAATTCAATCCAATGTACCTGCACGTTCAACACGCTCTTCTGTCCTGTTCAGGATGGATCAATTCAAGACAAACTGTAAGCAGAATTCTTGCCTATAGTTATAATAGCGTATTATCCAATGTGGACATTGCAAACTTACTGAATATAAAATGTCCATAAAAGAGTATTTCTCTGATGGTTCTTGAATAATGTTATGTTTTTATTGTTTATATTTCTGTTCTGATTTGATTTATATGTACAAACTCTCTCCATGGCTACCTATGTATTGATAGATTTTTTGTTGTGTAATTTTTCATCTTATATTAAAAAAATTGTTTTAAGTATATATATATATATATATATTTTTGTTTTATATAATTTTGGATTCATATTCCTTTTTTATAAAATTAATTTACTTATTCTTATTATGCTGTCTCAGTAGAAGTAAAGTCACAAGGAGGAAATCCGTAATTGGTTTTATTTTGACTGTTTAATACTATGTACAAACTGAAATAAATATAAACTGTCGATTTCCCAAAAATTAATAAATAAATAAATAAATTACAATATCATAAATAAATGTTTACCTAATTAGGAATAATAAAAATACATACCACCTATACACTATAATTATTATGTTCATGTAGTTTTACAAGGAAAAACATTTTTTGAAGTATTTTTCATTTTATTTTTTTTAATACGTAGGTAGCTAACAATTATATAAATTGCCCCCTCGTAGCCAATGGATTGCTTGCCGTACTGTGCACGATAGAGGTGTGTAAGTTCTGAATTTTTCCGGAAGCCTCCGAGACTTGCTTCCTTTTAAAAGTACACGAGTTCTAGGAGCAGGTCCCGGGTCCGAGTTCTTAGGTGCGGACTGGGCACTGGGTATTGTTGCGGCGCACCGAAACGGGACGCACGGGTTCAAAGAACTCGGAACCAGGACCTACTCGTAGAACCCACACGAGAACTCAGAACCCCGGAGTCGGACAAGACCCGTCCGGACCCGTCACCCGTGCAATGTAGGTACATTCAATGTATCTACACTGCACGGTCTTTTATTGAGAATTTAAATAAGTAAATTAATAAGCTGTAATGCTTTACTATAAACTATTATTTTATAATGCACGTCACCCGTTGATTAACGATACCAGATAAGACGCTCTAATTAAAAACTGCTCCGTGTCTAGCCGAAGCGGTCACGCACGTGTGTGTCGATCAACGAACAGCGATCGAATGAACGCCCAGCGCCCAGCTCGTGAGTCGTGACTCAAGGGGAAGTGTCATAGTTGGCCGGCCGCGGGTAGCGGGGAGTGTCGGGAACTCACCGAGACCGGCGACTCATGAGTGGAATGGTGAGTGACGCCGGACCGTGGATCGCGGAGCAAGCCGGCGGCCACGGGGTGAGTCAGGAATGTACGTAGTTCGCGGCGTTCGCGCGATTCCGGGAGTGGGCGGAATGAATGGATTGTGTCGCGATTCACGTAGCTTGGAACAAGGCGCTTGGGTTTAAAGGAACCCGGGACTTGTATTCGAGTGCGGTTTTCGCGCTTCGGCGTTGAGTTGCTCGGACCGCCGGATTACCGCCGGATTTATTTGGATGCGGAGAGTACTGGGACTGGGCCGGGTTCTCTGGGAGTAGTCGATTTGAAAAAGGAGTGGGAGTAGGAACCGCTTCCCGCAAAGGAGCGGATCACATGAGCCCATTCCAGCTGAACTGACACATCGCTAGTGCACGAATGGTGTTTAAATTTATTAATATTTTTTTAAATTTTTTATTTAAATTCTATTAATTGTATTGTATTATATTGTGTGTTGAATTGGGGGTTTGTTTTAATTTTTTTTTTTGTGTAAGTAGTTTATTTTAATTGTATATATTTAATTTTTATTTTATTTATATTTTTGTTTTATTTCATACTAGCTGGTTCCCGGCATGCATTGCTATGCCATTTAATAAAGAAATTGTTTCTCCCGCGTCCCCTTCCCCTCTCACGTTCGCACTCCGCCTCCTCCACCTTCCCTCTCCCCACACCACTCCCCCCTCCAAGGTTTCCCTCCCTCTCCCAGGTCACCGTACCCCTACCGCGAATCCCCTACCCGATTTCCCCTCCCCCCACACGCATTCCATACATTCAGTCCCGGTACATTCAGTTTTCAAACAGCTCGCGTGCCACCTATTGCAATTGTATGATATATAATTGTGTTTAATCTAAAGAGTGTGTGTGCACTTGTAACGTTTTAATAAATTCTGTGTTTATATGTATAAGCCGGTGGACATCTCCAAAGTGTCACTAAATAAATACAGAAGATTGTTACTGGAATAGTTCAATTCAATTAAAATTAGCACATGCATTCAGACGGTTATAAAATAAGTATTCGGGAAAGTGAATATCACTATATTTACACTCCTTTTCTGTTTTTATTCTATGTATGTTGTTTATATTACTTTTAAATGTGAACTTTATTGCATACATCAACCCAGCGTACCTTTTGGAACAAACCTTTTTTATTATCTAATAATAAGATTCTATGGTTTATTATTATTAAAAATTCTCTCCTTTCAAATTTTTTACAATATTTTGTGTAACTTTTTGATCAATCATAGGTAGCCATTTTTTTTCTAAGAAAAATGCTGCAATATGTAGCAAAAAAATATTGATCCTGGAGAAATGTTGCCTCAAACTGGCATTCGAGCATCCCATTAGCAGTGGAATTGTTGGTGTGCGTAGATATCCTATTGCAGGAACTTCCTCCTACTGGCCTTCCATTCTGGTTGATTTTGGTAAGTTAGAAATTATAGAAATATCTAACTGCCGACTTATTTTCCTAAGAACAACTACCTAATAGTAATTTAAAATAAATATTATCACTACAGCAAACAAACTTCCTTATTTTACTTGCCACTTTCTTAACTTGAATCAACTCAAAACAATTTACTACACACTATATAAATCTTAATCGAGTACGGTATTACAGCCTGGGGAGAAGCTAGATGAATCTGTATTTTGGACAATAAGGTAACTTTATGCCAAAAACGAACTAGCACAGAACAGCTTTTGTCAGTTTCCAAACTGCTCGAGATACTAAAAGAACCAATGGACATAATATCTGCTTATCAGTTTTGCTAAAACAACTTTTGGCCAAAATTTTTTTGGATACTTTGTAACAAAACTATACAATGCATTTCCACTTGCCATTAGACACAACACAACTTATTTTAAATATAAATCAGACGCCAAGTATTGGATCATCAGCCAAGACAGATCTACAATCTGAAAGATTTTATCAAAACCATTCTACAATTATCCAATTCCAATGGTACCTACAGTGGTGATTGACTTTTATTTTAAACGTACTTTAATGTTTCATTATTAATATTTTGGTTATAGACTGCACTTCCATTTATAAGTATGCTTTTGCAATGGTATGATATTGATTATCTTGCATTTTAAATGTTATATTGTGTTGTTATTTGTATTTCCGTTGTAATCTATCTGGACAGTCAAAGCTTCCTTATATTGAATGTATTTTATAACAAATAAAATAAATAAATAAATCTATTTATTTATTTATTTATCCTATTTATTCTATCTAACCATGTTACAAAAACTGTGCCTGCTCTCAACACAGAAGTTCCAGGTGAGACAGGTGTAGTACACCAATTGTAATATAGAATCAATTTCAAGGGTTAAAGCTAATACATTTAAGAAAAATGTTCGTCTCGAAATGTGAATGTGATAAAAAATGACGAGAACTTATTAGGTCACTAAACATAATGTAGGTATGTGTGTTTCTCTAGGCGTTGGAGTCCAGAAATTTCTTTCGCATCTTCCCGAGAGCTTTAACAATCACCAAGAGGATTTGGAAAAAATAAAAATTGAACTTCACACGAGATGTTCTACTGTAAGTCAAATAATAAATTAGCCTGGCATATCCTTTTCACATTAAAAAAATAGAAATCGTTTCGGTGTCCGATGATATTTTTTCTATTAAAAATAAATAATCACTCGTCGCCACTGATCCCACTCCAACACGTCGCGACGGGATCACGTTATCCGCGCGCTGTTTCGTGTGTTTCCGTGCTGCTAGAACAAAACGAAGTTCTTATCACGTGACCCGCCGCTAAACTACACGATGATGACGTGTGGTGGAAAAAAGTATTTTTTTTTGTTTTTAATTTAAAAATATATCTATATTATCGGACATACCTACATCTAAATTTTTTATACCAAATGTGTTCAGGAATCGCTACGAGTTTCATCATGCGTATAAAATGAATACACTCGTAGGTTTAAGCATTTTTTTTATTGATTTACATTTCTTCGACCAGGTAAAGTACGAACTCTCCAAAGCCACCAAAATCCTAACAGATCCTGGCTTCGACAAGACCCTGCCTATCATCATCATCATCCATGGTTTCCTGTGTTTGCCCGAGAGCAAGTTCTCTCAGACTATGACCGACACCTTCAAGGAGAAGGGAGGAATCAACGTCCTTTACCTTGACGCCAGCTCTGCCATATTTGTGATTTACACGCAGGCTGTAACGCGTGTGAAATACATCGGGGAGTTACTTGCAGAGCAGCTGGCTGTTTTTGTTGCAGGTAATTTTAATATAGTTTTAAGCCTTCACATCCATTTGAACTCAGTAAGAAAGAATGATTTTTATTGGAGAAGATTCCTTCATACGACCAGATGTTTTTCTTTTGCAGCACAAATGTCAAAAGTAAAAATGCGATTTACACACCTCTGTGCGGTTATTCCACCTGATGTTTAAGACTAAAATGTTCAGCAAACGCTAAATCAATATTGTGATTGAAATTCATTGATAAATCTACCGTCACATAATGTAACCTATTAAGCTACTCGTCAACCGCGCCGTATCAACTCACGGCGCACCGTGTATCGTTTCGTACAAGCTAGGCGGAAAGAATCTCTAAAAGATTAATAAAATTTAAAATTATGCATATTAAAGATTAAAAAAACCATACTACATACCTTCCAAAGCAGCCCTAATTTTTATATAACCGAAACTTTTAAACTCATAAACAATATTCCGCCATAAAAGTTTGCGCGGCTAGAATCGAATAAAAGCAGCTGACCACTTCATTAACTTATTTATCTGATTTTAGAGCTCTGGTACTAGTCAACGCGTGCATTAATTAACCTAATTAAAAATGTATTTGTCACACTGACTACCTGGTAATACGGCGATGACGTCATCGTTCAAGAATTTCAAAGTGATATTTCCGTCTAGGTCTAGATGGTATGGGACGCTACCTACACAGTGCGCCGCTAGCGAGTGTCTTCTCGGCTTCGATTACGCCCATCTCACGTCAGTTTAGGCGCTTGGTGATAGCTTTTACAATTCAAATACCACTTCTCCATGAATATAAAATCTGGGTCCTTTGGTTGCATCCGATTATCACCGCAATGCACGAACTCATTATCTAGATCTGGGGCATGGATTCGGCACTCTGGTATGATCTCCCAAATGAAACACCATTTTAGATGACAAGGTTTGTTGATTAAATCACAATTGAATTAACTCTGCGTAATTTTAGCCGTTAAAGCAACATTTTAACTTGAATTAACTGGCACGGAAGGGAAGTTTTATTATTGTGAAGTTAGGAATTTCACGTGTAATGGCAACGCAGCAAGTAGATATCTGCACATGGCCTTTGCTCATTTTATATTCTGCCAATTTATAGAAAGCAATGCACCGTACTATGGACTGTGTACTATGTATGAATACCTTTTGGATTGATATTTTGCTTCGTTAATTCTGATACAATTTTCCATAGCTGGCATCTATCCATCAAATATCCACTGCATTGGTCACAGTCTCGGTGCCCATATTTGTGGCTTCGCTGGTAAAGCCTTTCAACACCTGACGAAGAAGAAGATCCATCGAATCAGTGGACTGGACCCGGCTGGACCATGCTTCTTCAACTGCACCTCCGAACTGACCCTCGCTAAAACGGATGCTGAAATTGTTGACGTGATTCACACAGATGCTGGAGTGTTCGGTATCCTCAAACCTCTCGGTGAGTACTAAAACTCGGCATTTTTTCATTTACTCAGGCAAACTACCGCTTTATATGTAATCACGGTCGAGAAGAAATTTCAGGGTTAGCAATAATCATTGCCCGTGGCGAACCTGCGCGTTAGCGATTTTAATTTGGAAGTCGTTCTGAAAGACAAATACCTCAATACGCGAAAAGGAAAAAGGATTTTTTTAGCTAATGCTAAGGCTTGGCCTAACTTCTATATTATTCTCTTATCAGCAGTCCTGTAAACAGCACGCAATTTTTTCCACGCCTGAAGGTAGATTTAAAAACAGTTTGAATCTGCACTGATGAAGTCAAAAGTCAAAACCAGTTAAGGCAGATTTAAACCAAATTTGAATCTGCCCTGATGAAGTCAAAACCAGCATGTTGTTCCAAATTTAGATTAATCATACAAAGTATCGTTGTTCTCTGTAAGTTTTGGAGACACCATGAAACGTTATACGAGTTTCATCTTCCATAATAACCCAAGTGTCCAAGACAGATTTAAATCCAGATTGAATTTGCTCTAATGAAATCAAAACCGGTAGTTTATTACAAATTAAAGTAAATACAATGTAACGTTGTTTTCCTGTGCGTTTTGGAGAGACCGTGAAACATTATACGAGTATGAGCTTTCAAAATAACATACTTGTTCAAGGCAGATTTAAACCCAGTTTTAATCTGCTCTGATGATGTCAAAACCAGTGTGTTGTTACAAATTAAGCTTCTTCCTGTAAGTTTTGGAGACATCATGAAACATTATACCAGTTTGAGCTTTCAAATAACACACAAGTCCAAGGCAGATTTAAACACAGTTAGAATCTGCCCTGATGAAGTCAAAACCAGCATGTTGTTACAAATTGAGATTATTCAAACAAAGAAAGGTTGTTTCCTGTAGGTTTTGGAGACACCATGAAACGTTATACGAGTTTGATCTTTCAAAATAACATTCATGTCCAAAATTGGTTTCCGTATTTCTCTAGGTGCAGTAGATTTCTACCCAAACGGAGGAGCTGCCCAGCCGAACGCCTTGGTTCCTCCAAGTTCCCACAGTCGCAGCTGGGAACTCTATGAAGAATCAGTATTACACCCCAGAAACTTCAAGGCCGTCAAATGCACAGACTGGGAGACATTCCTAGAGGGAAGGTGTAACAACAACGAACAGGCCTACATGGGGTACGAAGCCACTCCAGGAATAGAAGGGAAGTTTTACCTGAAGACTATTGGAAGTCCACTTTATGGATTAGGCCAGGGTGGTATTGAAATGAGTGATGATTCAAACACCAGTTTACCATCTACATCAACGACAACAAAATTATTTAACCGTATAAAACGCGCATTTCTTGGTGTATTTAGATGAATTCGTGATATGAACCAAATCTAAATATTTATAAACAACACTAGCTTAATGAAGGGTATAGAAACAAATACATTAAACTCCACTAACGATTATTTTAGAAATCATTGTTTTAAATTGTTGATACCTAAAGGCATCAGTTTCTTAGTTGACAGTGCTACAAAATCTCCGGTCCTTGATTTGTGTTAGACCTACGATTTGATTAGATTTTACAATTATCATCTCATTTATATCAAAGTACAACAAATAAAGTCTGTTTTAAACTTATTTTCTAATTTACTTTTTCCTAAATACATAATGTGGGAGGCGGGTATGGGTACGGGTATACGGCGGCCTCTGCTTTAGGTCACCAAGTTGTTAGCCACGTTTGGTTACTTGGCATGGTTGCCCGGATTCATGGGGGAACTCACTGCTTAGCAGGTCGGATTGGTAGAGACCGGTTTATACCAGAAAAGGAGGGATGGATTCATATGTCCGTCTCTCCTGAATTCATTGACCCTCAAATACCTACACGCCTCTCTACATTTTTCCTTCCCAGAACTCCCTCTCCTTCCTTTCCTTAAAAAGACCCTCCACACAGCATCCCCAAAGGTAACATAGGCCCTGAGGGAAATAATTTCCTCAGAGCCTTTTACGTGAAGCTAATGTAAAAAAAAGTATATTAATTTCTACTTTTATTCAGTTAAAAACATTTTAATTTTTTATTAGAAAAACTCTCTTTTATAACTTTTGAAGGTTATTCCCATCAACGTAATATATCATTGAAGAAGAAGATAACAATAATAATCTTAACGAAAACATGAAAGAGAACAAGACACAGAAAACAGAAAAAAGACAATGGTCGCAACTGGGACTCGAACCCTGACCTCTCCTCTAACCGGGACGTGCGCCTCAAGGGCCGGCAACCTGAATTTCATTAAACACGTTAAGTTTTAAAGCTCTTAAAAAATATATGTTATTCTTGAAGATAATTTCAAGACATTGCCCACACCGAAACGCAAATTATATAAAATTACCTCGATAGAAAAAAATCGCAAAGTATGCTCCAAAAATTATTATAAACACGCTTGTTTCAGTTATATGTATGAAAAAATTCACAATGTTTCATTAAATGCTGTTTAAGACAATACCCGCGAGATTTTTGCTCTATTTTAAACGAGTCGTGTTTTATTAAACATTTTCGCAATTTTCGCATCGATTTGGTCGCTGTAAATGTTAACGCTCTCCTCTAACATTCGTAATTTCGTATCTCTCCATCTTCTTCTTTTCGGGCCCGGTTGCGGAGCCTTAACCAATTCTTAGAATGATTGTTTCCAAAAAAAGAGTGGTTGCCCATGGTATGGAAAAATAATTAGTTGAAGATAATATTATTAATTCTAAAATTTGAAATATGAGATCGACTATGACGGCTTGACATAAGGGAGCAATGGCGAAATTGGTTAAGGCACACGTCCCGGTTAGACGAGAGGTCTGGGTTCGAGTCCCAGTTGCGACCATTCCCTTTTTCTGTTTTCTGTGTCTTGTTCTCTTTCATGTTTTCGTTAAGATTATTATTGTTATATTCTTCTTCAATGATATATTACGTTGATGGGAATAACCTTCAAAAGTTATAAAAGAGAGTTTTTCTTATAAAAAATTAAAATGTTTTTAACTGAATAAAAGTAGAAATTAATATAAACTTTTTTTTATATTATTATTAATTTATATAATCTTCTTCTTCAAAAACATTTTATTTTAACACGTACGATATTTGACACAGTTACGTACTGTCCTCCGCCAAAAAATGTCTGAGGACATTATAATCATTGATAACATCAAACTAGATTTCTTGTTTTCTCCATTATTAACCAAGTCTTCTGCTCCGTATTGGACCTAGATCTGACTATCAAGCCTCATCTTAAATTCATACAGGGTGTTTACGGACATATTTGACTTTCTTTAACCCGCGATCCTGACATTATTTGGAGTAAAAATGAAAACTAAATTTTGGTCTCCGGTGCAATTTTTTTAGTCCTTGATTTTTTTTAAACCTATCAAATGAAAAAATTTACGTGCCATCACTGGTCGCTCTGCCGAGTAACCGACCCGACAAACAACCCGACACTAACTATCCAATGCCTACTGGTTTTTTAATGTTTTAAGTAGGAAAAAAGTCAATCGGATCGGGAAAGACTGGTCGAGGGAGATCTTTTGATCTCTCCAACATGACTCTACGAACAATGCATTGCACCGCAGTTGGAGCGATATATTCATATACGTTCGTTACTCCTGGACACACTGACACCAGATCCTACCCACCCCTCATATCCTTTTCATTCCCAGATCTTAGTGGCCTTCCTTTCCTAAAAAGATCCTCCACACAGCATCCCCAAAGATGACACAGGCCCTAAGGGGAATTATTTTCCTTGTTGAGGCTAATGTGAAACAAAAAAAATATCGGTCATTGAATTAGGACTCCATGGATTCGCCAGTCTGATGAGACACCGGGTCACTGGAGCCAGGATGCGGCTAATGGCCTCCGACAACACGTTGGTGACCGCAGTCTTCCAGCACCAAGCTCCACTCCTGAGTGAGCGATGGGCCCGAGCGCACTCAAGATCACGCCCTGCATAATAATTGATTATCTATTTTTGTTATTATTAATTTTTATTGCTATTATTTTTTTTTATTCATTTTCTATTTATGTTCTTATTTCTTTACTGTGTAAATATAAAAATATGTATAACTATATGGGACGTGTGGGATTGCACTATCCTCCCCACATCCAACAAAGATTTGTCAATAATAATAATTATTATTATATTTTTACGCACCAGATTTAAATGTCCGGGTTAAATTTTCCCCACAGGAAAAACTAAACCCTTCACACACTTCCCAAATGATCATCTAGTGAATCCATGCTATGCAATTGCACTATATAAGTATTATAAATACAAAACAATACAAGAACAAAATGTCAACCTACCAGAGACCAAATGGGAAAATAATTCACCAACTCCAGATATTTTCATATCAGAGGGTTCGGCTCTGTGGAATTCCTAATTGAACCTATAAATCCTACTGATCCCTCAATATAAATATTTAAAAAATCTTTTGTAATCCTTATTATTAAATATAATAACTATTATTATTAACAACTATTATTGAGAGTAGCCAAGGAATCAGTCGTCCTAATTGAGAAATTTTACACCTAATAACGAACCTAAAGCCAAATGTGACTGATAGGTTCCTATACTACAGTCTGGAATAATTCTTTGTCATAACATCTTTAATCTTACCAAAAAAGCTGATTCATTATTTTAGTCTATGGGATTCTTATTAATTAAAGAAGAAATCGTCGAAATTCTCAGATTCTTTGTTTTCATAAATCATTGTATGCTAAATTATTCTTTGGGACGAGTTCATCATTTAATTGCCCCTTGCGCTCGGTGGCAATAATTATGGTATTTTGGAAGGAGCGTATTAAAATTAGAATGGAGGTAATTCGGTAGGGAGACCCAACTATCAAAATGTCCACTCTAATGATGGGTTTGCCTAATTTCGAATGTAGTCAGTAATTGATAGCCGTTCCAAATTTAAATGGAACAGGGGAACTAAACAAAACAATTTCTTTTATATTTTTTAACTAG
The DNA here is from genome assembly GCA_917880885.1 of Limnephilus marmoratus. Lineage (NCBI taxonomy): Eukaryota > Metazoa > Arthropoda > Insecta > Trichoptera > Limnephilidae > Limnephilus > Limnephilus marmoratus. The sequence goes on along the minus strand of OU862926.1, from coordinate 29,805,177 downwards.
TTTTATAGTTAATGTAATATCTCATTATTTGTTCTCTCCAGAGACATCCTTTATTTTTTTAAGTACTGGGATCAATATTCTCTGGTACTATAATAGGATGATTATTGAAAGACTTGAGTTCTGTTTCACCACGGTCACTGTTTATTGACTTAACATCCTCCCTGGCTGAAAGCTAGGTTTTGTCTGTGGAGCTTCTGAATTATAATGACTCCGCACATTTACCTTCGGTCACCTACGGCCCAACTCGGCAATGAGACCATGTGACCCGAAGTGTCCCGAAGATCCCATCAACCACTAAAGTAATGTGTGAATTAAATCTTAGACCAATATGATACATTACAACTCGTCACCAATTGATTTGGTTACATTTATAATTGTATTTTCTTGTTGATAATTTCAGAAGCAAGCTTTAGTTTCATGTGTTATTTCTTAAGTTTTTATTGAAAATTGATATTTAAATGTTCCGTTCTGTAAATGACGTTATTATTGACTTATTCTCTCTGTGCCCTCTCTTACGGGAGATTGAATGAAATCACTCAAAGCCCATAGTGCGTTCCCAAAAAAGTTGCTAACCACTGGAGCGACTGAGCGTTTTAATACTTTTTTCTCAGTTTGCTCGGCATTTTCTGATGATCATTTTTAAAATTTTTCGCCAACATTAAAAAAAAATCATGCCTTCGCATTTTAACATGGAGACATTAAAAAAATATTGTGCTGCACTCGTATAACCAATGAATTAAACTCTATTTTACCGCGTATCTCATATTTGTAGGATTTATAAAAAAAATATGAAAAAATCGTTTATTACCGCGCGAATGCTGCGTAGTTGTTAAGGCGATCCAATAGTTAAGGAAAAAATCGGAATTTACACCCTTTATGAGAGGAGTTTAAAAATACTTGAGAAAAAGCTTTTGGAAAGGTTGGAAAAGGTATTTTAAGAAAAATTTTTTATAGGTTGATTTCGAAAAGGCCGGTAAAAAATATAAATTCCTGTTTTACGCATTGTTTATTGTAAGAAAACTGAAATTTAAAATTGATTTTACGAAACTAAGCGACGTGGAGTAACACGACTGTCTCCGGCGCCGGTTGGGCCGTCGCTGAAATGAAAAAGGTGTTGCCCAGTGCATGGTTCTTGTGCCCAAGCCATAAGGGTCGCTTCAAGAATCCAAATTCATAGAGTGCGGGCCGTTTTGATTGATGTCAAAAATAACAACGAGAAAATGCGTATTTTATTTTATTTTGTGAAGTTCAGGCGTAAATATCAATTTTTTTTTGCGATTATTATAAAAGAAACTAAATTTGCCACATTATACAATAAAACGAAATCCGAAAAGGGGTTTATAAATAGGAGAGTTTGGACTTGAAAGTGTTTTTTATAGACCTTATAATTTATTTTTGTAAAGGCTTATTAAAAGACTTATCAAAAAAATGACCGATATTTTTAAGGGCCAAGGTATGTTCTACACACAGTATTTAATTGAAGCATCTAAAAGCTATCAAATTTTCAAAACAAAAACATGTGATTTTGTATGATTTTGCATTATTTAGTATGGCTTCATCTTAATTTGAAACTGCCGTGAGAGGTACTTATTCGAGTCAAGATAGAATATTTTCTGTGTATATTGTCTGTGGTATACTTGATAATGCAATGTGCATATCTATATAAAAAGGACTTAATTTTAACCGTAAGCAGCTGATCAGAAATTCTGTGTGAAAAATAATTTTTAACGTCGTTATGTTCGGATTTGCGACATCTATGTTAATAATAGATAAAGCCTTTTAATAGCTTCGTTTTAAGTCCAAAATAATAAATGTGGGAGCTACAAATATATTTTTTTAAATTCTGATTCAAGGAGATAATTACCTTTTTTATCCGAAAAGCAATCGGAGACATTTAAAATGGCGCCAATGTATGGCAAAAATCGCTCCAGTAATTCTAACTGCATCGTGAACTCCATATTCCGATTTCCTTTATCTTTTAAACCAGCTTGACTTCTGTCTTTTAGGGCCGGTTTTATAAACGAAGTACCAAAGTTCGGTTACGTAACGAACCGTTTTTCGTTAACGGGACGGTATCCGTTCGTTATCTTATTTTACGTATTATAAACAAATGTGCATTACTAGCGGTCATCGGTTACATTTAGTCCCAAAGTTTTATTACTTGGGTCACTCTCCGAATAACAATGCGCTACTTGCATTGTTATACGGATGCGTCGACTTGAAGATTCCTGTAAAATCGACAGCTGCTTGCAGCATTGATCCCAGAGCTTAGAAACATAGTGTTAATAATAACTTATTTGTTGTTAAGTTTAATTTGTGGAACCCCATTTTAATTTTAATTTCTTTTATATATTCTACTATTATTATTCATTTAAAAAAACGTTATTAAATTTAAAAATACAGTTTATTTATAAACTAGTTCTTCTATGTAATTATTAATTATTATTGTTTAACGGCTGTTTCGCCTTCTGAATGTATTATTATAAAGCTAAAATAGTTTATAAATAAACTGTTTTTATAAATTGAATAATAATATTATTGAATATATAGAAGAAATAAAGCTGGGCTGGCGTTACTGATTTCAATAATAAATTAATAACCAAGCGCCGAGAACCATTTCCTACTTACAACTGTCAAAAAACGTCACCAAACGGATCGTTATCCATTTAACTGACCAAAATCGGTCCGTAAAGCATTAACCGCTACATAACCGATCGGTAGCCTTGTGAATGTTTATAAAACGGCAAAATCAAGCGGTAAACCAAATATTAGTTAAAAATGTGATCAAGCGTGACGAACGGATGGTTATAAAACCGGCCCTTACTCTAGCAACGGGGTAAAATAGATTTATACCAAATAGTAAAACGGCATTCGGAACTTCTTGCAAGCAACGATGAGGTACGGGTTCCTCTCTTTCTTTCTATTAAACGTATATCCGCATTCCTTTACAAATACCTAGATACAATAATTTTTTTGTAGGTATACCTAACTCAAAAAGAGAAATAAATTCAAAACCTACCTATCATGAGGACAAGATCAGCCAATAAAACAGAGTAAACGTTGTACAGAAAGATCCAGCACCGCAATACTTCAAATCTACTTGATTGCTATGATTGAAGTTCCATAATCCATAATAAATTGTTCTGGACTGAAGGCCTGTAGTGTGAGAAATAGCCTAATGATAGATGTAATGTTTGGCCTAATGATAGATGTTATTCACATTCAAACACTATTAATTCTGTGGGGGCACTTCTCAATAATAATAGGTCCTTGATACAAACTAGTTTATTATGAGTTTATGTATTTACAATAATTATACAGGTCACACGACCTGCCTATACTAGCGGCTAATTGAATCTGAGCGGTAGGCCAGCGAGGACCACTATCGACGGCCACCGCTTACCTGGGCACCCCAGTCGGCAAGCGATAGAAGTACTTTTCCTGCTGGCATGTATCGGCATCCGATAGAAGCAATACATTACAATAGCCAATCTCTGATGGGAGATGACGTCAGAAGGATAAGAAATTCATGGCAGATGCATTTTTACACAGAGCTCTTCGACTAACCTACTGTTACGATACGCGTTTTGAGCGGGAGAACGGTTGAACGAAATAGTGAAGCGGTCCCCCGACCAACCGCTGACGGAAGCGTTCCTCTTCCCCCCCCCCCCCCCCCCCCGCTAGCAAAAGGAACACACTGCGCCTCACCGCCCTCGCCGAGAAACAAGCCAGCCGCGGTACACAACCAGCGCATGTCGGTCCTAACGCTCCGCATTTCGGCCCGCGTGTCGCCGGCTGCAATGGCTGACGATTAAACCCGATTTGAATATAGTAAATTACGGGGTCGCGGGTGTGAGACTCTATGTGGAGTTGACACCACCTTGTAAAGTGTTGGAACTACCTACGCTGACCATGGCCTGCCTCCCCGGTTTCCTGCTCGGACTACCAGCTGTGAGTCAACCTCTTTTCCCCTCTTGATTGCAATGTATCCCACAGTAATTTTCGGTTGAAACAATCGCATTCCCGGAGAGAGCTTTGAGAGAGATCCCTATGTTAGGAAATACCTAGTTAGGCATTGTGTTGTTTTGTGACCGATATTGTGTTTTGCAAGATGCTGTAATTGTGTTTATTAGACAATATAGTTATGTTTCACCCAGCTTCCTCCTTCATTTGATGAGATTACTCGTGAGCGTGCTTGGCAATTACCTATGTACCATTTAAATCTAGTTACCTACCACCCTGACGAGGAGAGATTTCCTGCCCACCGACAACTTGAGCTAGCCGACTGCAAAAGGTAGGTGGGGCCCCCTTCGGGACCGCTACACTACCATACCTTCATTCTGTCCTGGCTTTAATAAAATGTATAGATTCTCCTGATGATAGTTAACGGCTGATAGGAGAGGATGCCAGAAGAAAAATAATAAGAAAACCATGGATCAAATGTTGTTTGCCCCTGGTTTTCCATTATAACACAGCGCCGTAGAAAAAATAGGCAATTAGATGTTTACCGAGATAAAACTGAATAAATTGTGATGAGAAATTATTTATCGCACTGACATTAAATTTTCCATAATCTATGGTGAACACACAATTAGATAGTATTATCATTAAGGCAAAGAAGACAAAACTGTTCTCTGAAAGCTTTTGCCTAATGGACGCCAGTTTAATGTCTTCTCTTTGTCCGATGATCGTAATTGATTATAGATATATATTTTTTATTCATATAAGTACGACAAAGGCTCCATATCATAAAGTGATATCGATTTTCGAAATCAATCATCTGCAATAATTTTTTTTCCGTATCTAAAAAAATACTTTCAGCTTTACTTTCCGATTTTGCGTAAGCGTGATTTTGAAAAATATGAAACATATATTTCGCGCCTTGTCTGTTTTTTCACGTGAGCGTTTTTTTATATACATACATACCAAAAAGACATGGCACGACCAAGTGAATCAGATACTTGAGTCGGGCCATGTCAAGAGTCAGAATAATAGAAGAGCATGTACGAGACTATGTATAAATGTGAACGAGGCAAGGAGTGTGTGCCAAGACCGAGTTGTTTTGTGGTCCATCCTCTCTGCCTACCCCTGCGGGGAAGCGGCGTGATGGTTAGTTAGTTAGTTAGTCATACGTCATACTATCGGTCCGTTCGTATCCATAATCTTTGAATGGCCAACCTTTCATAAGTGGTTCTACATTTTGGAAGTAAAAACTTCTCAAGCACCGTTTAGATTTGTAACTCGATGAAACGAAAAATATCGACACTAAAAAGAGACAATTACATACTGTACAAGATCTGTAGGCCTGCACAAAAAGTGTAAATAATAAGCGCCGGCACACAGAGACGCCCGACTATTACAATATCTTGATAAAGATGTTTTCTCCCTTTGAGAGCTGTTGAAGATCCGGGTAGTGCGCAGCAGGGGTACTGTAGCATGCGTACATGCAGTGTAAGGAGTGAGCATCCGGTTATTACCGAAGCGTCCATGTTAGGCGGGTATCATCGCGGCCAGGATGTTCGCCGGAACTTACAAGTAGACTGGCTTGTCATTGTGTGGCGGTGGGTTGCTGCATATCTGGCAATCACAGGTAGCATATCAGGCCCCTGAGTCGCTATATATCCGGCACCAGCATCTAAGGCCGGGGCGGTCACAACAACTCACAAGTAAACTGGCGTGTCACTGCATGGCGGTGGGTTACTATCCGGCACCAGAATACAGGGACGGTCGCAGCAACTCACAAATAGACTGGCTGGTCATTGCATGGTGGTGGGTCACTACATATCCGGCACTAGGATGCAGGGCCGGGACGATTGCAGCAACTCTCAAATAGACTGGCTTGTCATTGCGTGTACAGCCGCCGAACATTCTCGAGAAAGATATATATTTTGAAGAGTTTTTCCGAAGGTTCTGGTCGTTTCTCTGGATCCACAAAGTGCTGAGGTGTTAAAGAATGAGATTTATCCATCGCGTAATAATTCACAGCGAATAATCGCAAATCCAACTGTCGTAAGCAGACCCGGATCTACGACTTTTTCAAACCACGGCAGAAACCTGATAGTGGCGTCCCCTCTCTCAAACCTTCGTTTATTCGGCTCAGCTCCTATAGCCCCTAGTTCTAGATGCGACGGGGATTCCCCTGGCAGAGACATCACGTACACTATGCACGCGTTCAAAATCGACTTAGCATGCGTTCATAAATTGACTTAGCATGCGTTCATAAATCAACTGGGCGTTTTAAAATCAAATGAATAATCGATATAAAAACGTGCGCTGCGGATATCAGGCGCAGGCGGATGCCTCCCCCCCCCCCCCTTCATCCGGGACTGGTCGTGTAAGTAAATTTTTTGACATTGTTGTTGTTATTAAATGCCATGTTTCACCTAGTCTGCATAACGCGTTTTATGTAACATGCCTACATCTGAAGGATTTAGCCTGCGAGAGAATGAGATAGTATAATCGGTCTCGCCTTTGTGCGGTGCTTCGTAGCCTTCCCACTATTATCTACTTTCTTTTTCTGAAGGTTTTACTTCTACCGCGTGTGATATGCAAACTCTGATTTTTTGTTTTTGTTAGATTAGTATGAATATAACATTCTAATAAGTGTGTTTATCGACCTGCCAGGTGTATATTTCTGTATTTATTTGTAAATAATAGATAAAATTAGAATAAATTGTATAGCGCCCTTGGGGTGATTTTTCACAAAAACGGCGCTGTACAAATTATCCAATTATTTTTATTATATCTTGTATTTTTATAATAGCATTGAACAGATTTCGTAATGCTTCAAGTTTACTAAGATCAGATAGGTAACTTTTTTCTGGAAATGTGATTATAATAATACAAATATATTTTTTTGTAAATATTTTCAGCTTCACGAATTGTACAAATATAATATAAGAACCCCAAAGTAACAATTCATTTTAGCGATGTTTGAAACGATGAAGTCCACTTCACAATATCGTGGTTATACGTGAATGATACCCCTAAATATTTCTGCTTTAATTAAATAACAAATTACAAATTAACGTCAGCCCCCCTAATGTTATTAATAATAATTTACCAACAATGATCGATGAGTTTTTACGGGTAATAAATTCATTTTATGGCCATGCTGTGTGGAAAATGGACAAATGCATAACTTTCTTCAATTTGGGGCGTGTTCCCGGTTTCGGGCTATCCACTAGAATTATAACTTTAAAACAGAAATCTTATCGTATCAAGCAGTAAGTCCTCGCAGACAGTAGGCTGCGTAACATGAAATTTAAACATTTTCTGCATTTATTTTAGATCGACGCAGCTGTGTTCTTAAAAGTTTTTATTTGCAATATTTATTTTTATTATTTTATTTATTTATTTCTATATATTACAGTATTTACCTATTTGTTGACATTTTTACATAATATATTTTGAAATTTAATTATGTTATGAAAATCCATAAATATATTTAATTTTATGTTTAAATATATTTATGGATTTTGCATAGATAGATACATTAAAATTGTCTAACTATTAGGGGTCATAAAATTTAGATGGATTGAACTTTTGTCGGCTTTTCTTTGTTGCAAGTACAAATTATTATAATAACTTAATAAGGCCACATGAACATAATAATAATATAGATTGCAGAAATTTAAAATGCTCTAAAGCCTTCAACCGTTGGTTGAAGTGTAATGGACGAAAAATCCAAAGACGAGTTAAATATGTCAATTTCTCCTTTTTTTGTAGATCTGCATCTTTGAAAAATTTTTAGGAAAATAAGTGCGTCTTGTGCGACCTGCAGTTTAAGTAGAATTTTTCATATAAAAAAAAAAAAAATAAACTTTTATTAATGAAATTTACAATAAAATTAAGTATTTCGAAAGATTAATTCAATATTGTTTTATACTAAAAAAATACTTATTATAGGTCTTCAAAAAGAGCAGATAGATTTTTTGAAAAAATTAAAAATACTTTTTTTCGCACTCCTGAACAATTGACATTTTGTCCTTTACAGCATTTCTAATTTCCATGCTCTATATGACCAAATTTCCCGGTGCATACGGTGACCAAGTTTCGTACCGATGTATAGTACAAGAAATTTTCTATGGCCCATTCTATATAATATGTATATACAGACCTAATATGTACTTCCTAATATATCATCTAAATATAAACATTCCAATATATTGGGATAATATATACATCCAAAGATATCATCCTAATATAGGTATGCCTCCTAAAATATCGTTCAAATATATTTACTTAGTCTAATGCTAGGGCCGCAACAGCGTACATCGTCATGAAGCTTCGTGTTACGACACGATACGCGCAAATGTTGTGACCGGCCATTATCGGCTATCGTCGCGAACATTCGGGCTGCGTGTGCGTTATCGCGCTGGAGAGGAAGAAGTCGCTAATACGACCGGGCTAATACAGGCTTTATCGCGATAACTTTTTAGTGTCAAAACGTACGAAGCATCGGCACGCATTTCTTCGGGATGATAGGCGCAGATGCTATTCTTTTTTACTATTGTTTGTGTGCAGGAAAACATTGTGCAAATATTTCTGGTTACTGTGAAATTTTAAATATTTGCGATAACTGCGAGCTCTCTAATGAGATCTAAACTATGCAATTTGACTGTCCTTAAACGGGAAATCTCGTCCTTTTACAGTGTTTCTTAACCGTGTTGAAAGAATAGCCCCCTTTACCACAGAAAAATTATCCATCCCCCCCCCCCCCCCTTATCCAATCGCTGAACCTTCTGCAGCGCCCCCTAAATGCTGAATATTTAAAAACGCCCCCCAAATCTTTAAAGCGCCCCCAGGAGGGCGCTGGCACCCCCGTTAAGAATCACTGACCTTGTAACGATTTAAAACTACTCGCCCCGGTATCAAGCGCTTGAGAAGGACATATTAATTTTACAACCGTGCAGTTACGAACACGGCAACGGCCGAGTACATAATCGGAGATTGCTAATCAGTTCCAGAGAGGTTGGACAGCTGTCAGGAAGTACATCACGGAAAGGATTCGCGAGAGAGTTGCGCCATCAGACACGTGAGCGATTGTCATCATGTTACGATAGATTCTCACATTATGGTTTACTGTATTTATAAATTTGTTCTTCATATAATTATTAGGAAGGACTGGCGCCCTAAGTATCTAAAGCAGGATTACTATTTGGGATTTGAAACTTCAATTGCGTCTTGGCTAGAAAATAAAAATTGTTTAATCATTCTATCAATAGGGTTTTCAAATTATTTATTTATCCGCAGGGTGTCCAGTTTGTAATATTATCTTATTTGAAAATTATATCATATTATTTCAGCTAGGGTTTTTTTTTTTCTTTTGTATAACTAACAATCAGTTCTAACTTAAAATTTTTTCTAATTCATCAGTAAACCATTTTATAGTATAGCTTAGTCTTCGCAACATCAAGAATTAAAATCAACATTAAATCGCAATCATCACTACAAGTTCAAGACCTTAACATATACGTCCGGTGGAATTCATTGCTGCTTTTGGCCAAAACAATCACAATCTACATGGAAGGAAGAACTTCAAATTCATATGGACATGTTTACATAAAATGGACCGGTCATCTGCACTGGACAATATCAAGATTACAGACTATCAAAATTGAACTTCAACCTTCTTCTCCTACCTTGATCTTCAGCCTTCATCTGTATACTCTTTGGATGCTCATCCCAGCAGTTTCAAAATTCATCATGGCCGGATTTGGAGGAAGAGCTTCGCTTTCATACATTCACCAAACAAACCTCTAAGCTGATAATCTTCTTTCTACTACTTCTGCCTTCAAGTCCTGGACCCTGTACGTGATCTTCATATTGGATATAAATTACCTGGTTTCAAGGGTACATTCTGGAATCAATTCCTCCAGAGCAAATCATATATTGGCATGATCAGCAAGCTTCCTGTATTGAGATCTATAAAGGCGCCAGGAGGGCCTAAAATTTCCTTGGAAATTTTTTTAAAGGGAAGGGAGTAATGTAACGATTTAAAACTACTCGCCCCGGTATCAAGCGCTTGAGAAGGACATATTAATTTTACAACCGTGCAGTTACGAACACGGCAACGGCCGAGTACATAATCGGAGATTGCTAATCAGTTCCAGAGAGGTTGGACAGCTGTCAGGAAGTACATCACGGAAAGGATTCGCGAGAGAGTTGCGCCATCAGACACGTGAGCGATTGTCATCATGTTACGATAGATTCTCACATTATGGTTTACTGTATTTATAAATTTGTTCTTCATATAATTATTAGGAAGGACTGGCGCCCTAAGTATCTAAAGCAGGATTACTATTTGGGATTTGAAACTTTAAACCTTTTGATTTTTTTTACATACCCACAGATCAGCATATTAGAATTGTTATTACACGTCACTAGTCAGATTTAGTTTATCGATCTGAACATGCCCTGTTATTCATTGTAAATGTAGAGTCTCTTGCCTTCTAAATTGATTAATTTCGTAGATAATGGTTGATAAGGAATTATGAATATAACCTCAATAAAATTTGTTCTTAGCATTACAACATAACTCTTTAATTCCATTTAACCTTACTTAATTTTGTCCTACACATGAAATACATGTCTTACACACTTTCCAGAAGTATTACACGAGAAAAAATTGGTACAACCTAATCCATACATCTTTAAATTTCGTTCTAATATATGTGTCCCGATATATCGTCCTAATATATACATCCTAATAGACATAATATACCTAACATCTCATTATATCGTCCTAACATACACATCCTAATATATCGTCATAATACATTCTACATCCTAATTTATCGACCTTATGTATATATTCTAATAATATATCGTCCCAACATCCTAATATATCGTTCTAATATCCTAATATATACAACGTAATTCTCTTCTTCTTCAATGGCGCTACCGCCCATATCGAGCTTTGGCCTCCTGCAACAGTCGCCTCCAACTCCTCCTGTCCTCAGCGGCTGACTTCCAATTTGGTACTTGGAGAAGCTGTGCTGCATCCCCTCTTACTTCGTCTTCCCTTAAGATCTCCTTAATGGCTGAAATTGATCTTCCGACTATGTTAATGTCATCCGCATATCCGACAACTTGACTGCTCTTGAAACAAATATTGGAACCAGTGTCTATTAGCGTTTTTCTTATTACATGTTCGAGCACAATGTTGAAGAGAGTGGGAGTCAGACCGTCCCCCTGTTTTAGTCCCTGCGGATGCTGTGAATTCTTCCAACAATTCCCCATCTATTTTGACCTGACATCTTGAGTCTGACATTGTGGCTTTGATGAGTCTAACCAATTTAGGTGGAATCTGGAATTGAAGTAGTATGTCATATAGACACTCCCGATCTATGCTTGCTTGAAATCTATGAATAGTTGGTGTATATCTATATCAAACTCCCAGCACTTTGCCAAGATCTGCCTGACGGGGAACAGTTGGTCTGTTGTAGATCTACCGGTGCGGAAGCCTGCCTGATACTCTCCCAGTAGGTTTTCTGCGTACTTATCAATTCTTTGTTTTAATATCATGGTGTAGGTCTTATATGCTGTGCATAGAAGTGATATGCCTCTATGATTTTCGCATTTTAGCTTTTCACCTTTTTTATGAATTGGACATATTATGGTTATTTGTATATATTTGCTTATGTATGTATTCTAATAATATATCGTCCCAACATCCTAATATATCGTCCTAATATATAGAACGTAATATATAGTCCTAATACATAAATCCTAATATATTGGCAGGCCCGCGGCACTCTAGAGGCATAAAGTGTCTTGCCGATATTCCGACTTACTGCACCTAAATAGCACCTTACAGAGAAATATCTATTTCCTTCCCCATATGCCGCGATGCCACACCAGAACATAAATCGATAATTATTCCTGAGTCAATTTTTTATCATAAATTAAAGCTAAATAAATTAAATAATAAACAACATATTAATGGCAATAACCGGAGAGCACAATAAACAATATAATAATTTAGGAAGAGCCCCGGGCTCCGAAAGGTTCCAAACATCATAATTATTTCTCGGTAGGTGGCGCGCGGGACGCCGGAGGTGTTATCCCTATCATTTGTATTTCCGGTTCCCCGAAGGCTTCGGGAGAGGAAGTGGAGAAGGGACTGAAGGCTGTGTAGATGTGGAGGTAAAGTAAGAGTTGCGAGGAAAAATACAATGCAATAAAGGAAGTGAATAAGTAGGCACCAATTCTCTAATCTTCTCACTTTCGATTAGACACTGTGCAAGTGGTATAAGACAGGTTGGATAGACATTATAATGGGACAATATTATAAGAAACGGTAACTTTTTGGGACATTATTTGTATGAATACGCAAACATTTGTCCACAACGGGTCGTTTCTACGACTCGTTCTTGGTGAGAAATGAGCTCGGCTGTGGAATTATTTGCCGGACTCTGTGTTTCATCCCCCTACAACATGGGTCTCTTCAAGACCTAGATTCATTCCTTCCTTTCCATAAAAAGACACTCCACACACCCTTTTTTTAACGGTAGCCCCACACAGGAGGAAAATAATTCTCGCAAGGCCTATGTTATCTTTGGGGATTATTTGTGGAGGGTCTTTCGAGGAAATGAAGGAGATGAAGATCTGGGAAGGAAAAACGTTCGAAAGATAGGAATCTGGGGGTCAGGATGTCCAGGAGTGGCGGACGTATGAGTCCATATCTCCCATTGCGGGGCAAGGCGATGGGACAGAGTCCGGCTGGAGAGTTCCAGGTTAGGTCCCCCTCAACCAGTCTCTCCCGATCCGGCACGTCATTGAGTAGGTGGGCAAACGCCTTCGCTGCCAAGACCTGGACAAACCTCACCCCATGAACCTGGGCACCCCTGCTAAGTGACCAAACGTGGGGTGACCTACAGCAGAGGTGTTGGTTATCCAATAAATGGTTCCCGTTGCGACGGTACCCGAACCAGTCTCCCAAATTATAGGAGTAATGAAAAAAAAGAGTTTCATTCCACAATGTCGCGTATATAATCTGAAATGTATCTGCCACGGCACACAAAACCACATTTTTTCAAGATACGGTTGTAGCGAAACTTACTGAAATGTTGCTATCTTACTAATATTATAAACGCAGAAGTTTGTATGGATGTATATGTGTTTGTTACTCTTTCACGCAAAAACTACTGGATGGATTTTAATGAAACTTTACAATAATATACCTCGTCCATCAGAATAACATATAGGCTATATCTAATTTATAACGCTAGTTAGGTAGGGGATGCGGGAGAGGAACGGAGACGCATAGGAAAGGTGATTCAGGGAGAATCAATGTATTTCTTTGATTATGGCGTTGCAACGCATACCGGGAACCAGCTAGTTATAAATAAAGTGAGGAAGTTACAAAAAGATACAGCCTTAAGCACCTTTAGTATTCGTTATCAACAAGTACAACTCCTACTCTAGGCAACTCGAAACAGCAGAAATGCGAATGCTTAGATGGTCGGCAGGAGTATCACTAAAAGATAAGATTAAAAGTTCACACATTCGTTGTAGCCTGGGTGTCACAGACATATACAGTAAGCTGGAGGAACGACAGTTGAGATGGTATGGGCACATAAGACGGAGACCATCAGACCACACAATGAAGCAGGCAATGTCTATGGAGCTTCATCGACAGTCATACAGACGAAGACCGAAGAACTCCTGGATGACTCAATGCTCCAAAATTCTTCAGAGAAACGGCCTGGATGAAGGCGATACTCAGAACAGAAGAAACTACAACCTGAGAACAAGAAGAGCCGACCCCAACAGCCTACCTAGGCAATGAATTGGGACAGCGCAAGGAAGAAGAAGTATTCGTTATCAACTTGAGAACAAAAATAGGATGAAGTATTTCAGAGTGACGTTAGCTTGCACAATAATGGATGTAATACTCCAGGCAGGTCAGTCACAAGACAGTACCTACCATATTATTGCAGCAATTCTAAGTCAACATGTCAATATTATACTCCTATGCGACGAATTCAACAGCTTGGAAACAAATACTCCGATGTTGTTGATATATTTCATACATCAATTTTAATATATAAGCATACCTTATTGAAGTTTTTTTCATCAAGTAGGGGAATGTGTTGATGAAACTGTTCGAATTGACTAGCATATTGGTGGTGTTTTGTCGGTTGAAGGAGAGAAGCTATTTTTGTTTTTTTTTTTGTTTTTATATTTTGTGCCTGCATACTGTATGGATCAAATTCAATATTATTTTTGCTTTATATTTGTTTATGTGCAAGTGTTGTAAACAGTCATTTCCTGCAATATTTACTAGTATAATTTCGTAAATATTGTTAAGTGTATATATTTATGTAAAAGCCTAAATGGGCGTAAATAAATAAATAAATAAATAAGTAATTAAATTCATTTGTTAAATTTAAAAAAACTCTCTGATGAAAGAAAAATTCATTCCTTCCCGTGAACATCAAATTTAGGTAAGTTGGTAGATACAACAGCAAGCCTGTATGTTTGTGGGTTATGTAAGGGTTGGTAGGAGAAGGTGGAGTAGGCTATCAAAAACAGTTAACGCAAGGGTGATTTCCGAGAGGGGAAGATGAAATCAATCTATTTTTGGGAAGATTGAAATTGGGTCGGTGAGGATTCATAACTTTGTTAGGATGGTTGCTGGTTTGATTGTGTGCGGATTTCATTTTTGGAGGAACCAATCTGTTGCCGGAATGTCTCGAAAGGCTCGGCTACCCGCATTTCTATCGATTTATTACATATTTTCCTAAAACACTTTAAGTTTTAAAGCTCTAAAAAAAATGTGTGTTATTCTTGAAGATAATATCTATACGTCCCACATGCCGAACGGCAATTATATGAAATTCCTTCGATAGAAAAAAATCGCAAAGTATGCTTCCCCAATACTAGGTCACTCCGAGTGGTTCGATGACTTGATGATGACTTCGCAGGGATGCCCGGATTCATGGGATGAGGTTTGTCCGAGTCTTGGCGTGGATGCATCTGCACACCAGCTGCGTGGCAGGCCGGATTGGGAGAGAATGGTTGAGGGAGATCTTACCTAGAACAATTTATCGAACTCCCTCGACCCATCGCCTTGTACCGCATTGGGAGCGGATTCGTTACTCCTGGACCCAAGATTCCAACCCATCCCTCATATCATTTTTCCTCCCAGAAGTTCCTCTTCCTTCTTTCTTCAAAAGACCCAATGAGACATAGGCCTTGAAGGGAATTATTTACCTCAGAATCTCGAAAAAACGCACTTGAGGTGAATCTTCGGCGCTACTTTAATGTTGAAATATTATTAACTAGCAGACCCGGCCACACGTTGCTGTGGCTAACGAAACCTTTATAACCAACGCTATCTGTTAAATCAAATCCACACCACTCTGCCCGCTGCCCGCTGCCGCTTGGTCAGATATATTATGTATTTCAAACAATTTACACAAAACCTTGACAAATTATATACCTAAAAACTTGCCTTATGAATCACTCTATCTATTGGTGAAAACCGCACAAAAATCCGTTGCTTGGTTTAGAAGATCTAAGCGCACATACAGCGTAAGCGACTTCATTTTATACTAAGTAAAGATAAAGATTATTATACATTGAAAATCAGCAATCAATAAACAAGCTCTTCGTGCAAAATAAATTAAACGTACCTAATCTGATAATATGCAACACAACCTAACCAAAATAAAGCTACGAACGTCCTTAAGAGTATGTAGTGCTCAGAAACAGTAGTAAGCCCTTACTCCCCAGAAAACCCAATGTTTTTATAATTAATTTTAATTTGAAAGTATCTAATATCCTACCCGCACCCGGCAGAACACCCAAACATCAGTTAGGTGTTTAAAAGGCCATCATTCCTCTATCTACCCCCGCATCGGGCATCCCGCACCCCTAATGAAAGGGCGGCTTCCCGAAACCGAAATATGAAACGTCATAAATTAAATTCACCCCTCCACGACCATACAGCCTTCTTGTATCAATCGGGAACGGTGCAATCAATCCATCCATCTAGTAATAATCTATTAAAATGATTATTGCAGATGGGCTTGAGATTGGCCGATTATTCTTATATATAAGTGTGAGGGTGGTTTTTATAAATAGGGATGACACGAAAATGCTACTAATTCTTGAGGACTCCAGATACTAATATCTACAGCCTGTATGTCGGACGAATATCTACAGCTCATATGTTGAACTAATATCTACGAACTTCAGAGTGTTGACTAATATCTACAGAGCTAAGGTCGGACGAATATCTATGACGGTCCCAGTGTTGACTAATATCTACAGAGCGTAGGTTGAACTAATATCTACAGAGCGTAGGTTGGACTAATCAGCTAAATGTGTCCAATAGTCCGATATTAGGGATTTTTACATACATACTTACATAAATTAAGTTTTTTAAACTGCATACGCAATATTACGTTATTCCAATATGCTATACATAATTGCAAATCCAACCTCTGCCAGTGATGTAGATATTCGTCAACACTTTGGTTTTCATAGATATTATTAGTCAGCAGTTTGAGCTGTAGATATTCGTCAACACTTTGGTTCGCATAGATATTAGTCAACAGTTTGAGCTGTAGATATTCGTCAACACTTTAGTTCTCATAGATATTAGTTCGTATTTTTCAGTTTTTGGAATTCCTGTAGATATTAGTAGACGCCTCCATTCTTGAGACCCCGCTTTATAAATTTCTACCGGTATTATAACAGACTTTGCTTGAAGTCTTTTAAGTTTTAAGCTCCTTAAAAATATATGTAATGTCAGATGCTAAGTTAAAAAGAAATATGAAATTTCCTTTGCTAGAAAAAAGTCGCCAAGTTTATCTACTTCGAAAGATATAAAAAAACCCACCTCGTTCTGTTGTTTGACACGTTATATGTATGTAATAATAAGTAAAATTTTCAATTTTTTAAGCAACCCCTGACTCAAAAAAGAGCTGATACCTTGAAGCCTGAACAGATTTTCACGAATTGTAGCTAAGAACCATCTCGATCACGTCAGCTTTCAAACAAAAAAAAACGAATCATAATCGGTCCATTCGTTTAGGTGCTACGATGCCACAGACAGACACACACACAGAAAGTCAAACTTATAACACCGCTCCTTGCGTCGGGGGAAAATCGCAAGAATCAGAAGAGATTTTTTACTCTTTTTTAAGTGAGTTGAGTTTTATTATATACTAGCTTTTTCCCGCGGCTTTGCTCGCATGGTGTAAGGGGGGTTCCCACTCCGCCTCCTCCACCTCCCCCTCCCCCCCCCCCCCCCCTCCCCACTCCCCCTCCCTCCCCCCGCCTCCCACATCTCTCCCTCCCTCCCGCTTTCCATGTATTCAATCCCAGTACATTCAGTTTTTAAACAGCCCGCATGCCACCTGTAATAATTTTTATTCAATATTAAATTAGGTACCTATTTAAAATATCTAAAATCTTGATTCGATTCAAACTATTAGGGAAGTACCTACCTACTTTAAATAAATTTATCAACTTAAAAATTTTCAAAAATAGAATCCTGATTTAACATTTTGCAAAATGTCATTCTCAAACACGCGAACTGTCAAACGTGCGATAGTCGTTAGGTTTTCTGAAATTATCCAATTTTCTGCGCAATTTTCTTAATTTTTCTCTCCGTAAGAACCATCCTCGTACTCCAAGGAATATTTAAAAAAAAAGAATTAGCGAAATCGGTTCAGCCGCTCTCGAGATTTGCGCTTACCAACAAATTTAGCGACTCATTTTTATATTATAGATTTTCACAACTGTTGTTGACGCGTATCAATTTAAATAGTTTTTTATACTTATTAGCGCGCTCTCTCTATCATTCGTATTATATCTCCCTTTTAAACCATCGTAAGTCATCTTCTTCATCTTTTTGGAAGCTTGTAACGATGCCTTAATACTCTTATTAATGTTCTTGGGAAATATAAAAATTATATCTTGTAATTTAAGCTACCTCATAAGCATCTCAATTGCTCCCACCCGTCCGGAGCCAGTGAGACTATGGCATCCCATTGTGGTATTTGTGAAATTGAAGGTAGTGGGGAAGGGGTGGATGTGGGGAGGAAAAGGTAATGGAGAAGAGGAAGGTGGGAAAGTACTCGGCTGTTCAGATCTAGTCACCAAACACAGCCAAAACCATTTCAAGCAACATTTCGATTCTGAATGGTGATTTGAATATTAAACTGGACAGACGTCCTTACTAGGCTAAGCTCTAAGTTGTTCTGTTTCTCCGGCGGGCTGATTGAGGATGCATGCCCAATCTCAGTGGAGCCTTCGGCCATCATCGTAACCATTCGTACCTAAGACACGAACGGTGATAGATGGTACTCTTCTGAGAATTAACTCAGCTGCCATCTGTTGGGATATAGCAGAACTTCGTATTACAAACTAACCAACCGACATCTATTAAAAAAAAACTGAAACTACATGGATAATCTAGACACTGCAGGTAGGTAGGTACTATGTTTTTGAAAATACTCCAATCCAATTTTTAGAAGGAGAATAATGATGTTTTCTCCCCATCGTGATTCAACACAATAGTACCTAACTATTAAATAAATATCGATTCAATTTTTTAACCAATGATTCGGAATGGATAATGAACAATTATTTACAATAATTTTACCAATAGGTTCATAATGTTCGTAGTCAAATAGATGTCTCTTCCCCATTAGAAAAGCCATTATTTATTCACCAGTCAAATAAGTTATTACCATAACCCATAATTAAGTTAATTTTTGGGTAATTCAATTTCAAATGATCATGTATCTATTCTACCTACCAATAAAAGGTTTTTACATTCAACGGAACTGCCGCCAATAATACAGGTAGGCAATCATAATTAAATTTAGTTTAAAACCATTTATATAAAATTCACTTATTTACTTTGTATTGACCCATTGTATAACGAAGTTCTATCTGACAGGGTAATGTATTGCAATAATGAACTCTAAAGTAGCTCTCTCTAGAACCGGTTATCGCGTGACCTTAGTGTCAGATCGATAGAAATAAAATGTCGATTTTGGTCCTACCACTGTTAAGTGCATTGCGAAGTCTCTTTCTCTTACATGCTTCATTTACGTGGAAGATAGAGAGGTTACAAAGGAACTATTATGGGTTCAATTTTGCATAGTTCCTTGTGACATAGGGTGCCACTGAACAGACGATGCCTAGAAGTGTAATCTAAAGTTAAAAAAACGTTTTGAAAGAAAAACATCCTTCCAATTTACGTAAGTGTTTTGGTGGCAGTAAGACCAATAAAATTGAGCAAGTAATGAAAAAGATCGATTTTATTTTTTTATTTTCAAAAAAACTTAATGGGTAAAAACCTCAAAGTGAAATATTTAATCATTGAAGACAACGTAAGTGACTCTCAAACGAATATCTAGGAATAGAACCCTGGTCTTTAGCCTTACCGGGACTCTTCTGTAGTGCCTGTAACCACTGATGAAAGTCAGCAGATGTCGCACATTAAAATAAAAATGTATAATTACATTTATCCAAGGCAATATCTAGATTGCATTTACTTCGGGAAGAATCTTGCAATCATACATAAACAGCCAACAAAAATATGCATCAGGAAAATGTTGGTAGTCGAATATGATACAGTGGAATACGATCGAAGGAGATGGGGTGAAATTAGCTCAGTGGTTAGAGCAGAGCCCTGGCAAGGCTTAGGTCCCGAGTTCAATTCCTAGATGCGACCGCATGCTTTTCTGCTTTTTCTGTTTCAGATTTTTGTTTGAGACTTACTAATGAACAAGAGGGATAGCTAGATTCATTCATCCGTCACACTGACATCCTTCATTCTGAACACAATGACCCCCAGATTCCTACCCACCCCTTATACCTGTTTCCTTCCCAGAACTTCTTCTTCCATTCCCAAAAATTCCCTCCACACAACATCCCCAAAGACGACATAGGCCTTGTTGAATTTTTGAACCACTGAAAGTCTTAAAACTATATGGAAACAGGTAGCAGATGATCAAAAATTAAGTAACAAAAATGTACATGTGAAATAAAAACCTTTTATAAAAACACTGATCTGCCGACACCGGTAAAAAATAAATATCAATTACCTTCGAGTATCTAGCAAATGTACACGTGAAATATACATTTTATTCTATGAAGCACTGCACAAAGAGGAGGCCGATAGGCTACGAAGCACCGCACAAAGAGGACACCGATTAGTCTATCACATTCTTTCGCAAGCTAAATGTTATAGGTGTACTTGTTTGTCTCTCTTCAGTGTCGCTTTTTTCCGTTCCTTCGAGTTTCAAATCATAACGATGCTACGAAAATTTAAAAAAAAATCAGAGAGTGCAATTCACAAGCGATAGAAGTAAAACCTTCAGAACACTAAAGTAGACAAATGTGGGAAGGCTACTAAGCACCGCACAAAGAGGAGACCGATAGTCTATGAAGCACCACACAAAATCTCATTCTATCGAAAGTTAAATATAGATGTAGGTACCTATGTGATTGTCTCTTTTGAAAATCGCTATTTTTCATTTCATCGAGTTTCACTTCAAGTTTTCACTTCTCAGTTTTCACTTAAATAAAAAAAAAAACATTATTTACGTCTAAAGTAAGGAAAAAGTGAGCTTACTTCGGGCATATGGACATGCTCACAGCACGCTTCTATCGGTTTATCTCTTCTGTGGTTGAAATCTATTATCTTTATAAATGTATAATAAATAAGTGTGTGCCGGGGTACCCTATGTCGACACAAAACTTGGAAAAAATTGAAAAACTTCGCGAAATTACACAGGAAGCAGAGTTGTAACCATTTTCTAGCGCTTTTAATGGTTTCCTCAACTATTGAATTGGATATTCTACCAGTGGAGAGAGAACGGAAAACGGGTGAATAGCTCTTTTGATTGTACTTCCATGGTTCTCAAATGTTATTCGAGCGTATACTAAAAAAGAAAAATAAAGCAAATAAAGGGAAAAAGTAGGTTAAAAAGAATAAATATGGTGAAATAATAGGTATCATACATAGTTCCGATAGGATATCTCTACATATTATAAAGTAAAGTCCCCCGCGCCGTCTGTCTGTTTGTATGTTCGCGATAAACTCGAAAACTACTGAACGGATTTTCATGCGGTTTTCACCAATAGATAGAGTGTTTCGTGAGGAAGGTTTAGGTATGTAATTTGTCAGGGATTTATGTAAATTGGTTGAAACATAACGATAATTGTTAGAAGTGTCGGAAAAAGTCAAGCCGCTTGGTACCTTTCATCGAAAACGCTGCCTAATCCTTTTGGGATATAACAAAACAATTCATGGTGGGATATTCCTCTTTTATAGATCTACAAAAAAGTCCGCGGTGGCATATGTTTATCTTTTACGGATAGCTTACTATACCCATTCTATCTTCTAAAAAAATGGTCACGAAAAGTTATTTAGACCGATACAGTATTAATCCTTATTAACTTAAGAGCGTTTAACCAGCCAGCGGACGAAAATCCACATTTCGTCGAAAGTTGTTCTTCCGATCGTGCAGGGCGGTTACAATAAGAAATATTGATTATTCTCCGTACCAGCTTTTTTAAATTATAACTCAATATCGAATTTATTTCAATCCAAATTAGCTTTAATTTATACCTTCATCCAAAAATGCTGAAAGGCGTGATGATAAAACTATTAAAATAGTGTACTTTTTGTAGTTATTTTTTGATTATAAGTATTTATCATTTTTCAATAATGTCTAAATTTAATAAGAATGTTAAAAAAATCTGAAATATATTAGTTTGTAAGTGCGCAAATAAATACACAAATGGACCAATTTTCGTCAAGAAACACATGTACGTACATATTTTTTAATGATTTTATTGAAACTAAAATTAAAATTCTAATACATAACTCTGCTAGATAATGTATTGATTTATTTTACTGCGTGATTACATTATTTGAAATGGGTGTGGAATAATACAAAAACTTTTTTGAAAATTTAACAAATCTGCCAACGACCTATGGAATAACCTTATTATACTAAAAATTTAAAAAAAATCTAAAAATTTATTACATAACTTCACTAGATAAAAGAACAATCTTTCGAAATCCATTTATAATTTTTTGTGGAAAAGAGTCAATACGTCTAAAAACTTTTTTGAAAATGACGTATTTCCGGCTTTCTCTGGTAATACCCTCTTAACTTAATACGTTAGTTACCCCAAGCATTTCATGCACATTATTATAATCTTTCACACCATCTCTACGTATTATACATTAAAGTCCTCCGCGGCATCTGTCTGTCTCTTCGCGATAAACTCAAAGACGGCGGTGGTTACAAAGGTTGGATTTTACCAAGTGTTTTATTAGCCACAGCAATGCGTGGCCGGGTCAGCTAGTAAAATATAAATTGATAATATTGAAAATATCCAAAACAAATAATTTATAAAATTCCTGTCGAATCGCTTTAACGATCATCGGTTTGAACCTTCTGCTTTATATAAATGCAGAAAAATCTCTGATGCGTTATTCTTATAAAAAATCGTGAACTGTCTTGTTGAATGATCCAATGTACCAATGAGGCGTACCAGGCACACTTTGCTTTTTCATATAGAAGTTAACAACACTAACGCAGCAAAAAAACTCACCAATCACTCGCGCTTTCACAACGTATCCCACTATGAAAAATTACTAGACTTTTTCACGATTCCTAATACAACACTAATTTCAAGTAACGTGAGATTTTCCTGGATCCCTCCCCCCCACACCTTTTTGAGCTCGCGTAATTAATGTAGGTACGTCCCCCTACTTGCTTATATTTTATGAATATTAGGTCACTTACTTTAAATGTATTATATCATCTTTCAAGTGTATTTTTATTTTTCTATTATATAAATAGGTAGGTATATCAAAGGTTTGGGAGCATACATTCATTACGTGAGCTCAAAACGGGGGGGGGGGTCCAGCAAAATCTCACGTCTACTTGAAAAGAATATACAAAGTGGCCCAAATTTATCTCACCGAGGGGGGGGGTCTAGAGTGGAAGAAAAACTGCTCACGTAATTAATGTATGCCCCCTTCCTATCTCAGGTAAACCTCGTTTTATGACTAGGAATGGTAATAATAATTTTTAGGATTCGTAAAATATAGGTATATAATTTTTTTTGTTTAAGACAATTCACCCTAAAAAGAGTGCTATGTGCCGTTAAAATTAAGGGAGATGATTATATTTTATGAAAAATCTATAAGGGCATAGGAAATCTCAAATATTGAAATCATTTAAGTCTATGAACTTGTATAGAACGGAAAAAACGCGAGAATTATTGAGAGAAAGCAGATATGGAATACTAAGGGGAGATTGGTGGGTGATTTTAATAAGTAAACTATAAATGCCTTTGAAGGATGAATGATTTTTACAATTAAGATGAAGTTATACGTGAAATCCTATTTAGATACTCTTTTGATTAATCTTTACGATGAATCGGCTTGCATTATAAATATCAAAAAATATGTTACGGATAAATCGAAGCTTTTACTAGCTTTTCCATGTACTAGAATCACAATAAAATTATTATTTACATAACAAAAAATATAAGCGGAAACCACCAAAAAAAATGTTTTTTCATGACTGAACTATGAAGTACCTAATACAAGAAACAATTTTTTAAAAATACCATTTTATGGCTAAGACTATTTTTGAGGTTTTCTATGTTCTAACTTTTTTCGTTCTTATAAAATTATGCACAAAATAAATAAAAAACACTTTTTCGCTTACTTGCCTCGTGCAAATAAGACGCTCGATTTTAAAATTTTGCAGGCATGAGATTCGAAATAATTCTAGCGTTTATATTCCTCTTAAAGAATACAAGGTCAAGAGTCTCATTTTCCACGCGCGCCGCACTGACAGAGTGGACTATCGAGGACTCGGATTTTAAATGCATAAGTGGGATGCAATAGAGCAGTGACCGATTCTCATTCTAGAGTTACAGAAAATAAATCTTTTGGAATTTTCTTGCTGTGGAACCAAGGTTTACTTGGAATATGATTTTGGATTCCAGCATAAAAATCACCAGTTCGGGTTTTCGTATCAGCCCAATGTTCTTCCCAGGAGCGAATCATGTTGGATTTAAGAATGGGGATGACGTCAGAGAACGGAATTCTAATTCTAAAGGAATAGAGCCTGAAATTGTTCCAATTTTAGCGAGGGAACCGGCTTTCTCGTTACCTTCATTTCCTAAATGACCAGGGATCCAAACCAATATTGTCTCGAAATTTAATTCATTTAATGATTTGAGGGTATTTTTGATATTACAAATAATATAGTCTTCTGGATAATGAATGATATTTGAAGAAATTTTCAGTACTGCGCTAAGAGAATCAGTGCACGGTAAGGCTCGACGAATATTGAGAAGCTGGATTTGAATTAAAGTATGTTCAATAGCGAAGCATTCTGCAGTAAATATAGAATTATGCAATTTATAAGACAGATCTAAATTGAATTCGGGAATATGCACCGCAGCTCCATAATCTTTGTTTTCCGACTTAGAACCAACCAGTTTAACCAGCCAGCGGACGAAAATCCACATTTCGTCGAAAGTTGTTCTTACGATCGTGCAGGGCGGTTACAACGAGAAAGATTAATTATTCTCCGTACCAGCTTTTTAAAATTATAACTAAATATCGAATTTATTTCAATTCAAATTAGCTTTAATTTATACCTGCATCCAAAAATGCTGAAAGGCGTGATGATAAAACTATTAAAATAATGTACTTTTTGTAGTTATTTTTTGATTACAAGTATTTAACATTTTTCAATAATGTCTAAATTTAATAAGAATGTTAAAAAAATCTTAAATATATTAGTTTGTAAGTGCGCAAATATATATACACAAATGGACCAATTTTGGTCAAGAAACACATGTACGTACATATTTTTTAATGATTTTATTGAAACTAAAATTAAAATTCTAAAACATGCGTTTGCTAGATAATATATTGATTTATTTTACTGCATGATTATATTATTTGAAATAGGTGTGGTATAATACAAAACCTTTTTTGAAAATTTAACAAATCTGCCAACGACCAATGGAATAACCTTATTATACTAAAAATTAAAAAATGTTCTCAAAATTTATTACATGCGAATGCTAGATAAAAGAACAATCTTTCGAAATCCATTTATATTTTTTTGTGGAAAAGAGTCAATACGTCTAAAATCGGAGGCGTCTACTAATATCTACAGGAATTCCAAAAACTGAAAAAATCCAACTAATATCTATGACAACCAAAGTGTTGACGAATATCTACAGCTCAAACTGTTGACTAATATCTATGAGAACCAAAGTGTTGACGAATATCTACAGCACTGGCAGAGGTTGGAATTGCAATTATGTATAGCATATTAGAATAACGTAATATTGCGTATGCAGTTTAAAAAACTTAATTTATGTAAGTATGTACGTAAAAATCACTAATACCGGACTATTGTACACATTTAGCTGATAAGTCCAACCTACGCTCTATAGATATTAGTTCAACCTACGCTCTGAAGATATTAGTCAATACTCTGAAGTTCGTAGATATTAGTTCAACATATGAGCTGTAGATATTCGTTCGACATACAGGCTGTAGATATTAGTATCTGGAGTCCTAAAATCTGATTTGAAAATGACATATTTCTGGTTTTCTCTGGTAATGCCCTCTTAAATGGGTGAAAATCCAGGAAACTTGTTTTGAAATAATGTTTTTAAAATTTTCCTCGACATTTTGATTAGACGAGGTTAAAATGTTAGTCCGGAAGTCAGAAGTTATTATGTTGGGGATAAAATTGATAGAATCAAATGGGATAGTGAAAATAAGAAGGATAGGATCTTTCTGTAGATTTTGAAGAGAAGAAGACAGAGATTTGAATGAAAGAAAACTTTTTAGAAGGAGAGGAAATCGATTTTTATCTGTCAATCTTTTGCCGTTGTTTAAATATTATTGAACAAATTATCAAGGCTTTGTTCTAAAAATCTAAGGGATGACACGATATAGAAAAAGTTTTCAGAATATATTTATCAGCCAGAAATTGTGTTCTCAAAATCGTTAAATATTTAAGAACCATTGCCTTCTCAGTAGATGAGAATTATATGAAAGGGGCGAGTGGCTAATACGAAACGCTAATAGTCCTCGTACCAATTTGTATGAAGCTATAATTAATATAATCTGTGGTTGTCATAATCGGAGGGCTAGCAAAGCCATGTTCGCAAGGGCCCGTACCGATCCAAAGGGCCCCTTCCACCGTTTCCCACCGACCAATCGGGTGAGTGTGACTACTGACTGCAGGGGACCTTAAACTATTAAGTGGACTTTTCTATTTCAATTATTAATGTTGGTAAGTCTGTAGTTGTTATGTTGCCATGGGAAATTACTTTTTTGATGGTTTCCATTTTTGACGAATTGGATTGGGGTTTATTTTTTAAGGCGATCCAATAGTTCAGGAAAAAATCGAAATCGGAATTCACGCCCTTTATGGGAGGAATTTAAAAATACTTGAGAAAAAGCTTTTGAAAGGTTGGAAAAGGTATTTGAGAATTTTTTTTAACAGGTTGATTTCGTAAAGGACTGTAAAAAATATTAATTCCTTTTTTACGCATTGTTTATTGTAAGAAAACGGAAATTTAAAATTAATTTCACGAAACTAAGCGACGCGGAGTAACGCGTGCATCTCCCGCTCCGGCCGGAGCGTGACTGATACGAAATGGGTTGTGCCCAGTCAGCCCCAGTGCATGGTTCTTGTGCCCATGCCATAAGGGTCACTTCAAGAATCCAAATTCGTAGAGTGCGGGCCGTATTGATTGATGTCAAAAATAACAACGAGAAAATGCGTATTTATTTTATTTTGTGAAGTTTGAGCGTAAATGTCAATTTTTTTGTGATTATTATAAAAGAAACTAAATTTGTCACATTATACAATAAAAGCAAATCCGAAAAGGGGTTTATAAATAGGAGACTTTGGACTTGAAAGTGTTTTTTATAGACCTTATACTTTATTTTTTTATAGGCTTATTAAAAGACTTACAAAAAAAATGACCGACATTTTTAAGGGCCAAGGTGTCTTCTACACGCAGTATTTAATTGAAGCATCTATAATACTTCTAAGCCATCAAAATTTCAAACAAAAACATATGATTTTGTATGATTTTGCATTATTTAGTATGGCTTCATCTTAACCAAATTTCATGTTTTCCATGTTTTAATACACTGTTCACAATTTACACATGTTGTAAGGACATAGGTACATAAAAAAACTTTAACCATCGTTTCCTGACGAGTTTTGAGTAAAAAATGAGAAGATAATTTTGGTCTAAGGTGGCATTTATTTGTTTTCTTTTTCAATACAAATAATAACAAAAAAGCTTTACAAGTCGTCATTGGTCACTGAGCCGAGTTACCGATCAAATTCACGTAAATTCCCACAATTAATAATAATAATATCTACATTAATAATAATATTGGATGACTTACTTTTCGCCGTTTTTGTGAAAAATCGACACAAAGACCTGCACATTTTTTTCCATCGCCCCATTTTATTACGAACTATACACGATCTATTATAAATACCGATGGCCGAAATAGCATCCACCAGTTTATCAATCAATAAAACTAAAATATGTATATGCATCGTACAATGCATTTATCTAACCTCAAATACAATTTGTACCGCCGCCCCGGGAACCTTTATTGGATAACCAACACCTCTGCCATAGGTCACCCCAAGTGGTTCGCTACGTTTGGTGATTTAGCAGGGGTGCCCGGGTTAATGGGATGAGGTTTGTCTACGTCTGATGACCAGGACTCACTGAACCCAGTACCGGATTATCCCTAAGGCAGAGTAGGCAACTGCCTAGGGGCCCCGCATCGGCTAGGGGCCCCGCGTGCTGAGAAAAAATGACTGGCTCCAATTAGTGAGCAACGAAGTTTCGGAAAAAGTCAGTTTTCAAGATGTTTTAATTTTTTTAGGAACATTATTACAGGTTAATAACATTAGGTACACGCATTAAAGAAAACAACAAATTATAATAACTAGGTTATAATCCAATAAATAACTAATATTCTCATAATGCACAAACAATAAATAAAAAAGTCTATAATTAAAATAAATATATAAACATAGTTGCATTTTACTTTTCTTTCCTTCTATTTGTTGCAACATTACTTAGTATCTGAAGTGTGAAGGTGCAGTGTGTGGTTTATATTGGCATTATATGTTTAAAATATAAATGTTGTACAAGCTTCGGTATGCACTACCTATCTGCTTGCTAAAATTCTTTGGGAAAGGTTGTCTGGAAGAGATCACTTTAGTGACAAGACAGCTCATTGTAATGTTTTTTTTTTAATAATATATATTTTTGTTTCTATGTAGGTAAGTATCCTTTTATTTGCAATAAATGGTTATTGTGTTTTATTCGTTTTTTTATTGAATGGGGTGATGGCATACCTTTCGTAATGTAGTAAAAGAACACATTATTTATGAATAAAATTACGTTTTGGTAGAAAAAATTTTTTTTTTGGAAGTTAGAAAAGGGTAAAGTGCAGTGGCGGACTAAGCCCGTCAGAAGCCCGGGGCGGCAAAGTTGAATGAACCCCCCCCCCCCCCTCCTTAGTGAAGTTGACGTAATTTTACAAGTTTTTTATTCACAGTTTAATTTTCTGAAAGATGCATTTGTTAATGCTCTCACCATTTGAGGAAATTGGTAAAATTGATGGAGATACAGAATTTTATATGAAACCGTTTTAAACAGTTTATATGTTGAATTATCCTCAGCAAAACTTTGAAAGCGTTTTTCTCGAAACTACAACCTGGTTTTTTATGAACAATGAAAATTTTCCATCAAAAATCGGAAATAAAATTCACTAATCCGCCATTTTTTATTTTTATTAGATATCAAAATTCCCCTATGCCATAGACAGTAGATTTTCGAACAGATTAAGACTTGGTGCATGCAAATCAAATGTATAGTTTTTTTTTAATATCTTGTCAACCAGGTTGAAAAACGTATTAAAAAAGTTTCGAGAAAAACGCATTCAAAGTTTTGCTGAAGGATAATTCAACATACACACAAACGGTTTCACATAAAATGCTGTATCTTCGTCAATTTTTCGAATTTTTTTGAAAAATTTGGTGGGTGCATTTTTAACAAATGCATCTTTCAGAAAATAAATACCAAAGTATTTTTAACAGTGTCCTGATGCCGTAAGAGGGGGGGGAGTAAGGTTTAAAGGCGAAATAAAGACATATTGCGAATCTCCGGAGGCGCCTCGAAAAAAAGTTGTTATGCGGTGAACTCCATAACTCATCACCGGATCATTTGAAACAAAAAATCGAAATGCGTTTAAAAGGTAATATGTTTTTCTATGTAGTCAGAGGGAGTTTTTGTCGATTTTTTTTTATTTTTGGCAGCATTTTGTAGTGAAAAACGCGATTTTTGCTAAAAAATTTCGGTGAATTTGTTATTATAAAAAAACTCCATCTGACTACCTGTTGATTTATGTGTAGAAATAGTGTACAAAATTTCAAAACATCGGTCAAGTCAAGTCAAGATTTTGAGTTATGATGTTCACGAATTTCAGAAATGTTATTTGCGAGAAAACCCCCCCCCCCCCCCCCCCTCTTAAAGCTTTTTTAAGGATTTGATCAAGTGAACAAGGAGGCGTTTGGAGGCCTCTTAACCCCCCCCCTTCCCCCTAGTCCGCCATTGGCAAAGGGGCCCCGAGACGGGACATGGTTAATCCGGCCCTGACTGAACCCCAGATTCCTACCCACCCCTTAAACTCTTTTCTTTCCCATAACTTTCCTCTCCTTCCTTTCCCTAAAAAAAACCCTCCACACAGCATCCCCAAAAATGACATAGGCCCTCAGGGACATTATTTTCCTCAGGGCCTCCTGTTTGGAGCTCAAGTAAAAAAAAAATGGAAACTTTACATGGAAAAATCACAAAAAGGTTAGGTTCCAGGAAATAAAACCGAGACCTTAGCCTTGTCGAAGCTTTGCTTTAACCCCTGAGATAATTCCACTAAGAACCACCGACATCGTTTTAATTTTCCCTGGGTGGAGCACCTTCGAGTGGTTTGCATATTTTTTGTATGATAGTAAGATTCTACCAGAACTAAATATTGCGAAAATCTCCATGAGATTTTCGCAATATTTTAAACGAGTCGTGTTTTATTAAACATTTTCACAATTTTCGCTTAAATATTACCTATCATTTTTAATATCTATATATTAGCGCGCTCCCTCCAACATTTGCATTTAGCTCTCATCTTCTTCTTATTGAGCGATTTCACCGGGCCTTAAATATTACAATTAGAGGCTACTCCTTAAAGTTAATCAAAAAATAAATTAAAAAATATTATTTATATTCTGTACAGGCAGATAAAGTACAGAAACACGGGCTTATCTGGCCATACTACCTAGGAATAGGGATGTCGAAAGTGAAAAAAAATATCGATATATCGATGTATCGATATTTATTAAAATATCAATATCGACGTCGATATATCGAGTGAAAAATATCGATATATCGGTCAAATTTTCAAGAGATTTTGCATTTTTAAAATAATAGTGTATTCAGCCCTAGGGAGCGGGAGACGGAAATGAAAGGCGTCGGGTCGAAGTAGTGAGTCAGTCGTTTATTGGGCTACGTAGCGGAGGGTCGGTGAAGCGGTAATATGATGTAATGCAGGGTGCCGTAATGAGATGCTGCAGGCGTACGGAGGTGATGGAGATGGTGTGGTGAAAGTCAGCGAGTTGCTCGACACCATGGCGGTGGAGATGACCTATATTCCAGGCCGTTGCTCGACGCTTTAAGTCGCGGAGATGAACGGTGAGTGGCTCGGTGTGATGAGCCACCAGCAGGTAGTCCTGGCGAGGCGGAGCCTGTTTTCATGGCAGCGAAGCACGGTGGGGCTTCGGGGTGCCATGAAGTGGTGAGCTGATCCCTGGACTGAAGGTGACGCAAGCCTTGTAAGTCGCGGGATGTAGCTGATCTCAGGAGCTGAAGACACGATGGGCCTTGTAGCTGAGCATGGTGATGGACCTCGGGAAGCTGCCCTGGATGTGTAGAGATGCCTGCAGGAGCACTTGTGCGGAGATCTGTTACATGACGAGCTGTTGACCGACGGTTAGTGTGAGACTGACTGCAGCGGGCTGCTTATATAGCCGCGGCGAGTAACTACTCTCGCGGTAGGTAATACGTGCCACTTCGGCAGTTGACGAGATATTGTACGGTGCTATCTCGAGACCTTTCTAGGCGGTGGCGAAATTGTTTTTTATCGGCGCGGCAGGCGAGAAAGTGCGTCGCGGCCATTATAGGTAGGAAGGTACCTAGGCAAGTAGGTTTGCCGATGCGCGCGAATATTAGGAGATGTTTCTCGTATCTTCTTTTGATGGCGAAGTTAATAATGATGTGTCGCCACAAGCTCAATATTATCAATAGTAATTTTTGTACACAATTTGCTTTTTTAATGTACAAAAATCTCAATAAAAATGAAGGTATTTTTATCACGTAATAATTACAAAAATATCAAAAACTAAAAAGCTGTCTTCTAACTTATATGTAAACTGAGATGCATATAAAGTTTGTATGCGTCTCAGTAACATTCTATTGGCGTATTAATCTTTCAAAAAAGACTTCGTGTTTGGAACAAGGTATAGTCAATAATCATAGACAATTGGAAACCAACACATAGGAGTGGCTTAGAAAAAATGGCGAAAAATAGCATACATTTCTATGTATGTACCTACACACATGAGATAGTATTGGTGATCACAAATACTAATGCAAAGACAATAGATTTGTAAGCTACTAATATGTAAAATTTCAACCGCCAGATGTCATGACCTAATACTGTTACTTTTTTTCCGTTCGTTCCTATACGGTTTTGGATTCTAGTGACTTTAAAAACATAAATTTAAAAAAATAGCGTTTTTAATACAATTTTCTATATTGGATATTTTGTATCGATATATCGGCTAAAATATCGATATTTTGAATTAAAAATAACGATATATCGATATTTTTTCAACAAGCCTACCTAGGAACCTACTACCTTCCTACTTCCCACGTAGTTATTAATAAATTGAATATTATCAGTATTCAATTTATCAAGAAGAATGTCGGTAACTTCTTGAGGTCAAACTAACATCCTCTTCGGCACCATACCGCTCGGGCTCGTAATAAATTAATATAAGATTATCCACGCACGTCCCTCGCCTTCTATGGACGACAGTATAAACAACTTGAACCGAACGACAGGAAGCTATTGAAACTTAACTATTTAACCAGAGGAAATTAACTATAGTTTAAGCATATTTAAGTTTAATAGGAAAGTAATTGACGACGTTTAACGATGATTGGTCGTAAAA
Organism: Limnephilus marmoratus; assembly: GCA_917880885.1. Taxonomy (NCBI): domain Eukaryota; kingdom Metazoa; phylum Arthropoda; class Insecta; order Trichoptera; family Limnephilidae; genus Limnephilus; species Limnephilus marmoratus. The sequence continues at coordinate 29,772,811 of OU862926.1, read as the reverse complement.
TTACACAGCTTTAATATCAGAGAAGTGGGTATATAGATGATCCTATATTATGTGACGCAGAGCTTTTCTGTCATGTTCCTCTACACACCTAAGCCAGAACGATTTTTCGCGCATCTATTTTTAACAGTTTTTCGAATGCTTCAAAAGCAACATAAATTAATGTAGATATCTACATATAAGTATGATGAAAAGCTTGTTTTCTTATCAAATAACACAAACCAAAGCACCATTCTCTATTGAAAACTAAAACAGTATGATTGATTGGGTATTGCGTTCGCAGACTTGGGGGGTAGATATGTCAAAATCCTGAATTTATCCCACCTACCTAATCTTTCCTTCCCAAATGTCACCATAAAAATTGTTGCAAGAAAGTACGCAACTTTGGAGAGGTGACAGTGTGATTTGCTGCTCAGAACAAAATTACATCTCAGACAGGGCGCATGTATCGTAACCTCTTGTTATAAGAATATATTGCGAATTTTAAACAGTGAGAAGTGTGCACCAAAACTGGAGTTCAGTGAGGCCCCATCTGCATCGGTGAGTCCTATTTTCCTTATTCCAATTTGTGCTTATCTAATTTTCCAAAAGCACAGATCTGAACTATCGACTGACTATCAATCGTCCCGTATAACTTAGCGTTTTCACGTAGTTTCGGGACTGGTCCTTCGAGGGCTGCGTGGGCTTTGCTCTGCAGCATTTACCGCCAATTAACAGTGGAGTCGCAGTTTCGCGACACCACAGTACCTACTTACCAAAAATCACTTTTTCTTATTAAACTTGTTAGACTTCCTCTATTCTTTAGAATATTTTCCATTCTTCATAGCAAGCAAATACCAACATACCTAAGATGATCTGATTTTTCAAGAAGATGAACATGCAAACATGGACGTGTATTATGGTAGGTGGTAGGTAAGGAAAGGAATTGAGACGATTTTGGTGTTTTATTTTCATTAACCCCACATACGAAAATAATTCCCTTCAGGGCCTAGATCATCTTTGGGGATGCCGTGAGGAGGGTATTTTTAAGGGAAAGGAAGGAGAAGAAGATATGGGAAGGAAAAAGGTATGAGGGGTGGGTAGGAACAGGGGCGGCCCTAGGGCGGTGCGAGCGGTGCGACCGCACAGGGCGCCGTCATAAGGGGGGCGCCGAAAACACCCGAGGACTGATCGACTATCTATCGATTTTTGCTGACCATCCCTCTAACTGTCGCCAGAGGAGAACGAAGCTTTAGCAAATTAAAACTAATTAAAACGTACTTACGTTCGGCTATGTGTCAAGAAAGATCTTCGGCTATGTGTCAAGTGGGGTCGGGCTATGTGTCAAGTGTTCGGCTATGATCTTCGGCTATGTGTCAAGTGATCTTGCAATTTTATCAATGATAATGATATTGCCCAAGGGTTAAATTATTCTGATTCAATAAAAAAATTCGCAAGCGCAAAAACAAGAAAAGTTGTGTTCTAGTGTTTTTATTGATTTCGCAGATTTAATTAAATAAATGTAATCAAACATATATTTTTTTCTGTTATTATTTCACATCCGTCCTACTAGGTACTTCAATTAAAGTTGCATAATTGCATAGAAAGAGCTCTATTTTTGTTAGGAGGGGAGGGGCGCCACCAAGAGATTTCGCACCACCTAATAATTTAGCTAGGGCCGCCCCTGGGTAGGAATCTGGGGGACAGTGTGGCCAGGAGTGACGGACGTATGAATCTATTCCTCACACTGCGGTGCAAAGGGGAAGGGTCGGGAGAATCCGGCTGGAGAGGTCAAAAGGCCTCCCTCAATCAGTCTCCTCCGATTCAGCCCGCCACGCAGTGGTTGGGCAAACTTATCCGCCACCAAGACCTAGACAAATCTCATCCCATGGACCCGGGCACCTCTGTTAAGTCATCAAACGTAGCGAACCACTTGAGGTGACCTGTGGCAGGAGTGTTGGTTGTCCAATAAATGGTTCCCGGGGCGGCGGTACCCATACCCGCCTCCCAAAATGTAAAATAAAAGTGTATTAAAGATGTAGATTTTATTAGTAGATCCTGTGCTGAGGGGGACCATGTTTTGGATAAGTTTTCAGCGACTTCTACGGTACAACTTCATGGTTTGAGTAAGGTTTTCCAGAAACTTCTACGACGACGTTTTAAATATACCTACTAGTAAGGTCTTTTTTCCTATAGTTCCTTAAGCCAAGATTTATTAATGCAGTTATTTTTCATCTTAATTTGTTTGATTCTGTGGGAGTTTGTTATAATATAACAAACTCTTTGAATTTGAACTTTGAATTTTTAGAAGTATTGAAAACTAAATTAAATTCTAAAAATTCAAAGCTTGTTCGTCCAAAGTTTAAAATATCTCAAAGAAACATATTTTGATAAAAACTCAACAAGACTTTTTCTTTACGTACGAAAAGAATCTCTACAATCTAACCAAAACTTAATGTTATTAATTATTGTGATGACCGTGGCCGGTTATCAACATTACCTCTGGACTCCGTGGTGTGGATCCAGATTCCTTGTTGAGGTGATCTCAGTACAGGGTGAGGTAGACAATAATTAGTCGTAGGTAGACTTTTGATGTTTATTCCGAGATTGTGTACAGGTGTGCTTCGTAGGAAGCCAGAATGCAAAGAGGACGAGAGACAGCAATCACACCCTTTTATACGTTACTCGTGCTGTCTCACTCATACATGCATGTCTCTTTTATACCGCAAGACATACGTTCACCACATCCCTCCACACTTAAATCCGAAGACAGTAACACAACATGCTGATAATTATTTACAATACATACAAATATTCCTATATTTACAATGTAAGTAATTCATGTTGAGTCGAGAGCTGAGTCCTGTCTTCATTGACTCATCTGTGTGTCCGTGGTCGTAGTCGGTCCATCCAATTTCCCGACGTAGACGCCGCTGGATCACTGGAGCTGGAAGGAGAAGGAGAAAGACCCATTAGACTGTCATCCGGCACAAAGCTGGAGACATCGTAATCGTCATACGACAGTCTCTTCGTCTCAGACGCGATATATAGGGAACGTACCCATACTACGTGACACGTTTAGGGGGAGGGGGGGGTCTTCAAATGTCACGCTCCATACAAATGAGCGGCGGGTTGCTTAGGATTTTGGTCACCGGGGGGGGGGTTAAAAATTGCAAAAAGTTGGTCACGTAGTGTGGGTACGTTCCCTTAAAGGATTGCTGTGTTTCTTTTCCCATGATACACATAATTTAGACAACTGATCAAAATGCCTTTTCTAATACATAATTTTACCATTTAAATTTACCTCAATTATATAAAGTTTTTTCCTAATTGTTTATATACTTTCCCTGGTACCCATTTATCCTACCGGCTGCGCCAAATGTGATGACCGTGGCCGGTTATCAACATTACCTCTGGACTCCGTGATGTGGATCCAGATTCCTTGTTGAGGTGATCTCAGTACAGGGTGAGGTAGACAATAATTAGTCGTAGGTAGGCTTTAATTTTTATTCCGAGATTGTGTACAGGTGTGCTTCGTAGGAAGCCAGAATGCAAAGAGGACGAGAGACAGCAATCACACCCTTTTATACGTTACTCGTGCTGTCTCACTCATACATGCATGTCTCTTTTATACCGCAAGACATACGTTCACCACAATTATTAGTTACCAGAAAAACAAAATCTCTTGTGCACTTAATACGCAATTAAAAATCATTTATTTTATCGATCTTGAATAAATTAATAGCAAATCTATTGATGACTAAACAAGAATTCCTTACCAAATTTATTCAAAATCAACCCACTCCTTAGTAGACAGTTAGGTACCTACTACCTACCTAGAGACAAGCAATTCTTCAAATCAACAAGTCAGTTTCAACTTAGCATTATACCGGTCAGTATTTTGAACGCTTTGAATCGAGTTTTTTTTAGTCAACGTCCGGTGCTTTGATTATTGTGCTAATTGAATCGGTTCTTCTGTCGGTGTCCAGTGATGTCAGGGTTCGACACCGGCTCGAGAACACAATGACGGGTCTCCTGATTAATTTACTTGTATTTTAGAGGTTTTTTTTCTGGTAGATTCGGAGCGGCCGGAGCCAATTGAAGTGACGCGATGAAGCCCGGGGGTTTCAATGCTAAACGAATTAATAAATTACCGCTTTTTATGTTAAGTTTTAATTGATTCGTTTGTGAGTGAATGTACTTACTGCTTACTTGAGTTGCCGACTTTTCGTGGTGGATGGATAGATTTATACGTTTTCAGGTTATTTACAGTTGGTAAGTTTCTAGGGAAATAAATTTCATGATAGTTTAGTGCCTACTTACCTGCCTAACATTGACTGTATTATGCCGCTTTTTGGACCCGACTGTAAGCCCACGCATTTCGAATGTTTTATTTTTTATAACTCTTGAACACTCTAAGTTTCTAAAAAAATTATGTTATTTTTTAAGATAACATCTGTATCTACATTTGTAGAGCCGAAACCGTAATTATATGAAATTTTCTCAATAGAAAAATATCTACCCATATAGGTATTTGTAGAACCGAAACTGTAATTATATGAAATTCCCTCAATAGAAAAATATCTATATATTTGTAGAGCCGAAACTGTAATTATATGAAATTCCCTCAAAAGAAAAATATTTGTATACCTAGGTACCTATTTATACAGCCGAAACTGTAGGTAATTATATGAAATTCCCTCGATAGAAAAAAAAATGCAAAATATGATCCGAAAAAAATTAAAAACACACGTGTTATATTTAATATGTTACGAGTATGAAAAAAAACCTACTTTACCTTTAATTGCATATGTCGAGAGATTTATTCCCATTTTCACTACCTATTTAACTATTTTCTCTATTATGGTTTTTAATATTAGCGCGCTCCCTCGAACATTCGTACTTATATTAGGTCCTTACATATGAAATTGGCGTTTTGCCGTACTGGCAACTTCGATCTCAAATTCTTCTCTTTGGTTAGGAATTCCAAATTCAAATTTATGCAGCTATTTGCTCATGTATTTGTGTTTCGAAAATTATAATTCATTTGTTTTTTCCTTAATTGTTTTTTTTCGTTGCGTCACTTAGTTTACAAAATGAAAAACTTGAAATATCGCGTTATTTACGAGTACGAGTTCCACCGTGACACCAGTGCTGCAGAAACGGCTCGAAGGATTAATGATGTGTAGGGCGACGGTGCCGCAAAAGAAAACACAGTGCGTTTTTGGTTCCAACGTTTTCGCTCTGGAAATTTCGACCTGCAGAACAAGCCCCGTGGACGGCCGGAGACCAAAGTTGATTATGAAGAATTGAAATCTATTGTGGTAACGGATCCATCGCAAACCACGTCCAAGTTAGCGGCAGGCTCCGGTGTTAGTGATAAAACTGTTTTAATCCACTTAAAGCAAATTGGGAAGGTGACAAAGCTTGAAAGGTGGGTACCTCACGAATTGAGTGAAGCAAATCAACAAACGCGCGTTAGAACGCTAGACCACACACTGCACAACAGACGGCTACCAAATTAGAGGATCTTCAATTGGAATGTCTAAGACATCCACCGTACTCTCCGGACCTTGCCCCAAAAGATTACCATTTTTATCGAAATTTGGATAACTTCAAAGATTTTATTGATTCCCGTCCGAATGGTTTTTTTTTGTAGAGGGATCGATGAACTACCTATGAGATGGCAAAAGTGCATAGATAGCAATGGTACATACTTTGATTAAATAAATATATTATATTAAAAAAATCGACTCTATGTTCCTCCCATACAAAACGCCAATTTCATATGTAAGGACCTAACATATATCTCCCCTTATTCTTCTTTATGAAAGCTTCCTCTCAAACTATGTGCCCATCTACGTAGAAAACGACTAACCTATTATTGCAATCTTTAGAATATAAACGACAAGTGTAAATTTTAATCCTGTGTTTATTTTAAGTGCCACTTTTTCGTTAATTTTATGTATTTCTTCAGTATTTTTTCACTTAAAATATCGAGGCTTCTGACTATTATATATAGAGAGGTCTGGCTTGGGTCTCCCCCAACCAGTTTCTCCCGATTCGGCCCACCATGCAGTAGGTGGACAAACTTATTCGTCGCCAAGACCCAGACAAACCTCTCCACCATAAACCCGGGCACCCCTGTTAAATCACCAAACTTAGCAATCAACTTGGGGTGGCCTAAGCCAAGGGTGTTGGTTTTCCAAATATTCACAAGCATTCCATAAATAAAGTTTTTAAGAGATAGGTATATTAATACGTTATTACAAACACCCTTCGTAAAGTATTTATAAAAATGATTGCCATGTAAGGAGTAAGGTATTTATTGAATTTCCACCCCAAATATACCTATGTATTTTAAATGACTCTTTTCATATCCGTAAAAATAAAACTGTCTAATTTGTACAGGGACAGAAAATAAATATGCAAAAGAAGGACGAGACATGGCCAGGTGTATCGTTTTCCCAACAAAAGAAGCCTTTTGACCCTTGCATGGGAGCTTACAATAGGTAATGGACAAAGGGAAAAGCTTTTTCTTGGTTATGTTTTATGCATGAAGCTTTTGCCTTTTTCATGTTTTCTAGATAGTTTTCTTTCTGCTTGTTTGTCAACCGAGCCGCAGAAATTATACCAACGTTTAGGTACGAGGACATTTTCTTCGTGAAGTTTTTTAACTTAAAAAATATTTTGGTAGAAAGCGGTCACTTTGCGGTTTGACATATTAATTGAAATAAAACAGTAAGTTTGTATAAAACCTCGATTCATTTATTAATTTTTTTAATACCGACCGGTTTCGCTTACCACAAGGGTATAAAATTAAACTGATCAAACAATTGTGTTAAGCGAAACCATTCGGTATTAAAAAAATCGTATAGTTTCGGTTGATTAAAAAACAACTTGTATAAAATAATGAATTTCTTTTAAAGATAAGGCTGCATATTTGGATCCGTTTTAAAAAGACAGAAGGAAATTTTCTTTGAATTGAAGGTTCAAAATGTAGCTATGTCTTTAAAATTTTGCTTGGTTAAGTATTAATTACGGTGTGGTATATTCTCGCAATGGTGGCAGGATAAGCTCCTTTGAAAAGTCATTAAGGCGATCCAATAGTTCAGGAAAAAATCGAAATCGGAATTCACGCCCTTTATGGAAGGAGTTTAAAAATACTTGAGAAAAAGCTTTTGGAAAGGTTGGATAAGGTATTTGATAATTTTTTTTTACGTGTTGATTTCATAAAGGCCTGTAAAAAATATTAATTCTTCTTTTATGAATTGTTTATTGTAATAAAACTGAAATTTAAAATTTATTTCATGAAACTAAGCGACGCGGAGTCACACGTGTGTTTCCCGCTCCTGCCGGAGCATGTCTGATACGAAATAGGTGTGCCCACTGCATGGTTTTTAGTTAGTTTTTTAATAGTTTTTAATGACTTTTCAAAGAGGTGTTGAGCTGACTTGATTCTGAGTTATACCACCATCCAGAAACGAAAGGGTGCTTCAAATAGCTGTGCTTGATGACCGGATCTGAATAGCCAGGTACCTCCTCCTCCTCCACAACCTTTACTTCCCCACACTCTCATACGTAACTCAAACATAACGTGTCTACTCTAACAGGATAGATATGACATAGTCCCACTGTCTCCGGACAATCGGCAGCATGTAGGTAGGTAGGACCTTATGTGCGGTATATATTTTTTGCAAGGGTTTAGTTTTGTTTGAGACGAAGAAATTTTTTTTTTGTACATACAATCCGTATTTTTTAACGAATGGTTTGATTTTTTAACCAACCTACCTAGATAAAACCTAAACAATATTTTTTCCAATTCCTTGAGGTCCATAGCTGATTCACCAAAAAGTGTTCGCAGAAGGACTAATACGCCTTCAGGCAGGATAATTCTTGGCGCCTACTGAAGATATGAGGGCACCTTCAAAAATACTGGCAATAATTATAATATCTACCTACATATAGTTACTCATGAAGGTAGACACCCATAATCATAAAACTTACGGGTAGTACCTACCTGGGTAGGTGGTATCTGGCACAAATCCCGGCGTGCGAACGTAAATATCTAAATTTTATTTTTTATTGATTTGCGTCATTTCACGATTTTTAAAATAATATAAGGTATATTTGCAGCACGTTCCACTAACTAACCATAACGCCGTTTCCCCGCAGGGGTAGGCAGAGAGGACAGACCGCCAAACAACTCGGTCTTGGCACACACTCTTTGCCTCACTCACATTCATACAACGTCTCATACAGACTCTTCTATTATTCTGACTTTTGACATAGCCCGTCTCATGTATCTGATTCACTTGATCGTGCCATGTCTTCCTCGGGCGTCCCCGAATTCTTCTACCATTCACATTTGCGTCATATATTATTTTTACACTACTTTCTTTGTTCATTCGCTCTACGTGCCCAAACCATCTGAGGATCCCTTTCTTAATCTTACTCATTATACCTACTTACATCAGCCTTACATTCTTTGCGGATATCCACATTTCCAACACGATCATACATGGTTTTACCAGACATACGCCTCAGGGATCTCATTTCAACAGCATTCAGTTTACTTTCATCCTTCCTCTGCCAGTTCCATGCCTCACTGCCATACATCAGGGTAGGTACCAGGACTCCGTTGTGGACTGCTAGCTTCGCTTCTTTTGACAGTTTTTTATTAGCGCCAACGGCATTCAATCCTCCTTTAATGGAGTTACCAGCACATTCCAGAGTAGGTAGAAGTTACTCTCAGTATCGCCCTGGTGTAATACCACCATTCAAAAAATGTTTAGTGACCAGATCTGAATGCCAGCAAATTCTCCATCTTCGCCTCCCCCATCGCCTTCCCCTCCCTATTACTTTCAGTCTCACAGCGTACCCCGATTTAGTACCTATGCCAAAGTCTCATTGGCTCCAGGCGAATGGGACTCGTGTGCGATATTCACACAAAATAAAAAAAATAAAAACATCACCTACGTAGGTAGGTACCCACTGCATGCTTTAAGCCCCCGCATCCGCGGTCAAAAAGAAGAAGATTGAGAGATATGTACCTAATTACGAATGTTAGAGGAGCGCGCTAATATTTAAACCGAAAAATCGATGCGAAAATTGCTAAAATGTTTAATAACACACGACTCGTTTAAAATAGAGCAAAAATCTCAAAGAAGGTATCTTAAGTATCATTTAAAGAAATATTGTGAATTTTTTCACAACTAAAACTTGTAAAATAACTGAAACAAACGTGTTTATAATAATTTTCGAAGCATGCTTTGCAATTTTTTTCTATCGAGGGAATTTTATATAATTTGCGACTAAATATTATCATCAAAATAACATACTTTTTTAAGAGCTTAAGAACATCAAATGTTTAAGATGAAGCCATACTAAATAATGCAAAATCATACTAAATAATTTTTGAAAATTTGATGGCTAAGTAGTATTATAGATGCTTCAATTAAATACTGTGGGTATAACATACCTTAAAAATATCGGTCATTTTTTTATAAGTCTTTTAATAAGTCTATAAAAAAATAAAGTATCTATAAGGTCTATAAAAAACATTTTCAAGTCCAAACTCTCCTATTTATAAACCCCTTTTCGGATATGGTTTTATTGCATAATGTAGCAAATTTAGTTTCTTTTAATAAGTCTTTCAATAAGCCCATAAAAAATGGAGCGGCGCGGGAGACAGTCGTGTGACCCCGCGTCGCTTAGTTTCGTGAAATCAATTTTATATTTCAGTTTTCTTACAATAAACAATGCGTAAAACAGGAATTAATATTTTTTACAAGCCTTTTCGAAATCAACCTGTAAAAAAAATTTCTCAAATACCTTTTTCAACCTTTCCAAAAGCTTTTCCTTAAGTTTTTTAAACTCCTCCCATAAAGGGCGTGAATTCCGATTTTTTTCTGAACTATTTGATCGCCTTAAGGGAGTATGTAAAAAATCGGTAGAAATTCGGGTAGCGGCGCCATAAAAACTTTATAAAAAGTATAATTTTCAGTTGGTTGTAAAATCAAACAAATAAATAAAAATAAAAATTGTCTAGGTATCCTTTGTCTCTTTCAACCTTATCCCTCCATAAACTGTCAGTTTAAATATTTAAAGTAGCCACTAAATGCCCTCTTAATATCTGCAACGGTCCGAGCTCTGTCATTTCCCCCCTCCCCCGTTAACCCCAAGGAAATAATTTATTCATCGCCTCCTTGCCAACCATCCTAGCCTCTCCCTCAACCCCCATTCCTCAACTTACCCATAAACCCCTCTTGAATTTATTATATCGTTGGAAACTGCCTTCCTGTATTGCTTTTTTTAATTTCATCGACCGATAAATGCTAAGGGATGGAAAAATACCGTGTTAGATTTGAATAAACAAAGAATTTCAGTTATGAAAATATTATTACTTTTTATTTATTTGTAATTTAAGAAATTTATTTGCAAAAATAGTGGGCATAAATAACCAATGCATTGAAAAGCGGTAAACAAAATTGCAAACAAAAATTTTCCTACATAGTTCCTAATATTTCACTCTTAAGATGAAGGCATGCGAATTAATACAAAATCATGTGTTTTTGGTTTTTTGGAACACATCTTGGCCTTGGAAATAATCGAGAATTTTTTTAATAAGTCTTTTTGTAAGAATGGAAAAATATAACGTATCAGGCCTCTAAAAATACTTTCAAGTGCCAAAATCTCCTACTAATTAATTCATTTTTGGATGTAGTTTTATTATACGAGTAGGTATAATGTGGAAAATTAAGTTCTTTAGAAAAAATCGAAAAAAAAATTATATTTTTGCCTGAATTTCACAAAATAAAACAAAACAATGCAATCACGCGGTTTTCGGCGTGAATCAAAATGGGCGGCGTTCGACGAATTTGGATTTGAGAATTAATCCTTACGCCGTCCGCATAAAGACTACATGTAGGATGTAGGTACATTTTGTACCTATTAGTTACCGCCCGGCCATCGTGGCATGTTGACGTCCCTGGACTCCACGTCGTTTGGTACCGTGCAATCGATTTTAGTTATTAAAATAAACAATGCATAAGAAAGTAATTAATGTTATTTACGGGCATTTACGAAATCAACCTACCCTTTTAACCTTTCCAAAAAAAGGCTTCTCAAGAATTTTCATATTCCTCCCAAAAAGAGGCGGGGATTTCGATTTCGAATTTTTCGAGGACTAGTGGATCACCTTAAATTCAATGTACCTAGGACATGAAGAAAATATCCACATTTTCTGTGAGGCAGTTAATTAAACTAGTGAGTATTCTCAGGGACATCACCATTAATTTTATGTGAATAGGTTCCACACAAAACTCCTAACTGCTCCCGTCTGGAGTCAATGAGAGTAAATATGGCATCTCCGGTTGGGGTAGGTAGGTAGGAACCTGTTATGAGGCTGAAGGTAGAAGTTGGAGAAGGAAGTGGGGAAGAGAAAGGTGGGGAAGTACCTTTCTATTAAAACCCGGTCACCAAACATCGCTAGAGCCATTTAAAGCAACGTTTCACTTCTGAATGGTGGTACTAAACCAAGGAAATAATGACAGTATATAGGATATTCCACTCTACAACATGCCTCAAATATATCTACTATTATCTATAAGTAGGTATTATTTTAAAAGAATAAATTGTGAAATAACGCAAATCAATCGAATAAAATTTACTCGCGCACGCCGAAAATCAATGGAACAAAATTTCGATTTGATTCGTGAATATGGCGGCATTGACGTCACGCTGGACAACGTTGGTGATAGCTGTCTTACCAGTTGTTATTTATTATTTATTTTATTTGACATAGGTAATATCTAACATTTTTAAATACAATTCAGCAATGTCGGCCTCACTGGGCAGCTCACCTGTGCTGAGGCCTTCATGGTCCTCACTGTCTTACAGTTATCCATTGGCGGTTCTATGTCATAATGACATTTTAGTCATTCCAGAATGTTTTTTTTTTCAAATCAATAATTATGAATGAACATATTAAATTTGCACATTTTTAGTAAAATGATTCGAATCAGAAAAATAAACTTTAAATCTTCCACACATTTTTAACAACACGTAGGGGAGACCCAGGCAAAGCGGATGTGTTAAGGGAGATATTAAATAAAACACACAATGTTTGCATAACATAAAAACTTTATAAACAGTAATGTTAAGAAAATATCTGTCTTCAGACGTAAAATAAATGAAAAGGTTAAATTAATTATAATTATAAAAATAATGCAAATTTAAAAAAAGTCTTTGTCTTGTTCACTTTGCCCGGGTACCCGGGCAAAGCGAATTTGGACTCCGGGCAAAGAGAATTAGGAATCACAATCGTAGCAGAAGTAGGGAACGTACCCATACTACGTGACACTTTTGGGGGGGGGGGGGGGGTCTTCAAAAGGTCACGCTCCATACAAATGAGCGGCGGGTTCCTTAGGATTTTGGTCACCGGGGGGGGGGGGTGGGGGGTTAAAAATTGCAAAAAGTTGGTCACGTAGTTTGGGTACGTTCCCTAAGAACCATATCCACTATATGACGTGCATGATTCGTGAACCCAACTTTTACACTGGCTGCATTGAATCCAATCCTCTGTTAATGGTTCAACATAATTTGGCAAAGCGAATGGTCCATCCGCTTTGCCCTATTCGCTTTGCCCAAGGCAGTATCAAATAACATTTTGTTAAAAAATACTATGTGGGTGCTGTATTTCATAACTAAACTAAGTTTTTTAAATAGGAAACAAATAAAAATTGGATGATATAAACTAATCTTCACATGAAATATAACCAAATAATAATAATCACAAATACCTTACCTTCGTTTATCGTAAGAAAATTCAAAAAAATCGTTTTTTTATCAAAAAAGCGTGCGTTCCTGCCAAACGACAAATATTCACTGTCATGGCGTCGGTAGCGCTGCGGTACACCGATTGTGAGACTATTAGCGCATTCTAGTGGTAATTTTCGGAAATATTCAAGTCATCCGCTATGCCTGGTCCATTCGCTTTGCCTGGGTCTCCCCTAGGTATAGTAAAGGTGAAAATACCCTATTGTGAGGTGTGGCACCTGCCCCCTGCAGAGAAATGGCATAAGTAGGTACCTATTTGTCATTTTGTATCTAATAAAAATAAATAATAAAATGAAAACGGTGGAAGAAAACAGTTTTTTGAAAATTATATAGGTAGGTACCTGTTGGAGAAATAAGTGATTAACATATTCAATTTTTTTTTTATTAGAACATCTCTCTTTTTATAACTTTCGAATGTTATTCCCATCAATGTAATATTATATCATTGAAGAAGAAGATAACACTGATAAACTAACGGAAAATATGAAAAAGAACAAGACGCAGAAAATGAAAAGATAACGGTCGCAACTGGGACTCGAACCCAGAACCTCCTGTCTTACTACTGAAAACCTCTTATTTATAGGTATTACCTATTATTTATAGGTATCTATGTCATTTTCGTCGATCTCATATTTTAAATTTAAGAATTAACAATAGGTAGGTACCTAGGTAGTGTAGGTACCCACCTCTTAGGTATCTTCGACTAATTTTTTTAATGAAATATTAGTAAGTATACCTACCTATGTAGATATTGACAAAAATGACATTTAAATAAGAGGTCTCAGTAGCCGAATTGGTAGAGGCGTTTGTCTCGGTAAGACGAGATGTTCTGGGTTCGAGAGTCCGTTGCGGTTATCTTATAATTTTTCTGTGTCTTATTCTCTTTCATATTTTCATTATCTTCTTCTTCATTGATAAAATCACCAACCGTTTAAAAATTTTTACAGCATTCATTATTTATTTCTTGGTGAAAATAAAATTAAATATTTGGGAAAAGATTAATCATTCAATATGATACCTAATAACTAATAATAATAACGCAACGGTAACTACCTACCCACATACCTAGGTATTATTTTTGTATTGGGTAGGTACCTATATCACGAACTTACCTAAAAAAACACTCCTAAATGTAAATTTCCTATTAGGTATCATCTCATTATCGTTATACCTACCTAAAAGATTATACCTATTTTATTTAAACAAACGGCATCTACCTAGTTATCAACTTTTAAATATATGTTAACATAATCATAATATCTAATACATAAATCTTAATACATAATATCCGTGATTTATAATAGGTATGTTGTATTGTATTTATGATAACCTAGGTACTCATTGTACTTTTTTACGTTGATACTACAATTTCTATTGTTCTCTTTTATGAATTTTATATTTATATTTTTCTTTTTTTATCTATGTATCTATATTCTGCATTCATATGTAAAATAATTGTAATTCTTTTGTAAAAGCCGTTATAATCGGCGTTAATAAATAAATAAATAAAATAAATAAATAATCGAAATTTAAACACATTCTTCTGAGATCAAAAGGTTTCATGAAAAAATAAAAATAAAACTCACTATTGATTCAAACTTTACAAATAATGCAAAAAATACGTTTTGCGATATAAAATAGGTGTGCAAGGACTAAAAGCTCCATTACCTAGTACCCACCTACTTACATATACCTAAGAACTTATAACGAAGAAGAATCGTTTCTCAATTTTTTTACCTTGATTTCAACACTCAAGCCCTCGCCGTATTTACACAATGAAAGGGAACATAATATAAAATAATTTTACCCACCACACACAAAAAGCAACAAAACCAGTCATTGGAAGAAAATTGCCTTTTTGTACCGGCTCTTAACACCACTCCATTGGTTATCCACAAGCCCCACCCACACTCAGAAATCCGACCAATCGCGAGTCATTCATTTTACGTGGCGGCAAATTCAAAGGAGATTAGGGGCTTTGGATTGGTCGGCGGGTTTTTGGCCACGCCCCGTTTAAGGGGCAGTGTCCGTAATTCATCTGTCATTCTGAGCTCAAACGAGCCGATCCGACGGGCAGACTCTTGCTAAGTAAGGTCCGCCTGTCAGAGTGGCGGTAACTATCAGATGTTGAAGTCTGCTTAGCCGTCAAAACGTTCCGGCGCGATCTTATGTAACTGGTCCTTCAAAAAAAACAATTCGTTAATAACTCAATAAGTCCAAAACTTCTAAGCGATCAGATATTTTGTCTAACTCGTGATATGTGTGATATTGGACGGTTTCCGAAGGGATTTTTATAAAGTTTTGTGAAATTGTGCAAATCGACTTTTTTGTGTTTGTGATTGATGGGTACAGTCGATTTGACAAGTGTTTTCAGTGATTTGACAGAATTTTTGAGTTACCTAGTGCGAGACCACAACTTTTGAGTTAAAAATTATATTCGACCGTGGATTTTTGTGATAAACAGTGCTTTGACAACACAACTCAAATCTGATTGATTTCGGAAGAAGATTTTTATTACTATCTTTCTGAATACGGTTTATGATTCAATAATATTTTGACTGTAGTCAAAGATTAGTCAAAAGACAAAGTGTCGCAGCAAAACGATAGCTATGTTCAAAATCGATTAACCTGAACAAAAATGCCTTCTTGAAAAAAAAAACAATGCAGAAAAGTGTCGCCTAGATGTTGACGGTCCAACATCTTGACAACAGATTCGTCAAGTTTTCAAGTGAATAGTTTAAAAAGGAAGCTTGCATGTTGTGGCGACAGGATCCTAATATGCACGACGATATGGAAAGTCGGGCTTCAAGCGAGGACGAGATAAGTGTAGGCTGTCCTAGCCCTCCTGCCTCCCCGGCAGACGATTATTTCAAACCCCTCAAAAAACTCAAGATGGTCCCTCTGGAAAGAGAAGAACCCCAAGCAACAAGAAGACCCGCATCCCCAGAAGAAAGAAACATCCCTACAGCGCACAGACACTTCGACGGAGTCAAATCTTTTTCAATCTTGGATATATTGTCGCACAGACCTCAACAAGAACAAAAAAAGATAGTCAGACCATGGGACCTTCACGCGAGAGAGTCAGCACACGCTTTACAAAGACTGCAGCAACAATTGAGACTAGAACAACAACTGCAACTCCAACAGCACATGGAACTTGGAGAACCTTGGAGAAGTAGAGAACTCCAATTGGAACTTGGGGAACCGTGGAGAGCGAGAGCGGAGTTACAATTGGAACTCCAACAGTTGAGGGCGCAAAGACTATTGGGAAGAAGTGCGGCAGACAGTGAGACGGCTAGTTCGAGATCCAGCTCGGGATCTGAGTGCTGTTCCCCCGGAGGTGCGAGGCCCAACAACAGGGCGAGAGCGCCACCTCTTGGAACCCCTCTGGATGCCCTTTTCCAGATGACCAGCAAGACCTTCGAGGCTAACAGCAGCGAAGCATCTGCAGGTAGGAACCAAACTATTTACCTGCCATTTCTATCAATTTGATAATTTTTTTTTATTTCCTAAAACCTAATTGGTTCAACAATCCTTATCAACAAGAAACAATCCTATTCAAATGAGATAAAATTATTGTAGGTAGGTAATATCAAAATGATAAAAATACCTATTATTGGTAAACGGATAGAAAAGTTAAACGCTTAGGTTTTTCAATTCCTGTCACATCGGTCTGCATTCAAAGCTCCCGTAAGGACTGAGGACGTAGGCCCTCCCTATATTCTGCCTCCCGTATTCCATTGGCAGGAGCTCAGTTGCACCCGAATATATTATTATTGGGTGTTTGACTATGTCTACTAGTTCCAAGAGTCCATGGTCTGAGAAATCTTTCCACGAAAAATCGAGAATTTGGCACTACAAATTATGATTCGTTTGTGCCTGATTTCAAAAAGATTAAATAGGTATTACAATAATTGGTACTCCAAGCAAAATTTATTGAAGGGGGAATATTGATATATTTTAGAACTTGAGAAAAATTTATTCTAAATTGGATGTTTGTTCAACAGAACCATCCTAACATAATCAACCTTGGAAAGAGATCAAATTATTGATAATAAATTTTTGATTATCGTTTTTATAACACCCAATCGATTCATTTACTCTTTCAAGCTTAATTTTAACTAAACGATTTTCGCAGTGATCATCAGCATGGGGTTTGTTTTATGCCGATAAATCTCCGTTAGGTCATGCTCAGTGGTCTCTACTGCCGAGTTCGCTCAGGCCACAAATTGGCGTAGAAAAAGAAAGGCAAGTAGAGTTACCAATGGGATTTCAATGCAATTTATAGACCGAGAAATCGAATTCTGATTAAAAGATAATTTACTCATAACATAATTTCCAAATGCATCCATAAATAAGTGACGCAAATAGTGGAACAATTTTTCCTTGCAAATCTATAATTGACCGCAATAATATTTTTTGTGTCGGTTTTCTTTCATAGTTGGTAGATATTAATCCAATATTTGACATAGGTAGGGGAACCCGGGGCGGAACGGGTTACCGGGGCGAAATGGGATAGGGTCGGGCGACCGTCGCATACAACATCTCTGTACCTGCTGCGCTATAAGAAGTTGCCACTGTTATTTTGAAAGTGTGCTTGGTTTGAATTTTACCGAAGGTTGGGGAAAGGGTTTGGGAACTCTAATTTTAGTTCTGCAACACAAAGGCAATTACAAAATTCTATATTCGAAAAATAACATCATATGTTTAATTTAACATACTTTTTACTGACTAAAAGTGCTGACTAAATAATCGTGTTTTAAATAACCTTACGATGAGGCACGATGGGATATGCCCCGTCCTGAACTGAATTAAAAAAATCTAAACATCAAGAAACATAAAAAGACCTAAAACATCAAGGAACTGAAAGAAGAAAAAATGAAACAAAAACTGAAAATGTAAAAAAAACACACCCAATGAAAAGAAAACTAAGCCAAAAAATAGGAAAAAAGAATGGTTACCGAATAATCAGTACCTACCAATTATGAATCTTATTCATTAGCCATTTTCCCAGGGGGTGGAATAGAATGGAAAATTTCGTTTTTTTTTTCAGAAACAAATTTTTGATAGATAATAATTATTAATTTAGTTAAGTTAAGCTTTAGTTTTTTATTGAGAAAAAAGTAAATAAACATACAAATTGAAAAATAATAGTGTTATTAGATACTTTTAAACTCTGAAATTGTAATCAATTTTCTAAATACGGGTTTCCACTTTAAAAAAAATAGGTTAGTAGGTAGATAGGTACTTTACTTTGTCACTAAAAACTTTTCTAATCATGCAGATAATAACTATATCTCTACAAGTAAGGTAAAGATGCTTTTGGGGTTCTGATAACGTGAAATTGGTCATAAATTTATCTGTGGTCATAAGAATCTTTAGAGGATAACCAACACCTCTGCCGTAGTTCACCCCAAGTGGTTCGCTATGTTTGGTGATTTAGTAGGGGTGCCCGGGTTCACGGGGTGAGGTTTATCTAGGTCTTGGAGGCAGATGACCAATTGAATGATGAACCCCCGATTCCTACCCACCCCTTAAACCCTTTTCCTTCTCATAACTCTCCTCTCCTTCCTTTCCTTAAAAAACCCTCCACACAGCATCCCTAAAGATAACATAGGCCCTGAGGGAAATTATTTTCCTCAGGGCCTCCTGTGTGGAGCTCGTGTAAAAAAAAAAGAGCTGTTTCAGTTAGATCTTGACATCCAATCTAGTTATAGGTTCCAATTCGTTTCAGGCACATATTTCTATTTTATGCATAATTGGTAGGCGACTTTTTAAATACCTATACCAAAATAGTCTTTTTTATAAACAGGATTCTGGAAATTTTAAATTTGAAACAAATGGTTTCCGGAATCCCCTTGAATGACACCACTACAACAATCTCTATGATACGCTTTTGGATTGTAAAATTAATCTAGAAACGGTCATAAAAAAAAATAAAGCATGGAAAACTCTTTAACCTACTTCAAACATGAAATGTTTTTGACTTCAGGTAAGTTTGATCACGATAATAATCGGAATATTAAGGATACTTTTAATTTAATAAGCATGTTCTTTACTGCTCTAGATTTTATTTATGTGCGTGACTGCAAACTTTCCACCAATATTTTATCTTTGATGAAAGACTTCCTAGGGGGTGATACCCAATTTCGTTTTAAGGCTAAATGATACGAAATACCTTTACACTTTTCTATCAAAAAGAAGGCAGTAGAAAGGGAAGAGATGGCATGAATGGGCGATTTCGTCTTCTGCTGCCATCAAGAAATCTTTTTTATTTTAAATAGGCAATTCACACTAAAAAGAGTGCTTTACGCCGATAAAATTAAGAAAAATAGTTTAATTTTGAGGATAATCTGTAAGGGGACAGGACAAATCAAATATTGAAGTCATTTAAATCTGTGAACTTATATAGAACTGAAAAAAAGAGAAATTGTCGAGAGACAGCAATTACGGATTACTTAGGAAACGAAATTTTCTTAAGAATATGCCTAGACTTTAAACTGTTCGAAATACTAATATTTTTGAATTTACAAAAACATCAAATATTGGCACTTTCATAACCAGTGCGTAACGAAAAACCACATGAATAATTGGAGAAGCCGAATACTCGGTAAATATAAATAATGCCTTCAAAATTCAATGCGTCAATGAAACATAGGAAGGTTAATACCTGCACATTTCCACTCTTTTATATTTTTGTAATAAGATACAGTTGAAGATACTCTCAGTATCGCCCTGGTGTAAGACCACCGTTCAGAATAGGCCACTTGTATCACATTTAAAAAAAAAAATTCCAGTTTAGGCAAATGTTCTAAGACATTCGAATTTTTTTTTTAATCGTATTTTTGAAACCCTGGGGATTTTTTGAAAATTTCAATCCGAAAAATCAAACCATTTTCTATAAACCGGAAAAACGGAACATAATTTTATAGGTGTGAAAAAACGATAATTAGGTACATAGCCGAAAATTATTTAAAAAAAAAGAACGTTTTCCACACGAATGGCGCAGGAGAATAACGAGGCATACCAAAAATATTACATCTCATAAATATTTTTTTCCTTGATCCATCTTATTGATCATAAATCATTATAATGTACAGCGTCTCTATTACTAAATTCAATGTAATATACTTGTACTTGTAAATTATAATAGTAACAAAAATATTATAAAAGTTTATTTTGTTAAAATCAGCACCATAATCATTATACCTCTAAAACACGTACCGACATCATCTTCACGTTCTGAAGAGAACCCCGTACATCATTAAATGTACGGGGTTCTCTTCAGAACATCTGTCAAAAAGTTGAACCAAATGATAAGTTCGCAGAGAACAAACAATAAATCTAGTGAACGAATTCAAAAATTCGCCTGAAATCAAAGTGATGCCATATAAAAAAATAAATCAGTGTGGAATTTTAGAAAATTAATAGGAACATTTTCGGAGACGGGACATTTTCATGTAGTGATGTCACAAGCCCAAATAATGGATGTATTTATTTAAAAAAAAAAAAAAAAACTGTAGATACATTTCTAAACAATTTTACTAACATTTTCTTAATCTTGGTAAAAAGATCTATCCACATGATTTTTTCCAAGTCGTTATGAAATCAATGCAAGTGGCCTATTGAAAGGTTGCTTGAAACGGGTTTAGCCGTGTTTGGTGACTAGAACTGAATAGCCAGGTACTTTCCCACATTCAGCGCCACCCCCTAACCTCCCCACAACCTGCCTTAACCTACCTTAACCTACCTAAAGCCTCACAACATACCCCAATTGGGGATGCCATAGCATCATAGGCTCCATGCATTTGGGAGCAGTTGGGACTCGTACGAGATATTTCTACATTAAAAAAAATGTATTTATGCATAATGTCAAGAGTTTTCTCAGATATAATTTTTTTAAATGAAGATTTTTTAAACAAATAACAACAGAAAAGATATTAAAAAAACGTTTAATTTCGTAACTGCAATTCAGACTGTCTCAGAATTCACGGGCTATACATTATATATTATTTTACATTTGAACTTTGACAGTGATACGTACCACTGAACTTTGTTTATAGTTTTTTTCTTGGAAAAGCCGACTCCTCTAAAATTATTTCTTTCGCTGATAATATTAAATAACTACAAAATCAAGCACACAATTTTGGTAATACAAAATTATGCCACTTAAATTTATACAAAAATCTAATTCTAATAAAATACAAATCGGTTTGGGAGCTATCGGCCCTATCAAAACCTGACTCCTCCATACCACGTCTCCCCTACCAAACCATCAATTTCATTTTCCCCGATAAAATTTCACTGTTGTTTGTTTGACTTAAGGCGATCCAATAGTTCAGGAAAAAATCTAAATCGGAATTCACGCCCTTTATGGGAGGAGTTTAAAAATACTGAGAAAAAGCTTTTGGAAAGGTTGGAAATTTTTTTTTACAGGTTGATTTCGTAAAGGCCTGTAAAAATACTGATTCCTGTTTTACGCATTGTTTATTGTAAGAAAACTGAAATTTAAAATTGATTTCACAAAACTAAGCGACGCGGATTCACACGACTGTTTCCCGCGCCGGTTGGGACGTGACTGATACGAAATAGGTTGTGCCCAGTGCATGGTTCTTGTGCCCATGCCATAAGGGTTACTTCAAGAATCCAAATTCGTAGAGTGCGGGCCGTATTGATTGATGTCAAAAATAACAACGAGAAAATGCATGTTTTATTTTATTTTGTGAAGTTCGGCGTAAATATTAATTTTTTTTGCGATTATTATAAAATAAACTAAATTTGCCACATTATATCTACAATAAAACCAAATCCGAAAAGGGGTTTATAAATAGGAGAGTTTGGACTTGAAAGTGTTTTTCATAGACCTTATACTTTATTTTTTTATAGGATTATTAAAAGACTTGTAAAAAAATGACCGATATTTTTAAGGGCCAAGGTATGTTCTATACTCAGTATTTAATTGAAGCATCTTTAATACTTCTAAGCAATCAAATTTTCAAAACAAAAACATATGATTTTGTATGATTTTGCATTATTTAGTATGGCTTCATGTTAAGGTAGGTATTATATTTTTTTATGCATTTATATTTGCTACCCATATTAAAAATGCTGGAAATAAAAACTGTCAATTTGATAGCTAAATCTATGATGGGTACCTACCTAGTCGTAGCAGGATTAATAACTAAGATTGAAAAATACGACGTTATTGATGTTTTGGTGATTGAATTTTTGTTTTTTTTAATTTCTATATTTTGTACGAAAATCTTTCAGTTTGTGGAGGCAGCGCATCCCCAAACTGAAAAAATCGTGAAAATCTTCGTACAAAAAAATGAAATTTTGAATAAAATAAAATAAATTTTCAGCTACAATACTTAATATCGATAATGTCTTATTTTTCAATCTTTGCACTCTAGCTCACGAAACACTCACGAACCGCCACTGGTAGGTAGGTATGTTTCAGTATACCTACCTACTAGCTAATATGTTTCAGTAAACTAATATCATGTTAATAATATGTTTCAGTATCTACACTAATATAAAATCACCTCAATAAACAATATCTGAAGACTGGAAAATTTAAGGTTTGTGGAGGATAAAAATATCTTCATTACCATTTAAGACTGGAGAATTTTTATGAAGTGAAACGCAAATTCTTACTTACTCAAATTTTAAGACAATTACTTGTTTACAATATCGCGGGCTGTAAAGGTGAAGGTGAAAGGTTACCACTGTAGGTTACTAAAATGTCACCAATCGCCACTTTTACCTGCCTATTCAATTTTTGAGGAATACATTGTTGTAAACAATTGTATTTTTTTTTAATCAAATATTCTAGTACAAAATAATACCTAACTGCCTTATTAAAATATTTTAAGAAATTAAGGCAATTAAAAGCCACAGGTCAAAACAACCTCCAGAAAGTAGTTATTCACGTACCTATGTATATTTAACAACCATTTGTGGCGAATTTACTTTAACGTAAATAGGCAATTAGACAATAAAAAAGTAGTAGCACCAACTTTATTTCCTAAACTATTAAACATACTAATTTCGGTTGTTGGTGTAGTGAAGTATTGTGAAATATTCCTAGGTAATACGTTAACTTTCTTCAAATTCAATGAACTTTTAATTTTCATATTTAATTAAATGAAGACACTATGTAGGTACCTATTAGCGAAAAAGATATTGGATCCACTGGGACACGAACGGGTTCTATTGAGTTTTGCTAATATTGTCTTCATTTAATTAAATATTACAATTTGAGATTTGACTCATAAAGTTAAAAATTAAAAAAAAAAAAAATTTTAATTTTCAGATTATATTTTATAATAAGTATAAATCATACCAGACAAGCGATAAAGAAGCTACCCACCTACTCGTACCTATAAAAAATATTTTGTAATTTAGGTAATAATTCATTATTCGGAATGTGTATTTCTTTTTTTCATATTTTTGACTGATACTAAGTTGAATTAATAGAGTGAATACCGTAGTAGCCTATTTATTTGCGTTCTATTATTTTTTTGTATTCCCTAGGGATATTAAAGTACCTCTAACGTTGAGTTGACTAATCACTCAATTGATCTAAAATACCATTCAAACAATCATTCCTATACTTATTCCTATTACCTTTTTTACGTTAACACAAGAGGCACTAAGAAAAAAAACCCTCGTGGCATATATCATCTTTGAGGATGCTGTGTGGACTGTATTTTAGGAAAATAAAGGAGAGCCAGTTCTAAGAAGGAAAAAGATATGAGAGATGGGTCGGACACTTTGGGTCAATGTATCCAGCAGCATTGACGTAGGCACGATATGGCGTTTTCCCCACCCTGGCTGACCGATGCATGACCTCTGGGATAGCCGACCGAGTCGCGTTCTCAAATTTACATCGCTTCACAGGGTGGATTTTCCTTCTTCCATTCATATTCTTTGTATTCATAGAGCCTAAATCATGAATATGTTGTACTCCTACTCTAGATTTTTATTTTTTGCTCCACCCTAAATCAAAACCTGGCTACGCCCCTGTCCAGCAGTGACGAATGCATGAATCCATTCCTCCCACTGCGGTGCAAGACGATGGGTCTAGAGAGACTCCGGCTGGAGAGGTCTAGATTTGGTCTCTTTCAACCAGTCTCTCCTAATCCGGCCACCACGCAGTAGTAGATAGGCAACTGCCTTCACCGCCAAGACCTAGACAAACCTCACTTCACGACCTGTTCATGCACCCATGCTAAATCACCAAACGTAACGAATCATTTGTGATTTTGATTATCCAATAAATGTTCATCCAATAAACACTTAAATCTTGATATCTACCTATAGATACTCGTATGTCGGCGGCCGATCCAAAAATCAGGCAGATCGTGAAGCCTGAGGCGCATCATGATTTGCCTAATTTTACGATCGGCCTGCGACAAATATATCTTACTAAATATGATTTCAAAGTATTATTTAGGAAAAAATTGTCCCTAAGAAAGTGGTTTTCTAGAAATATGTATTCTCTATCCGCGTTTAGAACAACCCGCGATGGTACAAAATTTGGTTTGTACTGCGCATACCACTCCCCCCGCTGCGGTCCCTTCACCGGCCCTCGGCTGCCGCCAATCACTTCGCCCAAAATTCAGTATGCCGTTGACCGTCGTGCTGTGTGTCCGCGTTACAAAAAATTAACCCATTCAGACCCAGTGGTAAAATGGGTAATCAGCCGATATGTTCAAATACATTATTAATTATCACTAATTACAAAGAACAAAAGAGGACAGCTCTCACAGAGGGTTATATGATAAATAATAAGTATATGGTAAATATGACTGCTAGCGAAGTCAACAAAACTATGCTACGATTACTTCCTTAACATTGCGAATTAAACACGAGCGAATTGGTATGGTCGATGATAAAATAACATGTTAAAGTAAACAATTTCTCCTTCAAAATAAATGCCCAAGAACACCTACGTAAGAAGCTTTCGGAAAAGTTATCAGAGTATTTGAGTAATTTTATTCGACATATTAAGCGATAATTTTGGAATTTTTGTTTTGTTTTTGAATTTTTTATTTAGATGTATGTAAATATTTTCATACATCTAGTAGGAAAATATAAAAAATACAATTTACGAAGTAGGTACAGGAATATTCACAACTACATTTAAAAAAAGAATACTAAATAAAAAAGATAACTATACAAAAATACATTATAAAAGAACAAGACCTGAGAATAACATTGGTGAGTAATCAAAAAATATTTTTTACATATAATGCACACATCCTACGAAAATTGCTGAGACTTGAGGCTTCCTTTACTGCATTTGGCAGACTGTTATAGAGTGTTTGCCCTTTATAAAATGCGCTATTTTGTGTGCACGAAAGTTTAGTTTTGGGAAGCCTAAAGTCTCCGCGTCTTCTCGTAGGATAATTGTGAACATTTTCTTGAAACATAATAGTACTCTTCAGATAATTTGGGAGCATATTATTTTTAAGTTTATAAATCATTGTTAATGTATTATATATTATATGTTGTTTGATTGTCATCATATTTAAATTTTGTAACATAATTTTAACTCTTGTAAAAATGTTGCATTTTAAAATCATCCTCATCCCCCTATTTTGTATAACCTGTAGTTTATTATTTTGGGCTTCGTTACATAGGAATAATACACTAGAACAGTAATTTAAATGCGGAGTTACAATAGAATTGTAGACAAGGCGCGTTGTCTTGAGATCCAAGTTATTTCTGATCCTTTTTAGGAATCCAACTTTTTTAGCAATTTTTTTTGTTATGTATTCTAAGTGTTCGTCGAATTTT
Organism: Limnephilus marmoratus; assembly: GCA_917880885.1. Classification (NCBI taxonomy): domain Eukaryota; kingdom Metazoa; phylum Arthropoda; class Insecta; order Trichoptera; family Limnephilidae; genus Limnephilus; species Limnephilus marmoratus. The sequence goes on along the minus strand of OU862926.1, from coordinate 29,747,191 downwards.
AATTTATCATCCAATATCACACCCAGATATTTAATACTGCTAACCCTTTCGTTGCTTTCGTTATCAATTTTTAGTGTTGCCTGCTCGTTTCCACCTAAATTATCCACAATTAAAAACTTAGTTTTCGTAACATTCAATTTGAGTTTGTTTTGGTTTAGCCACAGCGTTACATTATTTAAATCAATTTGCATTTTTTCAATGGCGTCCTGTAAATTTTTACTGGCTATGTATAACAATGTATCATCAGCAAATAGTTTAATTGCACAATGTTTTAACACTTTGATAATATCATTCATGTATATAATGAACATCAATGGACCTAAGACAGAACCCTGCGGAACGCCTTTGTTAGTACTATGTGGTTCAGATGTTATACCCCCATATTTTGTTACTTGTGTTCTTTCTGATAGGTAATCAACAAACCACTTATTTTCTTTACCATTAATTCCAATATTACTTAATTTTTTTATTAATCTATCTCTGTCGATTGTTTCAAATGCCCGCTTTAAGTCTAGAAATACTGCAATAATTTTACTTTTTTTATCTCTAAAATTTTTCCACTCATCTATTACATAGTTAATAGCAGTTTCACAAGAACATTTATTTCTAAAACCAGATTGTTGTCGAACTAATATCTGTTTGGCCTCAATATATTCAGTTAATTGCTCCTTTACTATGTATTCCAGTATTTGTTCATATTTGGGTAAACAATTGATCGGCCTAAAGTCGTCAAATTTTTTTGGGTTATCAATTTTTGGGATGGGAGTTATTGCAGATGTCTTCCAAGTTTTGGGGAATACTCCACTATTCAAAGATTCATTGATAATTTGAACCATCGATTCGCCAATAATATTTATAGAGTCTTTGATTATATTTATTGTAATACCATCTGGTGATTCCTTCGACTTCATATTACTCAGCACCCTCTTCAAGTACGGTAAATCTATATTTTTAAACTTAAATTCTTCATCGGTGCATATAGGTTCGTCTAGTTGGTTCTCTGGATCTTGTGGAATACTTTGAATTATAAGATCTATGCTCGAAATAAAATGCTTGTTAAATTTAGTGGCTATCTTCTCTACTTCTTCTTCAGTTCCATCTGGAAAATCAAGTGACTTTACAATTTCTTTTTGTTTGCCCTTTATGATTTCTTTAAGTGTTATCCAAAGTTTTCTTGGTTCATTCTGTTGTGTTTCTAATTTTTGCTTATAATAATCGCATTTTTGTTGTTTAATTTGTTTGGAATAAATATTACGAAATGTCCATCATATTATTGTTCATGACCTAGGAGACAACAACGATGATTCACTGGCTTTCAATGTTTCAAGTGAATCATCTGAGGTTTTTTTTTAAATGACAATGATGATATTTTTAGTTTCGGATTAATTCCTCAGCCAATTTGGTAAATCTCATGCCACATAAAGTACAATATGTATTTGGTAATACTACCGCTACCATTATTTAAAGGTATAAATTGATGTCATTTTTTGTCAGACAAATAAAATAAAATGTAATAAAATCATTCGATTTATTTAAATAGTGGGAATGAATGTGTTAGCGTTCGTCTAGTAAGCAGTGGGGAGAAGGGGCGGAGACATGCGCGTCCACGGGTTGATCTTATTTTGGATCGAGAATAGGTAGGTACATTTAATGCTTAGGTTCGTTTTCATCATTCTTGGAGACTTCATCATTCATTAATATAAATGTTTTATGTTTAAATTTGTAATAACTAAGGGGATCTAAATCGGGTACGTAATTGGTTCCATTATCGAAGCCAATTTTTAAATCATGAAAGAAAATATTATCTCCAATCTTCAACACTCATGAGGTCTTAATTCAGTCCAATTTTGTACCATACCACAAACAAGTAAGTACCTACCTACAAGGTTGTTCCAAAATGTCCTCGTAGTAAAATGGCCTGATATTTTCGTACACGTAATTTAGAAAATTAGAAAAAGCTCTTGCTAATATGGAAATGTGTATCGTGATTATCGTTGGCAATTTACGTCGTAATTCCACCAAACTTCGGCGCAATTCGATTATGATTAGCGATAGCAATTTACCTTCATTTCGCCCTTTTATATTTCCATATTTCAGTCTCCATTATGAAAGCTGGCACGATTTTCTTTGACATACTTAATTGGAGTGCCTTGCCGAATTATACAGCCATCTTGGAAAGGGTTCGGAATTATTCTGTTTTGTAGAAGTGTATTTAAAGCTCAAAGCTTTAGCCATAAGCTTGCTTCCAGTTGGTAGGCAGCTTCGTTTTTGGCAGATGGCTTTAGTAATTGTTGGAACATGCAATCACGTCGTGTATTTGTAAAGAAGGTAAATGCAGACAGAGAAAATGCATCCCAGTGGTTCTTAGGTTTCGATCTACCGAACGTCACGTAGGTACGAGTAGCTATATATATGAACAATCACGAGATCAGTATCCAGTGTTCCATTGGGTACCACAGCAAAAATGTGTAGTGTCCTACATTGAATTACGGATAAATTAACCGAATTTGAACAATTTATTAAATTTAAAAGTTTTGTAAAAGTTCTGTTATTATGCCATTATTGGGAAAGTTGTCGAACATACCTGAAATGATAACAGAACTTAAATATTTACTTTAAATTTGTTGAGTTGTTCATATTCTGTGAATCAGCACGTCCTTAGTATGCTACTTGACGGCTTCTGTGGTCGAGGGGCAAGACTCTATAATAGCAATCTGAAGGTCGTGGTTTAAAATTCCGGCGTGTGCAAACAAATTTTATTTTAATAATGTGTGTTATTTCACAATTAATTAATTAAAAATAATATGTAGTATATTTGTGGCATGTTCCTGAGTAGAAGATACCTACGCTCAGTATCGCTACGGTGTAAGACCAGCTTTCAGAATTTAAAACGTGCTTGAAATATCTTTAGCCGTGTTTGGTGAATAGGTATGAATAGCCAGTTACTTTCCCACCTTCCCCTCCCCCGTTTCTTTCCCCTCCCCGCTACCTTCAGCGTCACAATATACCAAATAATTTGGGATACCATACCTATTCTCACTGGCTCCAGATGGGAGCAGAACATCAGTTTTGGCTTTCCAAGATAATTAAATTGTTACCTCCTGCGATTTTCTTTTTCAAAAAACATCGCGTCGTTTACATTACAAATTTTTAGCCAACCTAACTTTTGTACAACCTTAAAAATATTTCTTTGTTACGTGAATAAAAGAATACTTACAACCAGATCTCTTCATTATTGGTAGGAACAGTAGGAACATGTAATTCAGTTTTCTCTGCACTGTTAACAATAAAATATTCACAAAAACTTGATTTATACTGACTGATTAACAATATTGCCCGTTTCGGGATTTTTTTGGCCTGTTATGATTACGGACATACATGCATACAAAAATTAATTGTTGGGAGAACCACACGTGACTATATATTTTTATTTTATGAATTATTCACATGGAGGGTAATTAGTATCTTGTTATTTAAGAAGAATTAAATATCTCTTCGCTTCGTTTGTACCGGAAGTTAACTGGGTATAATAATGAGTATTTTTTACGATTTAATTATCATGTAATTTACATTTGCGTTCATTGCCCAGTAAGAAAAAAAATCAAAAGCCTACGAGTGTAGTAAGTTTTCGAGAAATTTCAGATGTTACAATGTGTGGGTAAGATGTTTTATTACCTACAATCGAATATGTTTTTTTTTAATAAATAAGAGCTTTAGACCTCCCTAAGTACCTACAGTTTGTCAAATAAGAGTAGAAAACATAGGAGGGCGCCACTGTTGTTCTAATGGCAATACTATGATGATTGGATACAAGAAGACATCCAGTGAAAGCAAAATTAAAATTGATGGTGAAATTATTGAAAATGTTACTTCAATAGACATGCTGAATACACCCAAAAGAAAATTGGCAAAAAGATATCTTTTTTTGCAAGAATTCGGCCAAAAATTTCTAGAAAAACTGCAATCACCATTTACAATTCAATTATTGCTCCACACTTCAACTACTGCTCAAGTATATACTTTTCCTATGTAACGAAAGAGAACAAAATAAGTTACAAATTCTCCAAAACAGGGCAATGAGAATAATTCTTCAACGAAACAGATTTTCAAAAATAATTAAAATGTTAAAGGAACTCAATTGGTTGACCGTGAAACAGATGCTGACCTTGAACTCGATGGTATTTATCCACAAAATATTGAACAACACGTTACCAAAATACTTCTCAAATAAAATTGTACACAATAAAGACATTCACAGATATAACACAAGGACGTGCAAGGAAATTAGGCTACAAAAAAAGGACAAAGCGAATACGCAAAACAGTCTAATGTACAAGGGAATGAAGTTGTATAGCACACTACCTAAATGTACAAATTACTAAAAAAAAAATTATTATTATTAGATACTAAAAATATAGCCATTGTGGTATAATCTAAACTGTGTAACCTACATTTTTGTTAAAAATAAATGTTTTCATTGCAATATAGATAGATACCCACTGATCTCAAAATTAGAATTGCGTAGGTATAAGTATATTATTATTATACGTTTGCAATTTTGTGTTAAAACAATGAAGAATAACGATATTGTACCTAATAAATTAAAGCACACTTTAGAAATTGCTCACATTTATTTAATTTTAGCTTAAGTACCTAGCGTTGCCCGGGCTTTAGATCATGTCTCTAATTTTAGATCTGAACATATTTAGTTCATTCAGATCTAAAAGTAGTGTAACTAAACTCACCATTAATGATTCTTCCTTTCTACCTACTGTTTAATTCAAATTTATGTTAAATTAAATGAAAGCCGATCACTTTGTAAAACACAATTTAATCAAATTTATGTCATTAAGTAAATACCTTAACAAGAGTGCTTCTTCGATTTAAATTTTTTTTTTAAGAACAAAAAAACGTTTTTTAAATGTGTGTACAGTGTTCTCTATTTTTAGTGTCATTGCACTTTAAAAGCATACTTGACAGGTAAATTGATGTTGCCAGCCTAGAATTTTTTTAGTTCCATTTTTTATATTTTCTACCCTACTTGATAGACTATAGTTCCCTCTACTAAATCCACTATTCCTCACTAATATCTAGGTAGGTACCTACCTACAAATTGCAAACTAAATAATGCGCTTGAACGAGAGAAGGGTCATCCATCCTGGTCCATCCCCTCAAGCATGCCTTTCCACTTTTCCCCAATCTTACAATAAGTATTAGGTACCTAGGTATCTAGGTACTCCCTACGCAAGATAAAGTAGCCAACCACTCTTTTTTATCATTAATACTCGTTACTGGTGCGATATTATCTAATGGAGAACAACAATTACCTAACTTTATCTTCGAATATATCGAAATTATTTCGAAATGTGTACAACCAGCCATGATGAATAATAAAATGAAGAAATTTATCATTATTCGTGGCTTCTATTTTAGCCACCGAACCAATTTGAAAATCTGATAACATCTCACTTCAGTGTCGTCCATCTTCAAGAAAACTCTCACTACAGTTCACACACAAAAAAGCACCGACCAGCTAGAACTCTTTAAATCACAAAATACAAAACAAAAACTCTTTTTTACCATGGAGTTAACATTACCTTCGTAATAAAACAGTGTCTTCGATCTTCAATATCTCCTTTGAACACGCTCCGATCATTGGAATTTCATTTACAACAGATTGCAAACAAGTTTGAAAGATTTAATAAAAAAGCTCAATCAGATCTATCCGTGTGATATTTGATTAAGTTCTTGATTTAGTCCTTTTTGATTTGTTGGTATGATTTGTTTACTACTAGGGGCATTTATTGATGAATGTTGATGTTCATGCAATGTGAGGTTATCGGGTAGTAGCGAAACCACTTTGAATCTTTTCATTCGATGATTCGACCACGTTCAACGATCAACAAACAAAATTACGCTAACATCATATCAAAGCGGTAAATCCCCATCATACTGTTTTGGTTTTTGTGGCAGTTAAACAAAACTGTTCCATCAAGAGATTTTAGTCATTGTCAAATCCGTATCTTTGTGAATTTATTATGACAGAACATTTTTCCCAATTACACTGACTGAAATATTTTTTAGGTACAGGTGAACTTATCGAAAAAAAAAAAAAAAATCTAATCGTTGATTGGCGTCATTCTTATATTTGACAATATAATAAATCTTTAAAAGCCACAAAGACTGAAATTGTATTAAAGAAAGAAAGTTGTGTAAATGTGAATGAACCAAAGAATGCGGCGGAGTTGTAAGGCGGTCCATCCTCTCTTTTTACCGATGCAGGGAAGTTACACGATAGTCGGTAAGTTTATTTCGTTAAACTCAGTACAAAACTCACAAAACTGAAAATGATTTTTTTTTCGTTTTTCTTATCTACGGTTGTAAACATTTATTTAACATTATTTATTAGTTTGCGGGTCCCAAATTACCCGGGCCCCGGTGTCCCTTGGGCCCGGGGGCCTGGCCGCACGAGGCGCTAGGTGGGCGGGACCATTAGGGGACCACCATAGGCTTTTCGGGCTTTTCAAAAGCCGCAAACAATAATAATAATAATAACAGGGGTAATTGTTGGCGTCCTTGCGGCAACCCGGAGCTTTGGGTCTACAATGAAGCTTTTACGACTGCTTATGATAAATAGCGTAGGTTGGTAGTTAGAAAAGTAAGAATTTAGGTGTGAATGTTAATAATTTTGTGTTTTAGTGGATGTAGATCAGTTGGCATCTCAATAAAGAGAATAATATTAGATATAATAATGAATCAAACCTAAAAATACTTTAGACGGCTAACAAAATTGCTAAATTGTAGGCGCCGTTTGATAGTTGTTGATTATACATAACTTATGTTGGTAGTTTACTCAGTTTGTAGTTGATTAAATAAGTTGTGAATGTTCATATTGATTAGGTTTTTTGAACCCACGTCTTTAGGTATAACGACAGTTACAACAGATTTTGATTCCCCAGACACTAAAAAAGTTGGTATAAAGGTACACATAGCACTTTTTTTCTGAATCATTTCTTAAAATTGTAAATATCACATTATATTATGCCTGCTCTACTAAACTAGCATGAGTAATGAAAATGGCTTCAGGAAATCGTAAGCCAGCCCATAAATTCTTCTCCCATTAGATGTCAAAAGCAATTACTTACCTACCTGCGTGCTTTGCATTGTGTCTGCCTACAACCTATTTGTCTGCATAATATAATATTTAGTATTAAGAATTATAAATTATCAGGTACAAAACCCCATTCATAATGTAACTAACAACTAATCGTTCTAATAATCAAATTAGACCGCAAATTTGATGCAGATTTATAAAATCAGTTGATCGTTCATACTTAGGAATCTACCCAACCTAACGTAATGAAGGCTTTTATACATTGAGTTCATTGTCTATTTATATTTTTAGTTTAATGTTTCTATATGTAACATTATTTTATACAATGGGAGTTTGTACCTACTCGCTATGCTACTTGCAGTAGCTTGTGTTGGTGTATGGGTAAGTTGGTAAGTAATGTGAAATATTCTTACGTAATGCGTAAAATTATTCAAGTTCAATGAACATTTAATTCAAAATTGGAACCACCTTTTGCTACAAGCTACTTCCAAAGTAGCTTGTGTTGGTGCGTGGATAAGTTTGTATATAATATATTTCTGCGTAATGCGTAACATTATTCAAGTTAAATGAACTTTTAACTAAACATTGGAACTTCTAATTGGTACCGCTTATCATATATGTATATAGAAGAGGGTGGTGAAACTGCGGCCCGCAATACGATTTAAAGCGGTTCGCTAGCACTTGATGCGGCCCGAAAAATTACGTCCAGAATGCAAGAATGTGTTTCTTTGGAATATTTTTAAGTAAATTAAATGAATATAAAACATGTTTTAAAAATCTATTTGCAAATCATATGCTGCAAAATGCAGGAAAACCATTCACGCATTCTAAATACAATTATAATTTAAGCTAGTAAACTCGCGGACACATCAGCAAGCATATTCATTATTAAGTACCCGTCTGCTTGGTTCAATATATTCGCACCTCACAATCCGGAAGGCTCAGTTTCGCGCGAAAAATCAGAAACCGTCACTTTGGATCGAGATTGAAAAATATCTATGCAAGATAGCTTTCATGTTTCAAAGACAATAAGAAGCATTATTTCGTTCTCTTTCTGATTAAAAGAAAAATAATATGTTTGCATGAGAAGAAGAGAGATATATAGCTTTTAAAATGTGAGGTCGCTCGGGACGTTTTTGGTCTTATGAAAGCATAACGCGATTACGTGTTTTGGGGTGTATTTATTCCTAAACAAGCAGACGGGTTAAAACCAGTCTAATCAGTCTAATAAGTTCAGTAAAACCAGTCTTGTATGTTGTAAAGATAAAATTCTAGTTGCCGATTCGTGTTCTGATGCACTTCGAAGGAAACCTTTCTCGTATTCCAAGTGTGGTTATAAAATTCTAGTTGCAGACTCTGTGTCGCAAAAATCAGATGAATACCATTTTCTTGTTCTGGGTGTAGGTAGTATTAATTAAATCTGGGGATTCGCAAGTTAAGCGCCCGTGAGGTGATTTTTCACAAAAATGGCGCTCTACAAATTATTATTTAATTATTATTAAAACTAGTACCTAGCTAGTAAAACAGTTTTTTTTTTAAGTTTTGTGATCCGATTGTAACGATAAAATTCGAATTGAGGAGTCATCTGCTGACACATTTTGAAAAAAAACAGTAGAAGTATAAAATTATAATTGTTCACCATATGAATATGCTGCAAATTTTGGAAGAAAACCATTTGCTTGTTCGCTGTGTAACCATTATTTAAGCTCATTATGCAAAATCATTCTTTAAAACTTAGCAAAGTTCCAATTCTGAAGGGTAGTCCCTCCCCAAGGTTATGCTTGGATCAGGTTATGTCTTTAAAACATTTATTGTATTTTGATTTGGGGTATTGGAATATCAACACAGCTAGAACATTGGACGACCGGTCACACCATGGGCGAAGCTAAGTTTTGATTTAGGGTGTAAAAATACAAGTCTAGATTAAGTACCGAAATGGTAGGCTTCTGCAACATATCCATGCTTTAGGGTACGATCAGGTACAAAGCGGGTTTCGGTTTTCTGATTAGTCGGCGCATGGGCGGCCGACTGGCGCAGGCGTGCTGACAAGAATGTTTGTATGTCAACGTATCAGACCGAACATAGTGAAGGCAGGTTCAGAATTTTGTCCGCGCGAGGCGGCGCCGATAAGCTTTACCGGAATGAATTCTTAATTCCTGCTCGCCGGTGACGCCGGTCAGAATCTGATATCAAAACGAGCGACCTGTTAATTGCCGCTATTTTCAATCAATCGCCAATCTGGGATAAAAGAAATACATTCCATACCACCAGAAATGTTTTGACAAGTGATGGAATGAAATCAAAAAGATAAAATTTTGAAATAACCTCAAATGTCACAAGTGAATTTCTTTCAGGCACGTACTTAACATATTATTATGTTCTCCTGAGGTTTTTTTTTTCATATTTAAAGATACCAATTACCAAATACCATTGTTTTATTCCTTAATTTTAAGAAAGGATTCTCCAAGAGTAAATAATCGTCGTCTACGAACTCGACATTTCGTAAAAACTGACAGCTGCTGTCAGGCTACCGCGCAGGTAGCGCAAGTTTTATCCGCGTTCTGTTTGTCCACATCTCGGCGTCAACTGCCGCCGCGCCGGTGGAACAGGGCACTGAACGCCGTTAATCTGAAAACCGAAACCCGCTTTGTACCTGATCGTACCCTTTGGCTCTATGAATACAAAGAATATGAACGGAAGATGGAAAAACCATCCTATGAAATGCTGTAAATTTGAAAACGCGACTCGGTCGACAATCCCGGAGGTCATGCATCGGCCAACTAGTGTGGGGGAAACACCTCATCTTGTCCCACTGTACCTATGCCCATGGGTCACACTCTTTTATCGTTATTTCTTCTGGCGCTTTCATGTTGTCTCATTGATACTAGACATTAGTCGCACGATAGTCATACTTTTTTATGAGAATAAGAATTCCAACTACTTCCAACCGTCTTCTGCCAGTGGGATTTTAGCATCCCCCTTTGGGGTATGTTGTGAGGCTGAAGGTAACGGGGAATAGAAGGACAAAATGTGAAGTACTATACATTCGTAATAATTTCATAATTCGTTGACCATAATATGGTTTTAATTTACAAACCTTCTAATAAGCGAAACTTGACTTAGAAGCGTGGTTATAAAGCCACTATCTTCTCCATACTTATCCACTATCCACATTATTTCTCTGCACACCCCTACGGCGATGCGGCGGAGTGTTGATGACTGAGCGAACTCAAGAACCGTTTTAGTTCAGTAAAGACGGCATTAAATCATGGCTATCAAAATATTTACGAGGGTTCGGCTCCGATAAATTGAATTATTATTGATAATTTCAAATAATTATCGGCGCAAGGTGTTTCCTGGGTAATAGATACCTGCCTTTACCTAAAGATATTATATATTTATAAAGGGTAGATGTGGAAGATATTTGAGGGGCCTGACTTACGAAAAACCCCTACTTTTCATCATCACCGCAATTTGAAATGCTGCGAAGGACAAAATGGTAATTGGTAAAAGAATTTTTTTATTTTTTCAAAAATCGTATATCCTGTTTTTGTAGATCTCTAATTATGATTTTTTTAAATAAAATAACTTTGAATAGATCTCATCAGAATACTTAACATTTTTTGTAAAATTATTTAATAGTATCTAGTAATTAATTTATTTTTAATTATGTGGAAAAAGCATATTGCACGTCGTAAAAAACGAACAAATTTTTGTAGAAATATTTCGAAAAAGCAGATCGAAACAGAAAAAATGGGTGAAAAATGACATATGTAACTCATGTGTATACATATAACTCGGTTTTGTTTTATTTTATTATGTTCAGAATGCCAATATTTAGAACAAAAACGTTTTAAAGTTCTGTCAGAAATAAATTTTTCTACACCTGACAGCTGTTTCGCCTTTCGGAGATTGTGTCAAATAGGTATACCTAATTAAAATTAAAAATATAAAAAAGGAATTAGAATTCTTCAAATCACGAATAAAAAAAAAATTTCAATTTCTTTTTTTTTAAATTTTTTTTAATTTCTTTCTGTCATGCTAGTCCGATGAGAAGATACTCTCAGTATCACCAGGGCTGGGCAAAATACATGCTTTGCTGTAATTGAAATACAAATTACAAAATACTTTTTCGCATGTATTTAAAATACAAAATACAAAATACTTTCAAGTCGTGTATTTGAAATACAAAATACAAAATACTGTATTTTAACCATTTTTTTCTTTCAAATACAAAATACAAATTACAAAATACAAAATACATTTGGTTTTGGTAGAACCTTTGGTTGCAATAAATTGTCGTAAATGCCCTTATCTAAGGGTGCGTTTCCATAGAAGAAATAATACGAGCAGAGTGAAACAGAGACGTGCAAAAATTGACCATTCATATTGCTCAAAAGACACATCTCATCTCCGCTTCACTTGTAAAATTTTATATAGCGCAGTTTTGTGTTATTTCTAGTGACCGACCGAAGGTTCGGTTTCGGTTTCGGCAAGGTTCAGTAAAAAAAATCTATTTTCGGCATCAGTTTCGGTTTCGGCAGAAAATCTGTCGAACCTTCGGCCGCACCGAAACTCTGCATTCGTGAATTATCGCGTGCCGTTTGACTGATTTCGGGTGAGTTCGTGGCTCGTGTGTCATCCACCATCATCAACTGAGTTCGCCGGCTGTTCCGGCGTGCTTGTATTGTGAGTTTATGTGATCACAAACTTCAATTATTTTTATTTATTTCATTTAACAAGTGTAAATAAAAATTAAAATCTAGTCTCCTTCAACGGAAGCAATTTTCCAAACAGTCCCTCCTTTGATGTGCTTGGTGTAAGGCCCTACGTTCATGAAGATACTTACAATCTACGTAATTGTGACGAAACCACAAGTACCCTGCTGATATATTACTTTTTAATGCTAGTCTCCGTACACGGTGCTATCCGAAATATACTGAACTTGATCATTTTTCACGTGCAGCCGTGGAGTTAACACGCTGTCAAGCGATGTCATATGACTTTTTTTCCAACATCAATCCATGCCATCTCCACTAAATCCTTTCTTACGTATTCTGGTAAAGTATAGTTATGTAAACATGCATTTTTTCCACTTCCAGAACATATCTAACATTACTTTCACGTTCCGACGTCATTTCTGTCAAACGTCAAATGAATAAGTATCAGATACAAATGATGCGACGCGTCGCGTGCGATCAACACTGTCGGTATCGTGATACTGATTGGAAACCGACAGCCACCGCGTTGCGCCGTGAACGGGCACCAGCAAAATCGTACGGGGGGTACTTACGATCGGCGCGAATGATACGCGCACGAAGATCAAGTATCTTGTAAGTATCTCCATGAATGGAGGCAGTAACTCTAAGTGACCAGCTCAGATATGGGGGCTCCATCGAAGCCAGAGTTTTAGACTCTCAGACACTGGGCGTACTGTAAAGGACCCGCAGATACTTTAATAGTACACAACTGCTAACACTGTACAAATCGCAACTGCGCCCCACTATTGAATTTGGCAGCCACCTCTGGTCTGAAGCCCCAAAATACCTTAAAAAAACCCTCGACTCTGTGCAGAAACCGGTGGTCCAATTGATAGATTCTCCTAACACAAACGGATTGCGATCTTTAGAGCATAGGCGTCAAGTGGGAATCTGTCCTTGTTCTACCGGTAATACAATGGAAGATACTCTGAGGAAATAGCGCTATTGATCCCCTCGGCACCAGTGCGTAGTCGGGAAACATGCCAAACATGCGCCCAACATATGTACACGGTTGACATTAGTCACATTAGAACGGGTCGTTTCTATGACTCATTCTTGAGTTCAACAGCTCGGCTGTGGAACGTTTTGCCGGCCTCTATGTTTCCTCCCTCCTATAACATGGGTCTCTTCAAGACCATTTACTCCTTCCTCTCCCCAAAAAGACCCTCCATACAGCATCTTCAAAGATGACATACGCCCTGAAGGAAATTATTTTCCTCAGGGCCTCTCATGTGGAGTTAATGTAAAAAAATGTTGTGATTGTAAACGCAATTAAAATTATAATACTCAATTTATGAGGTCCTTACTTTATAGTGAATATAAGTGTAAAAAATAAGCCGAATTTCAGTAAACAATAGATTTTTAACATGTCTAAAAAAGTTTCGGTTTCGGTTTCGGCCGAAACTGAGACAGATATCGAATATTCGGTTTTGTTTTCGGTAGAAAATCCTGTTTCGGTCGGACACTAGTTATTTCACTTCAAGTGCGCTCTACTGTAATTAACTTAAAAATAATCTAGTATTCAGTCAAATTATTCTTATAGTGCTTGATCTAATACTATGACACAAAAAGTACAATACAAAGCAATGACAAGCATTATATAATATGATAGAAAATGTACAATAACAGTGCTGTTATAGCACAGGACGTGTTGCCAACTCTAAATATTAACATACATAACATATAGCTCTGGATTCTAGCGTTTTTAGTCTACGTATTATCTATGTCAGTTTATTTTTCATTATCATTATTAAGATCGCTAAATGTATTTGAAAATGTATTTTGAAGCCATAAGTATTTGAAATACAAATTACAAAATACCTCAGCCCCAGGTAATTGAAATACCAATTACAAAATACATTTTTAGGAAGTAATTGAAATACAAATACAAAATACGTATTTGTATTTCAAATACGTATTTCAATTACAAGTATTTCAAATACTGCCCAGCCCTGAGTATCACCCTGGTAAGAGTTCATCAATTAAAATAGACAACCCTCGTAGGTACTTGGCGTCGAAATAACTCTCAGTATCTGAAATTTTGTGGTCAATCTCTAACTATGTTTAACTCGCAAAGTCATTTTCAGCATCAGATAAGGTAGTTACTGAGTAATTAGATAAACTTCATACTACTAAGTACATACATGAGTTACATACTTACATTCTATGTTACCTACTTTGTGTCAAATCTTGTATTTTATATAACCTTTATTTTGTTTGATATATTTTACGTTGCCTGTTGTCAATTAGTTGTAATTGAAAAAAAAGCATGTACTGCTTTATATGTAAAAGCCTGGGCCTTTAAATAATTTAAACATGCAATTAACCGCCAAAAATTCAGACAAGATTGACAAAACAAAAACAAAAAAATAGTTTGCACATCCCTGCAATACAGGGAAACAACATTGTAACCAGATGCATTTTTAATACTAATAATGAGATAATCAAACAGAATATTATATGATGAAAAATAATACTTATGACGTTTGATGATTGATCACTATTTTAGCTTGAAACTCTTGAATTACCTGGAAAATTATAACTATAAAAATAGACAATTTCCTAAACAAAAAGCAACAATTCTTCCAATTAAAACAAAAAATATAACATAGCAAGAATATTTCTATGGGTTGGTACTCAATGTGAAGGGTAATTAGTACGTCCTTAAGAAGGTTGTTATAAATAACTTTAACTCTAATATCAAGTTCTACAGCTATGGAAACCCGTGATTATAAATTTGCTACGAATTTCAGAAATGGAAAACTTCCAAAGGAAGTGATAAAGAAGCAGGTTATAACAATTCAGTAGGTAGCTCATGTTAATGGCTTTCAATTTAATAGTCAGAGAAAGCTGGTTTTATTTTCTGAAATAACAAGAAAAAAGTGGTCGTTCATCATTAGAAGATTCATTTATAGAACCAAAAAAAATGTTATTAATTTTTTTTTTACATTAGCTCAATACAAGAGGCCATATATCGTATTTGGGGATTCTGTGTTAGGGTCTTTTTAGGAAAGGAATGAGAGAAAGTTCTAGGGAAAAAGGGTATGAGGGGTAATTATGAATTCATCCCTCCCACTGCTGTATAAGGCGGTGTTCCAAGAGAGTCCTGCTAGAGAGGTCAAAAGGTCTCCCTCGACCAGTCTCTCCCGATCCGGCCTTCCACGCAGTTGGTGGGCAGATGCACCCGCCGCCAAGACCTGAACAAACCTCATTTCAAGAACTCGTGCACCCCTCAGTCAAGTCAACAAATGTTTCTGAACCACTTGTGATGAAATACGGTAGAGGTGTTGGTTATCCAATAAATGGTTCCCGGGCGGCGGTACCCACATCCGCCACTGCTGAAAACCAGCTGCATTCCAGGAGAAATTCTGAATGTATAGCTGAGCAGTGACCTTTTTGTCAGTAGAATCAATGAAAACTAAACAAAATGGATAAAATTGTAAAAATGCATTGACGAATAAATGTTTTTATTATTATTATTTCATACCTACCATCGTTTTCTTCCTGTGCTTTCTCTTATCGGAGGTTGGCTTTCATCAGGGAAATATCTGCATTGCGTATTGCAGCCCGGAATAGTATATAAATGTGTATTTTGGATATACCTACCAAAATTGTTTATTTTTCATCCTTTCACATCTATGTAGGTAGGTACTTACCAACAATTTCGCCATTACAATAATAATAATAATAACATTTTTATTTTTATAATTTGCGTGGCGCCTTTTTTGTGACACACAGGGGCGGGCACTCCTTGTAGGCACATAAGCACTGCTTACCCTACCGTATTTGTAAAAAGCTTGTAAATGATATTATAATTTATTAAATTATTGCTAAAAATAAATAAACACTTTCAAAAACAAGCGCGAAAAAGCTAATCAATCGAAACTACGCTAGCGCCCCATCAAAAGGCATACTACAAACGTGGCATAAACTGTAATTAGAAACTACACGCGCGCCCTCCGACTGCCTCACTAAAATGCGGCCTAAGCAGGAATTATTTCTGCTTGGAGCTAACTTCATACAAGATATAATATCAATGTTTTCGAAATGCACATAGCATAAAGAATAACTGTCATTTTGAATTTGCTTATATGAGGTTTTTTGTTAGTATTCCGGAACAAAATTAGCAAATGGCAATCAGTGACGACAGTGACATATGTTGTTATCTATTTCTATCAAGTAGTTATCTTACCAGCAGCAAGCACAGGGAGTTATTTGTAAAAAGTTTTTTTTTAATTTATTTAAATCAGTTCGGCGGTTTTCCTACTGCCAACCCAGATCAAAAACTCTGTGCACGCCATTGGTGACATATCACTTCAAGGGCCATTCCGTAAAGTAGTTTTAATGTTAGTTACTCTATCACTCTGTCATCTGATTAAAGGTAATTTGAGAATGTACCATCTACATAAGGGAACGTACCCATACTACGTGACCCCCCAAAACGTGTCACTTAGTATGGGTACGTTCCGTAATATATTGCATTCACAATTAATAAATGCCTAGGTACTAATAAACTGTTATCGTGCATTGTAATAATTTATCTTGTAATAGTGTGTGTGTTTAAGATTTATTGAAATTATTAATCACACATATATTAAGATGAAGCCATAGTAAATAATGCAAAACCATACAAAATCATATGTTTTTGTTTTGAAAATTTGATCGCTTAGAAGTATTGTAGATGCTTCAATTAAATACTGCGTGTAGAACATACTTTGGCCCTTAAAATTATCGGTCATTTTTAAAAATATTGTCACACTTTCAAGTCCAAACTCTCCTATTTATAAACCCCTTTTCGGTTATGGTTTTATTGTATAATATGGAAAATTCAGTTTATTAATTTTATAATGATCACAAAAAAAGTTGATATTTACACCCAATCCCAAAATAAAATAAAATATGCATTTTCGCGTTGTTATTTTACAATACGGCCGCTAGTCGACGAATTCGGTTTTTCAAAGTGAACCCTATGGCGTCCACCGAAGAACTACTGTCCACGCCACAGTCGCCAAACCTCAGTCACGCCCCGAACTGAGCGGGAGATGGACGCGTCACTCCGCGTCGCTGAACTCAATTTTAAATTTCCGTTTTATTACAATAAACAATGCGTAAAACAGGAATTAATATTTTTTACAGGCCTTTACAAAATCAACCTGTAAAACAAAACTCTTAAATACCTTTTCCAACCTTTCCAAAAGCTTTTTCTCGAGTATTTTTAAACTCCTCCCATAAAGGGCGTAAATTCCGATTTCGATTTTTTCCTGAACTAGTGGATCTCCTTAAGTGTATAAATTCTCTGTGAAACAATTAGATATTAGCGTAGAGATTGGAATATTAGCTCGAGGTAGGTAATTATCAGTCGAATCGACAGGTAAATAATTAGTTTGGCAGATGTTAGGCAAGCGGAAGAGAATGATTTTAACTACCAATGTTTCACATTTCACATTTGCTTACCTACCACGATTTAAGAGCATTAGCAATACTAATGGCTTCCGCTAATGAATTATGTTAACAATATACTCAAATGTTTCCTTAAATCTTAAATGACTGTTGTATTTGCCGTTTAATGGGTATTAGTATACATTCAAAAGGTATTTATGATTCAAGTACATTAAAAATATAGAAAGGCAAAAAAATTATGTGATGTATTAGACAGCTTTTACTTATTTTGTTGGGCGTTTCTTGGCATCTAAAAACGAAATTTGCCAACGGGAGATGAAATATTAGTACCTATGTACCTACATATTTGAACTTCGTGACCTTTATTGCAATATGGTAGATAATCTCTATAGTTCTATTTTTTTTTTTTTACATGAACTCCACACAGGAGGCCCTGAGGAAAATAATTTCCCTCAGGGCCTATGTCATCTTTAGGGATGCTGTGTGGAGGGTTTTTTTAAAGGAAAAGAAGAAGGGGAGAGTTCTAGAAAGGAAGAGGGTTTAAGAGGTGGGTAGGAATCTGGGGTTCAGTGTGTCCTGATCATCCGCCTCCAAGACCTAGACGAACCTTACCCCATGAACCCGGGCACCCCTGCTAAATCACCAAACGTAGCGAACCACTTGGGGTGACCTATGGCAGAGGTGTTGATTATCCAATAAAGGTTCCTGGGGCGGCGGTACCCATTTCCGCCTCCCAAATTGACCTAGCTCTATGGATTTGAATTGCGTTATCAAATCGCTGCGATTAATATATTCTTTAATATATTTAATATATTCTCACTTCCCGACATCCGATCGAGCTGAGACTCGGCAGAAAATTAGGTAGATATATTAGTTTTTGGTGGCAATCACCCACAAACACACAATTCGAAGCGCGGTTGATTCTAAACACTGGAAAGGAAGATTCAAACCTCAGTCAAACCAAGTTTGATTTTTATAATTTATTTTTTTGAATGTCAAATAAAAATTATATACTTTTTTTTTTTTTTTACTTTATGAACAAAACCTCAAGTAGTAGGCAATATTTAATTAAATGAAGACAATATTAGCGAAACTCAATCCGGAAACAGAAAGATCAGAAAAAGATATTTGCACGTCTGGGAGATCATACTTAAAGATAGCAGCCAATAAAATATGCTTTAAGAAAATGAAGATAATGTGGGTGGTTCATAGTCTAAGCAGATACAGTTAAAAATGACCGAATCGGACATCGACACCTTGGCGCAGTAGTTAGTGCATTTGCCGGGAAAGTGAAAGGTCCTGGGTTCGTGTCCCAGAGGTGCAAATACCTTTTTTTGATTTTTCTGTTTCCAGATTTTCGATTGAGTTTCGCTAATATTGTCTTCATTTAAGTAGAGAAAATAATACCTAATGTTACCAATCTACCAAAAAAAAATTGAAAAAAAAACGTCCTCTCATAATTACACATAGATAACACCATGTGTTGTAGAAACGTGGCGGGCCTGAATTTTGATGTGATAGCTCGGTTATAAGTTATAAGAGAAGTCACTCAGATGGCGGACGGTCCCGAGTTCAAATCCCGGTTCTAACAATAAAAGTATTTTCTTCAAATTAACTCGATTTTTAATTAATATTTAATAAAAAAATCATCATTACAGGAAAGGTTATGTTAAATAAAATATAGGCACAGGTAGGCGTCCACCTATCTATTGAACCTGCCACCTTTAGGTAGGTACTATCTATTGATTGTTTTTTTGTATTTAATTCGTAAAACTCCGTTTAATTTAAATTAAATATAAGTAATAACGTTATTAAGTATCAAGTTATGCGAGTATTTTAATATGTATTTTCTCACAGCTGTTTCGGCTTGCAATGCCATTTTCAAACTGCGGTTAAACCACTTTGAGACGACTTATTTTGAATACTTTACTATCAATTTAATATGTATTTAGACAATTTGATGTATATAGGCACTTACGAGGGTATTACCAGAGATAACCAGAAATACATCATTTTTAAATCAGTTTTTAGACGTATTGACTCTTTTCCACAAAAAATTATTAATTGATTTCGAAAGATTGTTCTTTTATCTAGCAATCGCATGTTTTAAATTTTGAGAAAAAATGTTTATTTTTAGTATTAATAAGGTTATACCAAAGGTCGCGGGCAGATTTGTTAAGTTTTCAAAAAAGATCACCCAGTAAAATAAATCAATAGGTACATTATCTGGGTATCGCATGTTTTAGAATTATAATTTTAGTTTAAATAAAATCATTAAAAAATATGTACGTACATGTGTTTCTTGACGAAAATTGGTCCGTTTGTGTATTTATTTGCGCACTTACAACCTAATATATTTTAGATTTTTTTTGACATTCTTATTTAACTTAGCCATTATTGAAAAATGATAAATACTTATAATAAAAAAATAATTACAAAAAGCACATTATTTTAATTGTTTTATCATCACGCCGTTCAACATTTTTGGATGTATGTATGAATTAAAGCAAATTTGGAATGAAATAAAATCGATATTGAGTTATAATTTTAAAAAGCTGGCTCGCAGAATAATTAATCTTTCTCATTGTAACCGCCCTGCACGATCGTAAGAACGACGTATTTTCGGCCGCTGGCTGGTTAAACGCTCTTAAAGTGCAAAATTACCTGCAGGGCGCATTAGTTAAATCGTTAATCTTATAAGGTTTGCTTACAATAATTTTTCTACATGTCTGCAACTAAATCTAGCAGAAGAATTCTTCTTCTTGCAATGTTAGAATGTTACAGTTGCAGCCCTAAACTGGGTCAGTTCCCCCTGTCCAAATTGAAATTGGGGATAATGTCCCGTAATACCCGGGCGGCGTTTTAAGTAGAGGCCACGGCGTCTGGGTGTGCCCCCTCACACGTCCCGATTGCTATCTCGTTAATGTTATTAGTAGGGAATATCGGAAATGTTCAAAGCAATGTCCGAATGGAGGTGTCAACCGGACATACTCGGACGAAGGAGAAGAGGATGGTTGTAAAGTAACGGACTATTCAGATCTGGTCATTAAACGGGGTTAAAGTTACCCCAGTCATTAATCGAGGAATACACAAACTAAAAATGTGGAAATTCTTAATGTGCCTAATACCTATCACCACAAATATTAAAAGCAAGGGCATGAAAATCGCTTGGCAAACGGAGTCTGGAAACGGTCGATTTTTGCGCAAAAGAGGGAAACTTCAAGAGAAACCGCCATGTTGGGAGGCGGGAATAGGTACCGCCGCCCCGGGAACCTTTATTGGATAACCAACATTTCTACCATAGGTCACCCCAAGTGGTTCGCTACGTTTGGTGATTTAGCAGGGTGCCCGGGTTCATGGGGTGAGGTTTGTCTAGGTCTTGGAGGTGGATGACCAGGACACACCGAACCCCAGATTCCTACCCACCCCTTAAACCCTTTTCCTTCCCAGAACTCTCCTCTCCTTCCTTTCCTTAAAAACCCCTCCATACAGCATCCCCATAGATGACATAGGCCCTGAGGGAAATTATTTTCCTCAGGATCTCCTATGTGGAGCTCATGTAAAAAAGTGTTTTTTTTTAAGTTTTTTTTTTAACATAGGCAATTAACTCTAAAATTAGTGCTTTGTGCCGATAAAGTTAAGAAAGATTATGATAATAAATATAATATTATAATTTTGTGGATAATCTATGAGGGGACCGGACAAATCAAATATTATTAATCAAATATAATAGTCATTTAAGTCTATGAACTTATATAGAACTGAGTTTCTTATATTCGTTCAGAAGACGGTTACCTCGAGAGTGTTTTCCCTTGGGGTAAAAATAATCTCGTTGAATTTAATGTTTCAAAGACCCAATCTTGTCTGATTACGTCTAAAAGGGATCGAAATGAAAATCCAGTATCTTTCAACGGAAGCAATCTTCCGAACAGGCCCTCTATTGATATGCTTGGTGTAACCCTAAGCGACCAGCTCAGGTATGGGGGCTTCATCAAAGCCAGAGTAAAGTTAGTCTCTCAAAAACTGGGCGTACTGTACAGGGCCCGCAGATACTTTAATAGTATACAACTGCTAACCCTGTACAAATCACAAGCGCGCCCCACTGTTGAATTTGGCAGCCACCTCTGCTCTGGACCTCCAAAATACCTGAAAAATACCCCTGTGCAGAAACGGGCGGTCCGTTTAATAGATTCTCCCATCTTAACAATTTTTAGAGCACAGGCGTCGGGTGGGAAAGCTATCCTTGTTCTACCGGTATTACAATGGAAGATGCTCCGAGGAACTAGCATCATTGATTCCTTCGGCATCGGCGCATAGTCGGGAAACAAACGTGTCCAATTATTGTAATAGGCCACTTGCATGGATTTCATAACGACTTGGAAAAAATCATGTGGATAGATCTTTTTACTAAGATTAAGAAAATGTTAGTAAAATTGTTTAGAAATGTACAGTTTTTGTTATTTTTAAATAAATAAATCCATTATTTAGGCTCGTGACGTCACTACATGAAAATGTCCCGTCTCCGAAAATGTTCCTATTATTTTTTTAAAATTCCACACTGATTTATTTTTTTATATGGCATCACTTTGATTTCAGGCGAATTTTTGAATTCGTTCACTAGATTTATTGTTTGTTCTCTGCGAACTTATCATTTGGTTTCACTTTTTGACAGATGCTCTGAAGAGAACCCCGTACTTTTAATGATCTACGGGGTTCTCTTCAGAACGTGCAGATGATGTCGGTACGTGTTTTAGAGGTATAATGATTATGGTGCTGATTTTAACAAAATTAAATTTTATAATATTCTTATTATTATTATAATTTACAAGTACAAGTATATTACATTGAATTTAGTAATACAGACGCTGTTCATTATAATGATTTATGGTCAATAAGATGGATCAAGGAAAAAAAATATTTATGAGATGTAATATTTTTGGTATGCATCGTTATACTCCTGTGCCATTCGTGTGGAAAACGTTATTTTTTTTAAATGATTTTCGGCTATGTAATTATCGTTTTTTCACACCTGTAAAATTATGTCCCGTCTTTCCGGTTTATAAAAAATGGTCTGATTTATCGGATTGAAATTTTCAAAAAATCCCCAGGGTTTCAAAAATACGATTAAAAAAAAAATAAAAATACAGAATGTCTTAGAATATTTGCCTAAAACGGGAAAAAATTTAAAAAAAATTGATGCAACTGGCCTATTCTACTCAAGCGAAACGATAGAAAAAACTTTGTTTCATCCAAAATATATTTTTTGTATTCATGACGTAAACCGATTCGTATTGAAGATTAATTAATCAAAAATTAATGTCGTTATTAACTGAAAATATCTTCCACTGTGAACCTACCCCTCTCAATAGATATGATGAAAGTACAACTAAGTAAATAGGTAAATATAGAAATAAATTTAAAAAATAAAATATTGTTTTTTCCAAATCTCTCCAAACATACTAGGGTGGTGGGAGAAAGGAAAAAAGAAGGTTAGAACGTACATGGCTACCTATCTTCCGATAATTATCACTGATAGTCAAAACATTAAAAAAACCATCATAATAAAAATTAGTCCAGCTTCCCAAATAGAGACATAGATTCACCTAATATCCCTAACCACGAAGGTAATTTCCTGTCTCAATTATCCGCGTGAAGGATGTCGGATAAACGGGACTAAAAAAACAAAAATAATAAAATTTGATGTTCCGACACTAGATGATTAGATGGCCCAAGATATTCCACCGCAATTTAAACACCTAGAGTGGTAAAAGCTCGGTAAAAAGGACGTATTAGTAGATGGATTTGGACACCTAGGAGTGATGGGAAAAAAACGCCACAATAATAAATGTTGTGGTCTAGAATGCGGGGACGTGTGGGGAAATTAAAAAAGGGCAACACCTTGTGGCACTACCGACTTATCATTAGGTCGGAAAGATATCACAGATGATGTGAAAACCCTCAATTATTGGACTACTCAGAAGTGGCCAACTGTGGAGAACTATAATAATTTGATCTGATTGTTTTATACATTTGACAGAAGATAATGGTCTACGGCCTAAAGATGGACAGTTTGGCTGGAAGTCGAACAGATCGTGTTCGAATTCCAATCTACGGACATTTCTCGAAGTCAAGTTATGCGTAGAAAAGACAAATCTAAAAAGTGTATAACTTCACCGACATATATGCATTCGAGGATTTAAAAAATCAACTAACTAACTAACCATCACGCCGTTTCCCCGCAGGGGTAGGCAGAGAGGACGAACCGCCAAACATCCCGGTCTTGGCACACATTCCTTGCCTCGTTTACATTCATACAACGTCTCATACATTCTCTTCTATTATTCTGACTCTTGACATGGCCCGACTCAAGTATCTGATTCACTTGGTCGTGCCATGTCTTTCTTGGGCGTCCTCGACTTCTTCTACCATTCACATTTTGCTTCATATATTCTCCTTACATTCCTTTCCTCGTTCATTCGCTCTACATGCCCAAACCATCGGAGCGTTCCTTTCTTGATCTTACTCATCACGCTTACATCAGCCTTGCATTCTTTGCGGATTTCCACATTTCTCACACGATCATACATGGTTTTACCACACATACGCCTCAGGGATCTCATTTCTACAGCGTTCAGTCTACTTTCATCCTTCCTCTGCCAGTTCCATGCCTCACTGCCATACCTACATCAGGGTAGGTACCAGTACTCCATTATGGACGGCTAGTTTCGCGTCTTTGGACAGTTTTTTGTTGCTGCCAACGGCGTTCAGTCCTCCATTAATAGAGTTACCCCCTTTTTAAATAGGAGATTATACAAAAGTTAAGATCAGATAAGTTGTCAGTTGTAATGGCAATATAATGTTTTTTTTGCTAACTATTTAACTTCATCATATTTCGTATTGAGTCATATTTGGTTAATAATGGAAGTAGAAGAACAAAATAGTAGTGCATCAAAATTTTAAGTAGAATAACAAGTGTTGGGGTTAGAGACATTGTTTTAAAAAATAAGAAACATTATAATCTCTAAGAAATCAAAAAAAAATTGGTCCTTCGAGCCGGATTTTAGTCCAAAGAAATCCCAATCGCCGAAGGTTGACTTCACCTGTATTCTTCTGGTAGGTGTGAGCCAGGCCCCCCACGAGATAATGGGCCCGAGATTGAGATGTGTACCCCTGCACGGCTGTAACACTTTGAGAATCGGCTCCATTCTATGGATTCTGCGATTGGACAATTGAAAATGAATAAAGCTTGAAGATGATGCAGTACCCACTTTTCTTTTTAGAAGTTATTCATTTGAGTTAGTCACTTTTTTTCACATTTTGAAAAAAATGTCGTCTCGAGAAAGCTTCACAAAACAAGAAAATTAATTACATCTTAATATAGTTAAAAATTACTTCAAAACTTATTCATTAGTTAGATTTCAAAAGATTATTATAATAAATGTGCAATTTAATTACCGTTTGACTTTTGCCGTTTATAATAGTCTTTAAGAGCCACAACTTTTCAGATCGAGCCTTTATATAGATAAAAAAAAGCTTTGTTACAGACAACAATCTTCAATCTACACGAACTTTATGAGAAGTAGCGGCACCGTTTTAAAGGTTAACAATGTGGCTAGATATTATGTAGTTAGATATAAATAATACGAAAATAACTAAAATAACAAAGTTACGGTATTCCATGAAATTTAGCTACTCACCATTATTTCCAAGTAAATTTGAAGTTTTCTACTGATTTAATACTTTTGGTTTTAGTCCATTAAGCATGCAATCTAACTCTCTTATCTTACCTGACATCGTTTATCGCCATCACGGACATATGAATATATCTGGACCTGCCCTAAGTGATAAAAACGTATTATTTCCACCTCCACATGGCGCCGGCTGGAGCTCCTCCTTGGAACCGGCTCGCTCCATGGGGAGGGGATAGAGCCTCGCTTGAATCTAAAATGTGTGACGTCATCATTCTTGCCGTGAACAGCGAGAAGCTAACATCTATACATTTAACGAAATAACACGCCAAAACGGTAGCTTGTGCTATACAATATATCTACATATCAATGTGCACATAGCGAATGTGGGCGGTTCTCCAGTGTGCTCGTCGCTGGTTACAGGGGTAAGTAAATTATGAAACATTTGTAAAAGTGTTTTAACTAAACACGGCAACAAAATATTGCTATGTGTATTGGGGCGAGTCTTTTTGGGGGGAGCATTTGGCCTTAGCAAATATGTTATTAACGTGGCAAGCAATTCGCGCTCCCGTGTAAAAAGGTCTATTCATTCAAAGCAGATTTTGCTTTTAAGAACGGAATGGTGATATTGTAATGCGAGATGCCTATATACTGTCAGATTGATTGTTAAACGAATCACAGTCATCTTTCCCCTCTTCGCCCTCCATAGTTTGGTTTTACCCCTCATCTGTAACTTCTTGTCTATCCATTTGGATGTCTATGATCGCCATCTAATTTGAATATCATAATGATGATAAGGTCCAAGTCAAATTTGGAACACAAAATATGCCCACATCGCCTTTATTGTGTTCATCTTTATTCTGTAACACTATGTAACCATAATAACTCTACATTTATTTAACATTACAGGCAGTTTATAAGTTCTGTTCCCAAAGTGTTAAAGCATTCTTTTGTCGGCGACCGCCTAACACTTGTGTGGGAAAAATGATCTGAAATATTAGTATTGGACTCCTATCAAATTTGTAGGATTATTCTCCTCTATTATGGATATGGATTTATAATTACGATCCTGTTCTATTCTTCATTCAAATATGAATCAAATTTCAAATATTTGCGGTAGGTACTGTAGGTTGACCTTTTTACCACTTGGAGTCGGAGACCTCCGTATTAGATTTTTTTTATTTGTTATTAATTGATCAAATAAATCGTTTTATGACCATTATGCAGATTAGTGACGGTATAAATATAAACACAACTAATATTAAAAGGGCGTTTAAAAATATTTACAGTTTCATTTCTAGACCTCTTATAAACTAATCTTTTCTATTGACTTGCATTTATTAAAAGACTAGTGTAATATTAGTATCTAGTTTTATGTTGGTACTTTCTTTAAAAAATCCTAAAATGTACCCGTAAAATAAAAATAATATCCACCTGATTTGATCTCAGAATCAATTACCTAACTAATTTCTTTTTCCTAAATTTTGATGTATTGAAATTGATTTTGAAAAAATTATGATGTTATTTAACCTAAATAAGTAAAATCTCTAGTTCTGTGAGCTCTGGCGTCCTGAAATTTGTTTAGCTATTATTGGAATGTGATTCAACGCCATAATTATTTGTTCATAGAGTTGTTACCATTATGAGTTTTGGAGCTGATAAATAGCCATCCCAATCTGACAGTATTAATACACTAGTGACTGAACGGTTGAAATTTAATAATCCGACTCCAAGTACAACTCTGACGCCGCGCCGTATGGAAACCATCTGTGAACGCGAAGTTTGTGACTGAGCTACTGTCGTAATATAACCGAATTAAAGAAAGTAGCTAATAATGCCAAAATTTAAGACTCTGCAACCGGGCCCGAAAAGAAGAAGACGAGAGATACGAAATTAAGAATGTTAGAGGAGAGCGCTAACATTTACAGCGACAAAATCGATGCGAAAATTGCGAAAATGTTTAATAAAACACGACTCGTTTAAAATAGAGCAAAAATCTCGCGGGCATTATCTTAAACAGCATTTAAAGAAACACTGTGAATTTTTTCATACATATAACTTGTAAAATAACTGAAACAAACGTGTTAATAATAATTTTTGGAGCATACTTTGCGATTTTTTTCTATCCTGGGAATTTTATATAATTTGCGTTTCGGCGCGGGCAAAGTCTAGACATTATCTTCAAGAATAACATATATTTTTTAAGAGCTTTAAAACTTACCGTGTTTAAGGGAAATATGTAATAAATCGGTACAAATCCGGGTTGCGGGCCCTTAACAGCTAGCATGAGGAACGCCGGCTGGCAGGCGTAAATGCTCTTGGATTTGTATTCACGTGAATCTCTCTAATCCAGCGGAGCGGGTTTTTAACCGCTAGTTATTAATAAATACTACAATACGCCTTAATTATTAGATAGGTAGATACTAGTATCTCCATATTAAAAATCGTTTAATTTGAAAATAAGTTTCCAAAAAATAGTGTTAATATTTCTACTATTACCTATTATAAAATAAATAGTTGAAAAGTCAATAGGTAAAAAGGAAGGTCACCAATGACCTGGAGTGACCAAATACCTATCTCTGGCGTCAGGTACGTCGATGTCCTTGGCTCTCCACGTAGAGCAGGACCGCTAAAAGTAGAGGAGTCATGTCCACCAGGGAAATTGGAGTAGGAGTCACGATCCTCAGCAATAAGGAACTTAAGATGAAGCCATAGTAAATAATGCAAAATCATACAAAATCATATGTTTTTGTTTTGAAAATTTGATCGCTGAGAAATATTATAGACGCTCCAATTAAATACTGCGTGTAGAACATACCTTGGTCCTTAAAAGTCTTTTAATAAGCCTATAAAAAAATAAAGTATAAGGTCTAAAAACACGCTTTCAAGTCCAAACTCTCCTAATTATAAACCCTTTTTCGGATATGGTTTTATTGTATAATGTGGCAAATTCAGTTTATTTTATAATAATCGCAAAAAAAGTTGATATTTACACCCAATCTTGCCAAAATAAAATAAAATATGCATTTTCGCGTTGTTATTTTACAATACGGCCGCTAGTCGATGAATTTGGTTTTTCAAAGTGAACCTTGTGGCGTCCACCGAAGAACTACTGTCCACGCCACAGTCGCCACGCCTCAGTCACGTCCCGAACTGAGCGGGAGATTGACGCGTTACTCCGCGTCGCAATTTTAAATTTCCGTTTTATTACAATAAACAAGGCGTAAAAAGAAAGTTAATGTTTTTTACAGGTTTTGACGAAATCAACCTGTAAAAAAAATTTCTCAAATACCTTTTCCAATCTTTCCAAAAGCTTTTTCTTAAGTATTTTCAAACTCCTCCCATAAAGTGCGTGAATTCCGATTTCGATTTTTTCCTGAACTATTGGATCGCCTTAAGAACAAAATGTGATAGGTATTGCGTAGTAATTTAGATAATTAGATCGGTATTGAAAAGTTTGTTGAAATTCAGAAAAAAAAATACAAGGAAGCATATTACCTATCACTAAATGCATATAATATTGTCAGTATAATCAACTGAACACTAAGGAAGCTTTTTTTACAAAAGCAAATAATAAAATTATTAGCTAGGTACGGCAAATATAATAAATAATAACTAAAACCAAATCAGTAACCCAAATTAAATTGCATAAGCCATTGCAATTTTATTTCCGGCTTCGTTGGAGGTAGATAAATAATACATAACAATTTAATAAAAGTGGATGCCATGTTAAAACACGCTTAATAATTATTATCGTAGTATTAACGAGTTCGCTTGGCTTTACAATAATTTATAAGTGCATTCTTATTATAATGATTGATTATAATTGTTGTGAAATTAGCTATTTTGTTAAACAGAGCGGAGATACGGTGGTGTTGATCGATTTAGCATAACATCTTTAATAGCTCTCTATTAGAAAGGGGGAAACGTAAGGATGCTTTGCAAAAACTGGAAAAAGGAAACTTATTAGTTAGGGATTTTGGATTTGTTAACTTTTCATAAATTTAAATAGGTGGATTGGTACGCCTGCTATTATGGTAAAAATGGAAAATAAATTCTTGTTTAATTTAGTACCTTAGATCATGGGTCGGCAACCTGCGGCCCGCGAGGAGTCTTGGTGCGGCCCGCAAGATTCTCGCCGCAACGCACGTGACTTTTAACTTGCCTTGGATTTTTAACTGATTTGACTGCCGAACTGAATCTACTCAATACTCGTTTACAGGGAAAAAATAAATTGATATGCCATTCAAATGTTAAATCATTTGAAATTAAACCCTCATTGTTTATCAAGCATGTCAATGAAAGGACACTTGATCATTTTTCAAATTGCTTCTTCTTCTTCTTTCGTATGGTGGGGGGTCAGAGGGGGACATCTAGGTCTGCGAGCCAGTCTAGGGCCTCAGGCATTGCCCTGTGGACCTCATCAATCCCGCCGGGGAATGAACGGAGCGGGCATTCGTTGACCACATGTTCGGTGGTCTGCACCGCACCGCATTCACACGTCGCCGACTCTTTAAGGCCCCATCTATGCATCATGTGAGCACAACGGCTATGGGAGCACCTTATCCTATTGATGGCAGTCCAGAGTTTGCGAGGCAATGAGAACCCAGGCTGTCTCTCAGTGGGGTCTTGCACGAGATGGGCGTTTTTGACGTTGGCTGATTGCCACTCAAGCTTCCACCTATCTTCTGGGGTGAGAGGTGTTCGAAGGAGTCTTTCTCCTTCCGTCCAGAAGGGTTTTCGAGACTTTAAGCGGCATGCCGGGTGAGAAACGACATCATCGTGCAAGGGTATTTCGCTTTTTTGCAGCGCCTTCTTGTATTCCCTCAGTGTTGCAATCTCTCGCCTGATATTTGGCGGGGTTATATTTGCAAGTACGGGGAGCCAAGGAAGAGGAGTCGATTTTAAGGTTCCGCTGATGGTTCAAATTGCAAGAAAGCAGTAGAAGAACCTGTAATAAATTTTATTTGGGAAAACACTAACATGAAAATGGCATTACTACAACTTCAAACTGAGTTTGAAAACCGGTTTGCTGATTTAAAAAAAAATCTCAACATGGAGATTTTCGAAAACCCCTTCGCAGTGGATATCGATAATGTACCAAGCTATTTGAAAATCAAAATGATAGATTGCAAAGTGATAGTGAAAGCTTAAATTGGCATTTAAGGAAAAAAATAACTTGGTAGATTTAGCTCAGCAAATAATTACTATGTTTCTTCTTCTTCCTTGCGCTGTCCCAACTCATTACCTAGGTAGGCTGTGAGTACTATGTTTGGTAGTACGTATATTTGTGAGCAAACTTTTTCAATTCTTAATTATCGGAAAAACAAACACTGACCTTATAAAAACTACTACCTAGTCAAATGAGATCCTTCCCGGAGGGGGGGGGGGTGGGGGGAGGGATGGCTAGAGAATTTTTGTAAGTGCGGCCCGCGCAAGTTCCCACGTCAAATATTTGGCCCTTGGACCACAAAAGGTTGCCGACCCCTGCCTTAGATAACTTAAAAAATTGTACAAACATAAAAGATTTAATTATGGAGCTTAGTGAATATAGTCAAGTAGGTAGGTATCTACCTTACCATGCCCTGTATCAAGTGTTGCATACCTACCAAACTAAATATAAAGTAAAAACATATTTTCTACATCGTTGTGCCTAATAATATTTTTTCTAACATTTTCTTTTTTTACTTCATGTTAGAACTAATCAAATTATGACTTAGTGCCTTCGGAACTGGTTGGCAACTCAATTCACCGCACAACTCAATTTATCTACCTCCTGAACAAAATCTATATTTTTCCGATCTGACATATCTCAAATTACTCGAAAACTTGACAGATCGTGAGGCGCTACCATGGCAACCTGTCAACGTAACACTGCTAGTCACCGCGTCGTGGTCTTTAACAAGTTGCCCGTTTCACAAGTTCACAAGTTTCTTTCCTGTGGATAGGCGATTGAGTCGCCAACTGTTTTTTTTCAGTTTTTCCATGAGCGGATGGCCTTAGTGCTGTCACTTTTTTAATCGAAAAAATAATTTAATGATAGTCAGTTTTTACTAGATGTAGGGGCGTGTAAATAGCCCCAGACACGAGGGAATATTACCCTATGTAAATTAAGGAAAGTTGAAATCTTCCCTATGTGACACAAAACAGTTTACACAGCAATTCCAAAATCCTAAGTGAAAACAAAACAATACTCACTCAGAGAATGCAGCTCTTGCACGATGTCCAGCACAAAACGACACTAGTTTTCATTCAAAATATTGATTTTTGCCAAGGCGGTAAGTGCACAATCTCAACATGTGTTTATCACAGGATGGAAGTTTCAACAATGAATATAAATTTGCAAAATTAATAATACGTGCCAAAATCTTAGGTACAACAATAATTCAATTATGTGAATTATTTGATTATGATTTGACCAGGAGTGACATCTCTTGGCTTTCACTAACACTCACGTCGGAAGTAATTGCCTGCTCCACAGAGGTAAGAAAATGCATGAATACACTGAATTTCAATGTCACATAGGTAAATTCAATATAATACAACCACCATAGATGGCGCCCCCATGGTCCCATAGCATAAATTATTAATTTAAAAGAAATTAATGCCCAAATGTATTTAAATATATTTTATCGCGCGTATCCACTAGATTTTAGGTATCTATATTGACAATGTTTGATTTAAATTTTGTGTTAAACGTTTTACATATATTCACTTAGACAGATGGGTATCTACGTTTTCCACAAAGGTACCTACCTACCTAGATTCCTACCTACATAACAATAACATTATAATAACTGTAATTTTTAGCAACTTACTATCGAAAAAAATTAACGTCTAAAATTATCAATTCCATAAAACAATCACAAAAATATTTACATATTAGACATTGACAGATCACATCACAAACCGACATAAATAATTGTTTGTAGAAGGCAATCATTTATAACTGTGGTTGTCATCTTATTATGTATTATAAAGCTGTGATTCAGAGACGAACAGTGGGAATCCATCTTTCCTCGGAGTGTTTGAACAATAAAAGCCCACACATCGAACAATCCATATTACACAATCCACGTTAGATGATACACTCAAAAAGGTTCACTGTAGTGCTACTTCCACCATTTCGGATTGGCTGTCAGAAATATGAGTGATAATATGACATAAATGGTTTATTTATTTATGCTGGGTTCGTACAGATATTCCAACTGAAATCAATCTAGTTATAAAATCTCAGTTATTACCTATACATAGAGACACTGATTCATAGCTTTAATTTTTAAGAAATGTAGCATTAATTATTGAAAAAATTGCTTTTATAGCTTTAATTTTGCGTTTTCATAGCGTTTATAGCTAAATAGGATTACGTCAAGGAATGGGAGTCGGCAAGAGGGGAAAAACATTTAAATTGGCAAAATCACTTGAAACATGTTTATTTTATTATTGGTTGAAACTCAACATGGCACATGTTTCTACAGTAGAGTGTGTCATGTTCGTTCTACGATCTGTCAATACAAGATATAACAACTAAAAAATCTTTCTGAGTCAACACTATTCACAGGGGCCCACACAGTCATCAGAGCTGCCTCAGCAAATTCTCTGTGAACAATTTTTACAGCTAAGAGTAGCTGAATTATATCTACAGTGACTCCATCCCTCACTTGCTCTACAAGCTGTCTTTGAAAATACCTGTTACCTTCCAGGAATTTACTGTCATCAACAGATTTAAACGTTGGAGCAAGCCTACTTTTACTTGCTAAAAGAATAGCGTCTGATCGCTGGACATTCTGACCTACAATTGCAGGATTGAACATTTTACCTGCGTGCTCAAGAAATTGATTAGTGCTGTTGTCTTGACGGTTCAGCATATGAGATGCCAGTTTCATAGAACTCTTCTGACAACTCTCTCTTATTTGAGTTTTTATTTGGGTTAAGACAACCCGGTTCTTTACCTCCTGCACAGCCTTTAAGGTTTTGGCAGGGAAAACACCATCACTCAATTTTTGTAAATAAAGGCTTAGGGACACCAAGTCCTCCCAAAGCAAATGAGCGTATGGATATTTTGACCCTTCTAATACATTTACCAATTTGTTGAGTTTTGTTGTAAAAATCGCTGCTATTTCGCGTTTTAACGTTTTTATCGCTAAAACACCATTTATCGCTTTAATTCGCGAATATATCGTTAATGCGATGAATCAGTGTCTCTACCTATACAAATTGTTAAAACAGTTACATGAAATCAAACTTAGTCGACAGATACACAAAATCGAAGACACGATTGGATACATAATATAAATAGCTTAACAATTGTGTCGCATCAGTGTCGAGATTCATCGAATTCTGTTTTTCAGAAACATAAGAGAGTGTTTCCTAAAAATGGTAGAAAGATAATATTAAGGCGATCCAAGTTCAGAAAAAAATCGTAATCGGAATTCACGCCCTTTATGGGAGGAGTTTAAACATACTTGAGAAAAAGCTTTTGGAAAGGTTGGAAAAGATATATGATAATTTTTTTTATATGTTGATTTCGTAAAGGCATGTAAAGAATATTAATTCCTCTTTTATGAATTGTTTATTGTAATAAAACTGAAATTTAAAATTTATTTCACGAAATTAAGAGTCGCGGAGTCACACGTCTGTTTACTGCTCCTGCGGGGGCGTGACTGATACGAAATAGGTTTGCCCACTGCATGGTTCTTGTGCCCATGCCATAAGTGGCACTTCAAGAATCCAAATTCGTAGAGTGCGGGCCGTATTGATTGATGTCAAAAATAACAACTAGAAAATTCATATTTTATTTTATTTTGTGAAGTTCGGGCGTAAATATATATTTTTTTGCGGTTATTATAAAATAAACTGAATTTGCCACATTATACAATAAAACCATATACGAAAAGGGGTTTATAAATGGGAGAGTTTGGACTTGAAAATGTTTTATAGACCTTATACTTTATTTTTTTATAGGCTTATTAAAAAACTTTTTAAGGGCCAAGGTATGTTCTACACGCAGTATTTAATTGAAGCATCTATAATACTTCTAAGCGATCAAATTTTCAAAACAAAAATACATGATTTTGTATTATTTTGCATTATTTACAATAGCTTCATCTTAAAAATTGTAATACCTGGTTTGTGAAACTCTTCGGTTTAGGTGATGTAAATATAATCATTTTTTTAATTTTCTTGATAAAATCGAATGTTTAAGTTCTTTGCATTTGGTGGCTCGGTAATTATTTTTTTATATTTTTATTTCACATGCTTATCTAGTTAGTAGGTGTGGCACACTATGTGGCGTGCAGTCCATAAAGACTGAAAAACCATACCTACCCTAAGCCGAACAAAACTTTAAAATGTGTTTTTTTATATCTATAAATAGATAAGGAACTTGTACCTGTGATCACTTAATCAAATGACCATAATAATCAGCACACAATAATATAATAGCGCCGATTTTCAAGAAAATTCAAAATCTACATCAGCTAAGAGAGATCCTCGTCAAATATTAGACATAGAATATAATAATTGTTGATGTTGATGATCGACAAATGTATTTATTAGTGAAAATTTAAACTTAACCCCACAGGCTAATTTGTTCGCTTTTATGTATATATATACCTACTACATACACTTCTCAATCAACAAACTAAAAACAATTCCCAACACTAAAATAATTATCCACAATAACAAATGTAATAAAATCACATGTATCCAAGGCTGTTCAACATTGATATCAGTATCAGAAATTATATATATCTCGGAGTGATAATAGAACAACATATGAAGTGGAAGAGCCATATCTGCGAATTGGTTAAGCGTATCAGAAAATGTATATATATATATATATATATATATATATATAAGATTAAGAAATAAGATTAAGATATTCATAAGATTAAGAAATATTTTAAAACTCAACAATCTAAAAAGAGTATACTATGCACTAATCCAGTCATCAATTCAATATGGAATTATTGGATGGGGGGGTCATACAACAATATTCTAACTCCGATCAAAGTGATCCAGAAGCTAATCATTAAAGTAATCCCAAATAAACCCTCCACTTATCCAACAGAAACGCTTTTCGCCGATTTCACGGTACCTCGAGTAGAGAATATCTTCAAGAAAAATGCAATTATCCAAATTTACAAAGATAATATCATCAAAAAATTTGAAACCCATCAATCAAAAAGATATCAAGACAACTTCAAAATACCAAAATTTAATACCAAACTAATGCAAAACAATTATATTTATTTAGGAATAAAGTTTTTCAAAAATCTTCCGATTGAAATAAAAAAAAACCAAAGACATCAATAAACTGAAACTCAAACTGAAGCTACACTTCATCAGGAATAATTAACTTAAAAATTACCTGTTTTTCTCTTTCTTTCTATGTATTATCAATCTATATTCATCTCTATTTTAATTAGATTTTTCGAATTTCTCTTAAGTGCACAATATTTTAGTATGTAACCGTATCCCATGTATGTACACCTACACTTATAGATACTCCAGAAGTTTCAATTGTTCCCATTACATACTTACCTATTGCATAATGTTATTCTATTTCAGTTATAATTAGTGTAACTCGCTCATCAAGCACAAGAACTAGCTTCTTCTTTGGTGAGATTGCAATTTTAAATAATTTTTGTACCGATATGTAATTTATATAAAACCACTGCACTATATATCTATATTAAATTTTAAAAAAAAAGTCAAACTCATAAAGGTTTCCTAGAAATCGTTGTGTCTACTATCATGGTGAGAAGTATTATCTTTAAAATCTAAATAAAAAAAACACACTTTATATTCAAATCTAAAATACTTAGGTACCTATTACCACAAAATAATTAATTATGAAACGAAAGTTTAAGACCGCAATTTAAAAAAAAAATTATGATACTTAGGGAATTTTTCATTACACATTTTTACATGAAACGACAAAAAGGTGAGGAGATGATGACGTTTAATAAAACTTTATTTGTCTAACAAAATTTTTGTGTTTTTTATCGATATCAGTAAGAAACAGGTAGGTACCTAAGGTGAGCCATTTTTAAAACTTTTTAGTTTGCATTATAACGCTGCACTACGACGGCCGGCGTAGTGCAGCGGTACGGCGCTTGACTCGCATTCCGAAAATCGCGGGATCGAATCCCGGCGTGGCAAATTCAAATTTGTGTATTTCACAATTTATTGATTTAAAATTATGTATATTATATTTGCGGCACGTTACAGAGTGGAAGATACTCTCAGTATCGCCCTGGTGTAAGACCACCATTCAGAATTGAAACGATGCCTGAAGTGGCTTTCGCCGTGTTTGGTGACCAGATCTGAATAGTCAGGTACTTCCCCACCTTCCTCTTCCCTATCTCCTTCCCTCCCCACTACCTTCAGCCTCACAACATACCCCAATTGGGGATGCCATAGTCTCACTAGCTCCAGACGGGAGCAGTTGGGACTCTTGTGCGATATTCATGTAAAAAAAAAATATATATATTTTAAAAATTATACGCTTATTTCAATTTTAAAACGTATTTTCCCACCTTTAAAAAAAGTTTTTTAGTTTTCGGATGCGTTCATAAATTTTCCGTTTATTTGGGTTTGGTTGCAAAGCGGAAACATTTTGAAGTTTTAACAAAATATGCCCGAGGCCTGAGGGGTTAGTTGCGTGTGAAACATTCGAAGTTACAAAGTGTCACTTTTCAAAAAATATCAATTCTTTCACTCGGAAACTTTGCAAGAAGTAATGACATGGTGAGTTTGCTATGTCTCCCTCACTTTGATTTAAGAGCAATCAGTGGGCCTCTGTGACTCTCAAAAACTCTCTTTACTCCTAAAGTGCCTCTTCTCTTTCTCTCTCTCCCCTTTCTCTCTAAAATTATTCGCCTCATTCCGTCTCCTTCGTGCAAGATTTACGATGCCTCTATCTCTCTCTATCGCGCGCAAAAATGATGTTCATTTCTCTTTCCAGTGTACAAAATACTGTTCGATTAAAAATGTGCATCTCTTTCTTACAGATGCATTTCTGATGTGCAGAGCTGTTCGAAATGTTGCATCTCTTACACTCGCATACAAAATCTCAAAGTTTCATCACATTTTCCTGCTCTTATCGTTTAGCGTTTGGCTTCTCGTGTTGAAGCTATTTGTCTCGTTCATACAAACCGGAACAAACACCGCGTTTTCACAGAATTTTCCTCTTAAACCTCCCAAATGTAAACAAAAATAAAACGTTGTTAAAAAAGTCAATCAGTTTTATGTGGTCAAAAAATTTTCTTTGAAAACAGAAGAACTTTTTTACGAAGTGCAAAAACCTTACAGAAATACTTGACTTCGTCAAGATCATTTAACACTTTTTCTCTGTCCACTTCCTGCGTCCCTTTCGTTTCCACCGTAAAATGTATAATCACTCTCTTTCGCACATTATCCCAGGCAGTTTACCAAACATCGCTATCCCTCTCACACTTGTTCGTTTGCATTGAGATTTGTGTGTTTTGTCTCAAGCGTCAGGTGAGGTGTGGCGGCTCCTTTGAAGTCGTTCGCCTTCCAATTAGGTACCTACCGCCGCTTATTAAGCCGGGATACAAACCATTTGCTCCCACCCAACAAAGGGGAAAACCAAATGTACCGCAATACGGGTATTAAATCGTTCGTCATACATTTGTTTTGACCTTTCTACAAAGTGACCTGTGACTCAAAGAACGAAAAGTCTTTGATCGTACCGCCGCCTGCCGCCTATACTAATTTATATGTGCGGTCATTTCACCAAAATATTATTAGAATACACAGGGTGTCCCTAAAATCTCATCAATTTTTCATAAATGGCATCGAATCGAACATGTTTTGCAACATTTCAACGTCATGGTATTAAGACTGAAAATTTTAGGAAGCTCCGTCGTCATGGATTTTGCACAACTTTTTGAAAAGAAATGACAAAATGTTTCCATTTTCGGCATTTCCTACCTTCATTTCCTTAATGAGCTAAGGAGCTTTGAAACAATAATTGAAATTCAATATTCCAATGTTTAATAACAAAATAAATATAGTAGGTATCTATCGCATCATTTCTTTTTGTTTTAAGAAATGGTTCGAAACAAATCAAGTCTCTTGCGAAACCGGGTAGTAGGTATAAAGCTACAGTTTTATTATGTTAAGTAATTCTGCTTTATTTGAGTGAGCTAAAGTTAGATTTATTTCTCCAAAACTCAACTTTACTTTGGGACACCCTCTCTGTTGATGGTTTTATATGGTTTTGAAAAGAGCTTTTTCTACTCTATGATTGTCTTTGGAATGTGAAGCGTCTAATTTTATTATCGTCTGCAGTTTTGAGTCGTGTAGTTTTATTATTTTTAATAACTTCTGTATCAATAAAGTTAGGTTAACTAAAATATTTTTATGAGGGGCTATTTATTATAGGCAAAAAGTATTAATTAGCTCTTAAAAATAAACGTTGCTTTTCAAAATTAAAAGAAGAAATCAAAATTATCTTTGGAAAATTTTGAATATTCATTTCATAGTATAAAGCAAAGTCTTCGAGATATTTTAAACTACGCAACAGATTTTCATGCGGTTTTCACCAATGGATAGAGTGATTCACGAGGAAGGTTTAGGTAGATATATAATTTGTCGAGGTTTTGTGTAAATTGGTTGAAATATACAATATTTAAATGGAGCGGACTGGCAAGCAGGCTTTGTGGATTTGATATCATGTAGATATGCAAATTAACAGATGGCGTTGGTTATAAAGATTGGGTATTGGCGTTGTCTGCAGATGGCGTTGTGTTTCTTTAGCAACAGCAACGTGTGGCTGGGTCTGCTAGTAATCCTATAAATAATTGTTGAACAAACATCAAAAGATGCCAACGTAAACAATACTAGATTTTCACAATGGCGTTCTGATACTAACCTTAAACGGTCCTGCGGTGCAGTTGCCGGTAGCACAATTATTTTTTTTCTCTTCAATACTTATGGTAGATTACATTTCTGCTATGTTCATAGATTAAATATACAAACACATTATCTATAAGACGCTACAATTTATAAAAACATCATTTTGCAAAAAAAAAACTAGTAGGTAGGTTATTACGAAAATAAAATCATCTGAAACACGGAGAAAAGTTAGACACAACTTTCCTATACATCCATAGCGGTAATGTTAGGAATTTGAAAATAATTAACGATTTTTTTAAAGGTAAGGTTGTGCCTCAAACGACGTAAAGGTGAGGTCATTTGCAATCAAAATGACCGAACATATTGTGGTCCAACTCTTAAGACTGTCAATGTTATATCGAATTTCGTTTTTTTATTTAACGTCCTGCAAGCCATCTAAAAAAAAATTATCGAAAAAGCGCAGTATTTTTTTTTTTGACAAACGTCTAATTATGATGTTAAATTATGTAGATATCCATCTAATGTAAAGCATATTTATGAACTCCGTTACCAAGTTACAATAGTAAATCTAGTTTTTATTTCTTCTTCTTCTTCTTCTTCTTCTTGTGCCCTCTCCGTTGAACGGACGTTAGATATCATGTTAGCTGTGCAGACTTTGTTTACTGCGGCCCGGAACAGCTCTACTGTAGACTGGCCAAACCATTGTCTCAGGTTTTTCAGCCATGAGGTTCTCCTTTTTCCAGGGCCCCGTCTTCCGGCAATCTTTACCCGCATTATGAGGTGCAAGATCTCGTATATTATCTCTAGTTTTTTTTACCTAAAACTCAGAACTCGAATGAAGCTGATACAAAAAAATATGTAGTACTTAACAAAGAAAGTTGAACCAAAACTAAAAAAACTTTGCAGTTTGTGCTGATTTTAACGATATAGCATTTAGACAAAGGTATAGATAGGATTACCTACATTTTACGAAAAAAATCTCTTCCTTTTGTCATACTTTTAGGCGAACGAGAGAAAAAATGCTCTCCTGGATAATTAACAGTTTTGATACAGATAATGACAGTTTAGGTACTTTCTTTAGTTTGAGTGATATCCGAAAGTAACCCATAGTGTAAATAACAAGATTACAAAGTGTTGAGAGTGTAGATGCGTATCTTGGAAAAAAGCAGCATCAACATAGCATCAATAGAATGTTAAGCTACACGCAAGCGAATCGAAGGAATCGGTGGTCACCCCAGGAGAACATTGCAATTAAAAAGCGAAACAATAAATATGATGGACCTTGTCATGAGTCAAATTTTATTTACATACCTACTAATTATTATTATTATTTTTTTTTAAGACAGACAAACATAAACAAGACAGACAACAGCGCTCTTGAGGTGATTTTTCACAAAAACTTCACTATACAAGTCATCCAAATATTATTATTTTTATCATTAACGAAGTTTGAAAATCTCCTACTACCACCACAGTAAGCGGAAAATGTTGCTTGTGTCGTGATGGAGGAATTATCCAGGTAATAAATAAGAGAGGAATCAAACGACGCCCATGTGGGATCCAAAAGCGATGCCCAACAACCACTAACCGGTCGATTATTAACAGACTTACGTCCATTTTACAATAAAATAACACGAAATTTGGAAAAATGGGCGTTATAAGATTAACGGATGGACATTATAAGATTGAAGGAAAGCAAAGACAAAACAGAGATAAACACAAGAAAATAGAAATAATGACAAGTCAAGTCAAGTTTAGTGGCCGTCTTCAATTGTTTAGTGATCAAATTAAAGACGAATCTAAAATATAAGCATGATAATGCAAGCAAGGAGTATGTTCAATACAAAAGTATTTCGCATTCCATGCTCTTTGTATACACCTCCACTTACGAGTGCTAAAGGCTTGACGCTTGACCATTACTGTACCTACATCATTATTATTGTTATAAATGGAAGAAATAGTAATATCCTCCAATTTGTACATCAAAACTTATTCTTCAATTTCCACCTTTTTTCTCGGAAGATTTTTATATCTTCCAATTACGACATCATGCCTTTGTCCAATGTAGAAATAGAACCCCATTATTATTTAGTAAATTAGTACCTATATGTTTGGTTAACGGCGTTACCCACCAAAGTAGGCACCTACCACTTACTGCACAGTGATGTAATGCACTAGTAACATTAAAGAGTTAATAATTCTTTTTTATGACTTTCGAAGAAATAAAAATATATCCATGTGAAACTATCTGTATGAGTTTGCTGGTACCTACACGAGGGCCTTCGTGCATGGAGAAAATGAAAACTGATCGGCCACTCAATTCACCGCGCAACTCAACTTTACAATTTCAATAATTATATCAGCTTGTGTGACAAAAATATAATTAATTAATAATTTATCGATGATCAACCTTAATGTAGTAATAATTTATCAACCTCCTGAATAAAATCGATATTTTACTGCTCTGCCACATCGCAAATTACTCGAAAACTTGACAGGTCGTGAGGCGTAACATGGCAACCTGGCAACTGAAACGCGACTAGCAGTTGCGACTGCGACTAGCAGTCTAACTACGAGTCGTTGTCTAACTACGAGTTTGACAACGACGTCGCCTGTGTGCGAACCGCCAATGAAATTCGATATCGATTGAGTTGCCAACTGTTTTTTTTTCAGTTGCTCCATGAGCGCATTTTTTTTACATTGGCTACACAGGAGGTCCTGAAGAAATAATTTCCCTCACGGCCTACGTCATCTTACGGGATGCTGTGTGGGAGGTTTTTTTAAAGGAAAGTAAGAAGAGTAAGGAAGTAAGATTTGGAATGTGGGGTTGACAGAAATCTGGAGGCCAGTGTGCCCAGGAGTGATGGGCGTTTGAATCCAGCCTTGGACCTTAACTGCGGTGCAAGGCGATGGGTCAAAAGACCTCTTCAACCAGTCTCTCTCGATCCGGCCTGCCATGCAGCAGGTGGGCAGACACATCGGCCGCCAAGACCTTGACAAGCCTCATCCCCATGATCCTGGGCACCCCTGAGTCACCAAACGTAGCGAACCACTTAGGGTGGCCAATGGAAGAGGTGTTGGTTATCCTAAACTTTTTTAGATGTAAAATTGCAAAATATGTGACGTTACACTAGGTGGGAGGGGGGTCTCACAAATGTGACGATGTGTGACAGAAACTAGGGACGGGGGGTCAAAAAATCATGAAATTCGTGTGACGTAATTTATGGATGGTCCCTAAATGGTTCCCGGGGCGGCGGTACCCATACCCGTCTCCCAAAATTATGCGGATGGACTAACGTTATTTTAATCCGAGTTTCAAATTATTCAAAAACAAAAAGCTTTCACGTTTGTGTACATGTTTTAATTTATTTCTTATTATGGAGAGGACCCCAGAAGAAAAAGAATAAGACATATATTTACGTCGCATTGTTGGTTGATAGGAAGACAAAAAAATAAGTAACTAAGAAAAACCGTGTTAGTAATATTACAGTGGGTTCAAAGTTGCTCTGTGGGAATAACAACAAGTGATAGTTCAGTTCTGAGTTGTTAGTTCAACGATCAGTCATTAGGCAAATTGATTCATAAGTAAAGGACGCAATAAAGTCGTAATGACATAAAGACGGGTTAAGTTAAGTAGACTTGATTGCCTACAAGTAAATGATGCTTGGAGGACTAACAGCCATGCATTGCATTATACTTACCTTGATTATACCAAGAAACTGACAATAACTTTGAATTGTTCTGGTGTGTGGGTATTTTAATTAAATTACGTATTTTTCTTTCATTTGTACAAAGTTTTTTTTAATTTAAATTTGGGAACCAATTATTTGGTAACCAACACCCATGACA
Organism: Limnephilus marmoratus; assembly: GCA_917880885.1. Lineage (NCBI taxonomy): Eukaryota > Metazoa > Arthropoda > Insecta > Trichoptera > Limnephilidae > Limnephilus > Limnephilus marmoratus. Next base: position 29,704,493 of record OU862926.1, on the reverse strand, counting down.
TAGGTCACTCCATGTGGTTTGCTACGTTTGATGATTTAGCAGGGATGCCCGTTAATGCTGGGGTGCCCACCTACCTCAATTTAGCAGGGGTGTCCATCTACCAAACATTTCAATTTCTCGCGAGAACGTGACTAGAGACGCCCGGTCTACCGATATACGATGTCTACCAGTAATGGTCTACCTACAATACCTACTACTTCACTAAGTTAAACGAAAGTAACCAATATGTAGGTATATATAGGTAGGAGGGTACCCGACCAAGGAGCGGGTACTTTCGACCCGATCACTTCGACAGTGGGTCGCTATGTATTATGAAAAAATAATTCCTCTAATGTCAAAGAAATAATAAATCCAAAGGATCTTAAGGCGATCCAATAGTTCAGGAAAAAATCGAAATCGTAATTCAGGCCCTTTATGGGAGGAGTTTAAAAATACTTGAGAAAAAGTTTTTGGAAAGGTTGGAAAAGGTATTTGATAACTTTTTTTACATGTTGATTTCGTAAAGGCCTGTAAAAAATATTAAATCCTCTTTTAAGAATTGTTTATTGTGATAAAACTGAAATTTAAAATTGATTTCACGAAACTAAGCGACGCGAAGCCACACGTCTGTTTCCCGCTCCTGCCGGGGCGTGACTGAGACTGATGCGAAATAGAAGTGCCCACTGCATGGTTCTTGTGCCCATGCCACAAGGGTCACTTCAAGAATCCAAATTCGTAGAGTGCGGGCCGTATTGATTGTTGTCAAAAATAACAACGAGAAAATTAATATTTTATTTTATTTTGTGAAGTTCGGGCGTAAATATAATTTTTTTTGCGATTATTATAAAATTAACTGAATTTGCCACATTATACAATAAAACCAAATCCAAAAAGGGGTTTATAAATAGGAGAGTTTGGACGTGAAAATGTTTTTAATAGACCTTATACTTTATTTTTTTAAAGGCTTATTAAAAGACTTTTAAAAAACATGATCGATATTTTTAAGGGCCAAGGTATGTTCTATACGCAATATTTAATTGAAGCATCTACAATACTTCTAAGCGATCAAATTTTCAAAACAAAAATTCATGATTTTGTATGATTTTGCATTATTTACTATGGCTTCATCTTAACCAAGAAAAATTAGATTTTTCAATTTACTTGCGGCCTGGTTGTAGGTACTAAGGGCTTTGCTAAATTAATAATCACCTCTCACGCATATTGACTATTTACCCAGCCGACACCGACTTCTTCCGCCGTCAGCAGCGACGCACAAAAGAAGTCCCTCAATAAAGACATCCCCAATTTCCGTCTCCGCCGTAATTGAGTGTAACTTTCTACCAGATATAATGCATAAATACTAAACACGAAGGGTTCCTGTTGGTTCCCGCTGGTCTTTTTGGATTTGGGCTCGATCTCCGATGCGGCGTCCTTTGAAGCCGTTTTATAGACCCCACTAACAATAAGGTGCTAAAATATCTCTATAAAAGACCTCCCGATTTATTTTAATATTACCCCCAAAAAAGATCGAAGAAGTAGAAGATCAAACTGTGGGATAAGAAATTAATTTGTTGAAAATAAATTAATTTTAATGCCGACTTTGTTAATAAGGTATACATAAGAAGAAATTGTAGAACATTAGATTATGCCCAAACATCGATATGTTTATCACGAACCTAAACGCTAAATTCACAGCATTCGTCAAAAAATGACACTCGGTCAAATGCCGTATATTTAACCCAAAACTTATTATATTTCATTCATTTATTTTTTTAGTTCATCGAATTCCTTCTTTTACTTTTAGCGGTTCGAATTTTAATAAAATCTCTTCATCAAAGATATTATTGATTTTCATTTAAATCTTACTTTAATACGTTGGCAATATTTTATAAAACACTTTGTGTAACACTTTTTCAAAATTGTTTATATCAGGTATATCGTTGTTCATTTTTCTATCATGGTCCTATATTTCAATGTCGTTATTTTATTGGGCAATGTCATAATATATGAATTTATAAAGATTGTTTATAACGCTAATAAATAAAATAAATATTATATCCACCAATAATCCATAAATAACGTGTCAAATTCACATGAAAAATGCCATATGCCAATGTTGTAAACATTAAACTTAAGGATTTACGTAAGATAGAATTATTTTAAACTAGCGGAATCCCGGCATGCGTTGCAATGCCATATATTTAAAGAAATGCATTGTTTCTCCCTGAATCACCTTCCCGTGTGTCTGCGTTCCCCTCCCGCGTCCCTTCTTAGCCAGCTTTATAAATTATAGCCTGTGTATTATTCTGATGTATGAGCTATATTATTGTAAAGTTTCATTAAAATCCATTCATTAGTTTTTGCGTGAAAGAGTAACAAACACACATACGAATACATCCATACGAGCTTCCGTATAATATTAGTAAGATTAATTCACGATGCAATAAATACTTGAATTATATACCTGACATATCAGCTGTAACAGTCACAGTCGTGAATTTAAACAACCTAATCAAATTTTAAGAAATTCATAAATCAACAAAAAAAATTTTTTAAAAGCAATAAAGAATTTTATCACATAAGCCCCCTTCAAATAATTTAGTCAAGTAGCGAGTAACTCGCCACTTGACTGACCAAAATGCTCCTACTTCTACTTACTAACTGCATGGTGTTCGGACACGTTTAGTTACTAAAATAATCACTACTCGACTAAAATACTTGCCCAATCAGAACGGGGCAATAGAGCTTGAGATCTCAATTACAGATTGGGTAAAGGAATTGTCCCGGTACGACAATGATTCTGTGTTCGATTCCCTGTTGCGACTGTTACTTTTGTCTGTGTCTTGTTATTAGATACTAGCTGGTACCCGGCATGCGTTGCTACGCCATTTAATACAGAAATTGTTTCTCCATGCGTGTCCTTTCCCATTCGCCTCGTTCCTCTTTCGCCTCCCCTTCCTCTCCTGCGTCCCCTTCCCTTCTCGCATTCCCACTCCGCCTCCTCCAACTTCCCTCTCCCCACTCCACTCCCTCCCTTCCCCCGTTCCGCTCCCCCCTCTCCCCTCCCAGGTTCCCCTCCCCCCTCCCGGATTCCCCTCCCGCCCTCCCATGAACCCCCTTCCCGAGTTACTCTCCCCCCTTCCAACCTCACGCATTCCACACATTCGTTCCCGGTAAATTTAGTTTTCAAACAGCTCACGTGCCACCTATTGCAATTTTTTTATACAAGGAGCCAGAGCCCATCAGTAATTTTATACAAACCTTGTCCTGACAATAACGAACACACAAAAAAAAGAATTATCCAATTGGTGCAGTCGTTCGGAAGTTATGCGCGTACATACATTTCAGCGATTCATTTTTATTTATTTAGTTTATTTTCTTCTTTAATGATTAAATATTATCTTATCTTTACTTCATGATATTTATTAAAAAAAAATGTGTACATTTTTAATATCCATTCAAATTTTAGGAACCCTAGAACCCCTTAGGTTTTGCTTGCGCACTACTTACCACTTTTATATTATGTATATTTGATTGGAAACCACGTAAGTGGATTGAAACCTACTTGCGTTTTCAACCAAACATTACCCTTTATAAACAAACATATAAATTTAAAAAAATTAAAAGTTGGAGGGGTTCCTAAAACGAAATAGTTTGACAATTGCAATCTGTCGACCGCACGCATTTGAGTGGCCTTTTGTTATGGTTTTAACTGCCGAGCCACCATCACGGGTTTACAGCCGCGTCGTACAAGATGTTCTTGCTAATATAATTTTCTTACATCTTTACGGGTCACTCTTGACGACCGCAACTACAGGCGACGCGACGGTGTAATACTGGCTCTAGACAAAAATGCAACAACAACCTATTACCATTACAAATGCTTATTTTTTTATAAGCATATATTCACAAAAAAAAACCCACGAGAGATCCGTCGTAAGCTATCGCACATGCATCGTATTTCGACGAAAATAATTTCCCAGATGGCCTGATGCTTCATCTTTGCGGATGCTGTGCGGTGGGTCTTTATAAAGAAAAAGGGAGAAGAAGGATCTATGAGTGGATAGAATCTGGGGGTCAGTGTGTCCAGGAGTGACGCATAAATCCATCCCTCCCATTGCGATGCAACGCGTTGGGGTCGAGAGAGTCCGGCTGGGAAGGTCAGAGTCTCCCTCATACGGCCTCCTCCGATCCGGCCCGCCATGTATTTGGTGGGCAGACTCATCCGCCACGTGGACAAACCTCACCCCATGAACCACTTTTTTCTAATTTTTTGTCAATTTTCTAACTAAGGTCAGAAGGGTTCGACGTTTGATATGACTTTTTTTATTTTATTTATTAGGTAATTATCTCCAAACGCATGAGATAAAAGATAATAAAAGATTTTTACATGATAATTAAAGATAATTAAAGATTTTTACATGATAATTAAAGATAATTAAAGATTTTTACATGATAATTAAAGATAATTAAAGATTTTTACATGATAATTAAAGATAATTAAAGATTTTTACATGATAATTAAAGATAATTAAAGATTTTTACATGATAATTAAAGATAATTAAAGATTTTTACATGATAATTAAAGATAATTAAAGATTTTTACATTCTTTATCAAGATATGCTTGCCAATAAATTTTTCAAACATCTTCAGGAGTCAGTCTTACGACTGCATTTACATTAGACGTTCTAATATTGGTTATAGACAAAAAATGCAACTACCGACCTGCCTATTACCTACAATTACTAATACTTAGGTACTTGTTTCGTATGGATACATCAGAACTCATGAGAGTTGAACCGTTGTAACCATCGCGTGCGCATCATCGTATAAGGAGCAAATTGATTCGTTTAAAAATGATAATAATGACTAACAGTGACCATTCATAAATCGATCACTTTATTTCCTTACAATAAAGGAGTTCGGTTCAATTTAAACGTTATTTTTTTCATTTTCTACGTGCGATTGATTGAAAATATTATATACACTGAAAATTTATTTATGATGTTCCGTTATTTTTCATATTTTTCGTATAAGAAGTGTGTGAGATGAAGCATAGAATGCATATTCTCTGTGCAGAAACGGGGGGGTCCGTTTGATAGATTCTCCCATCTTAACAGACGGATTGCAATCTTTAGAGCACAGGCGCCGGGTGGGAATGCTATCTTTGTTCTACCGGTATTACAATGGAAGATGCTCCGACGAACTTGATTCATCATTGATTCCCTCGGCACCGGTGGATAGTCGGGAAACACGCCAAACGCGTGCCCAACATTTGTACACAGTTGACATTTGTCACATGAGAACAGGTCGTTTCTTCGACTCGTTCTTGTGTTCAACAGCTCGGCTGAGAATAAAATAGTTCAAGTAAATACTTAGGCAAACATTTTTGAGAATGGTCTATAAAAGATTTCAATAATTCCAAATTCAAATCGATCTTTATTTGAACATCTTAAAAACATGCAACATTTTAGTGATGTGGTCTCGTCACGATCGTTAGAATCGTCTTTAACAATCGAATTTAAAAGCTTCTTCAACATTACAGCGCCCTTGGTAGGCACTTCTTATTACTGGCCTACGGATACGAAGGGCCGGTTAATAGTGCGGTAGCCATTAAAGGACTATTAATAAACTATATAAACATGCTTGGAAGGGAAATAAGAAAGCAAACTCGCTCTTGAAATAGCACAGGTATACCTATTACCTAATGCGTGTAGGATATTGAGGCGAAGCGAGATAATCGAATGTTGCGATGTGGTCATATTAATTAACTGAATTAGATATTAGATAAGTAGTAGATATATATCCAACATTAATTCGTTAGGAACAAAGCATTTCAAACGATGTTAATACTAGGCAAGCAACCCTTCGATCAGCTCAGCATCTTCAACAGCAATCCCAATACCAGTTTCGGATACCGGGCCATTTCATTAGTACCTAGACCCAACAGCTTGGAACAAATTCCCTTCGTATTTGCGAAAGATCGGCAGCTCAACTCATCTGAGTTCAGAGCAAAAATAAAAACTCTAATTAATTTAGTTATCGTATCCAGAATAATGAGTATATTTATAGTAATAATGAGTATATAGTAGTAGAATTTCATTACTGAATCCAAAGGATTTACTAGATCGACTGATATTTCACCTTGACTACCCACTTTAAGGTTTTAAGTTTACTTTGCGTGAACATTTTTTTAAAATAATATTTTTTTAAAACTTACCATCGGCAACACGGGCAGTAATCATAACAATACGTATTTGTAAACATATGTAGGTACGTACGTAAATAAGTAGGTATGCTAATCGTAAATCCCTAGTTTAAGGCGATCCACTAGTTCAGGAAAAAATCGAAATCGGAATTCACGCCCTTTATGGGAGGAGTTTAAAAATACTCGAGAAAAAGCTTTTGGAAAGGTTGGAAAAGGTATTTGAGGGTTTTGTTTTACAGGTTGATTTCGTAAAGGCCTGTAAAAAATATTAATTCCTGTTTTACACATTGTTTATTGTAATAAAACGGAAATTTAAAATTGATTTCACGAAATCAAGCGACGCGGAGCGACGCGTCCATCTCCCGCTCAGTTCGGGGCGTGACTGAGGTTTGGCGACTGTGGCGTGGACAGTAGTTCTTCGGTGGACGCCATAGGGTTCACTTTGAAAAATCGAATTCGTCGACTAGCGGCCGTATTGTAAAATAACAACGCGAAAATGCATATTTTATTTTATTTTGGGAAGATTGGGTGTAAATATCAACTTTTTTTGCGATCATTATAAAATAAACTGAATTTGCCACATTATACAATGAAACCATAACCGAAAAGGGGGTTTATAAATAGGAGAGTTTGGACTTGAAGGTGTGTTTTTTAGACCTTATACATTATTTTTTTTATAGGCTTATTAAAAGACTTATAAAAAAAATGACCGATATTTTTAAGGGCCAAGATATGTTCTTCACGCAGTATTTAATTGAAGCATCTACAATACTTCTAAGCGATCAAATTTTCAAAACAAAAACATATGATTTTGTATGATTATGCATTATTTACTATGGCTTCATCTTAAGCCACGGCTGTAAGTCACATTGTAGCAAGTAGGTATTGTGTAAATATGTAAATACTCGGTCATAAAAATATGTACGAGTACTGTTTTAAGTCACTTATTTAAGTCTTAGCTATAAGTTACTAGTTTTTGATCTTAGTTATAAGTCACTAGTAATAAATCGAAGTAATAACTTTAAGCTTTAAGTGATAGGGTATAGTTTAAATGTATAAATTAAGTTGTAAAGCGCCCTTGAGGTGATTTTCACACGATAATGGCTCTATAGAAATGATCCAAACATTATTATTATTATAAAGCTGAGTGATGGGAGCAAATTTACGGAACTAAAAGCTAAGCCTAAATATATTTCTACTTCCCGCGTTTTCAAAAAGATATATCGGTAAAATAGTGATTGGTTGATTAGTCGACATAATTTCAGATGTGTATTCAATTTTGAAAAACAAACAAAAAATAGTGAATAAAAACCACCACAAACTACTAGCCAAATTATGCATTTTCAAATGGGATCGATTGCATCGATGTATCGTCAACACCAACCCTAGCGTTAGGTGTGTAGGTACTTGCCTTATTATTTGTCATTGAAGATCTCACTGCGTTTTAGGACTCCTTAAAAACTTGCAACATTTTAGTGATGCGGTCTGTGTGCGATAGTCCGAATCGTCACTCCGTACCTCCGGCTGCATTATTATGGGATACTTAATGCTGGCAACACTCGCGGAGGGTCCGCTTTATAGCGCGGTGGCCATTAAAGGAGTATAAAGGACGGGTCGCTACCGCAGAATGTGCCCAGTCATCGATACTTGCGAAAAATTACCGATATTTCCATTAAAGCGATATGGGCAGGCGCGGTGCCGGCATATCGATACTGACGATCGGCGGGATGTTAACACAATAGTATTGCCACAATGGCGGCACATGGGAACTGGCGTTAATGCACTTAATTGCTAGGCTTCTGTATGCCCAAACCGGGTCTCTTCAAGACTACATAATACTGAAAGCTGAAAATGCATAAAACACACTTAATGGCCTACCGCTAAAAACTCCGTTGTATCTTCTGTTTCCGTTTTATGCGCTTTATGCGTCATTCATGAGAATTAGAGAAAGGTTACAATGTAAATAGTATCATGCAAATAATAAGTGTAATACTATTTAGGAATGCAGCGGAAAATGAAAACATGTCTTCAAACATAAACGCGGACCTATTATTAAATTTAACTATATAGTAAATACTTTGCCCACATAGGCTCCGAATTAGCCAACAAAATACAGCAACCCCCACGTCCCAAAGAAACATATTCTGCTAATCCTACTACCAAAGGTTTATGAACTCTTATCGTATCTAATTTAAACTCACATCCTCAATAAGAAATGTTGGAACAATAAGTGAGGTTTAAATCATGAAACAAAAAGAATATTAGTACCTACCACCGACCTGCAAGACCCAATAAAAAAATAGGAAACAATTTAGTTCTACCTGTCATTAATGCATTTTAGTAAATAAATTTATGATTCGTTGAAATATTATAAACCCTAACAACCTGCAATATTATTCATTTATTTTAAAAACTTCTTCTTTCTTTTCATTATTTCAAAATTTTAAGTGGTACCAACCTACCAAAGGCGCTATTCTTATTCAGAGATTATCTTATTTTTATTATTTCATTGGAAATTCGGTTTATTTCCTTTACTATCTAGATATCTTCTCAACTTGTGTTAAAAAGTGAAGGCTACTGCCATCTAGCGGCATATTTTTGTAGCTAATTGTTGTTGGTTGGTGGCATTTTACAGATTAGCGACGTAAGGCGAAACTAAAATTAAATGTTAGACGATAAAGTAGATTTCTGTTTTATATCGTACAATAACTGACACAAGCGTGTTTTTGTTGATAGTATTAGAAAATATTATTATAAATAGCTTGCGTTTCTAGTTTAAATCTCTCTTAATTCGTGGATCTCCTGTAAACAGCTAGCATTATCTAGCAAGAGGTCAAAGTGACCAAATTCAGTGTTTTGTCGGGTCGGGACAAATTATTGTAACATGTGCTTGTGAATAAAACCAAAGGAATTCCGCCTTGAAACCAGATGTTTTACTTTGAAGTCCTTCTGCTGATTACCAATTTATAACAACTTGTACAACATCTTTATTACATGCCTACAATTAAATATTTGCAACATCTTACGTTAAGTTATTTGCATATGTTATATAATTATATGTTTTCATCGTTGCAATATTGTATTATTTATTGGATCACATTGTTTGCTTTGTTCTCAACTTCTGTTTTCTGTCCCTTGCTGTTTTACAAGCTAACTAGAGCTGTCTTTTTCATGTTATAGTTATGTTATATTACATTATGTAAAAGTTATACTATGTTATGTTATTTAAAAGCCGAAAAAAGTAAAAATCGAGGTACATCTAACTCCATTGCCTTTAATTACAAATAATGACCTTGAAAAAACCGACCGTTACCTTTTTGTCTTTCTGTTTCATGTTTTGTTTATATTTATAAGTATAATATTCTTCTTCAACGACATATTCCTTGATAAGAATGAGAAAAAATAATTCTACAAAAGAAGAATTCTCCCTCTTCTTCCAAGTAGGTACCCATCTAAGTAGATCGCTCCCTATCCCAGTCCATCACCGGCACAACGCCCCTTCAGCAACTCAGTAGCCGAGAATCCCAAAACAACCAAAAAGGAATCTCAAGTCAATATTCTTTATGAACTCCGGGGACCCAAAAGTGAAAAATTGGGACCAGCAGTAATAATTAGGTGCCTTCCTTCTTTGGTATTCCCTTTAAAATCTTTCCGTACAAGAGTTGCTTCAACTAATCTAAGAACATCTGAAATTATGGACGTGTTCCCGGCGTTCCTAGAATGGTTTGGAGAAAAGTTTTGATGCTGTGAGTAGTTTTATTAGTAGTATTAGTGTAACTAGTAAACTAGGGGTTGTTTTTGTGGAAATAAATTATGTGTTTGTTAAAAATTATGTTTTTTTTTATTGTGAAAAAGGTGAATCCATGACATAAAGCGTAATACGTTCCAGAAGAAATTGGGAAGCCCGTGGAAGACATGGTGATCAAGTGAACTTAATACTTGAGTCGGGTCACGTTAAGAGTCAAAACAACAAAGGCTTTATCTTCCGCTTGGTTGTGTCCAAGCTTCCAAACCATTTTTTTTACAATACAGGAGGACCTGAAGAAAACAATTTTCCTCGGGGCTTTTGTCATCTTTGGAGATGCTGTGTGGACAGGATTTTTAGGGAAAGGAAGGAGAGGAAGTTCTGGTAAGGAAGAAGGTATGAAGGGGGGTAGGAATCTGGGGGTCAGTGTGTCCAGGAGTGACGGACATCATACTTTCCGGATGGACGGAACGCATACCTCTCGGGAGAGTTCGGCTGGAGAAAATAAAAGGTAGTTGGGCAAACGCGTCACCGCCAAGACCTTAGACAAGCCTTACCCCATGAACCCGGGTGTCCCAGCTAAGTCGTGAAACGTAGCAAACCACCGGGCTGACCCATGGCAGGGGTGTTGATTATCAAATACATTATTCCATGTACGGCGTTTTGCGTTACCCATCCCAGCCTCTCTTCCTCCAAGTTCTTCCAAGGAAAATACGATCTATTTCTAAACAGTTTGAGTACCTACTAAATACGTGTTAATTTAACGACTTTAGTCACATAAAAATAACAGTTTAAACACCGCTGTGCACTTTAAAATATAATATGATTATATTATAAAGATGCCGCGGCTACTTCTGCTTATTAAGGTTTATTGTCCTGTGATTGCAGGCACTAAACTTTATATTAAAACGCCAATAAAACCACCTCACAAGGACGGACTTGCCTTAATTACCTGCTACAATCTGACAGCACTTTCGTATATTACATTGTTACAATGATCTAGTATTGATTAGCTTAGATAAGATAAGAATCTGACTAATTAAGAGATATAAAAACGATGCATCGCTTGAGGAATTGAGAAATTGAATAGGTAGTTTTTATCTGTGGCGTAATTACAACCTCTCAATCCCCAAAAAAGCAGGTAGGTATCTAATATATATATATATCATAATTATTGAATCTTTCGCACGGTCATGGATCATCTCTGGTTGACACTTGAGAAGTTAAATGCGTAATTTTTGTCGTTTTAAATGTTTTCTTGATTGAATGAAGCGGAATCTTCGATGTGGAAATTAACTCTATTTGCGATATCCGATCGAGCTGAAACTCGGCAGATTGACTCATTGTCGATGACATTGCATTCTACCAACTATTCGTGTCACTGACGCACACACACCGACATGTACGCATTTTTCTGAATTTCGAAGAAATTAATGCATTTAATATGCGAAATAAATATCGGTCTTCAACTCCCACTTTGGTACGGTGAACAGCACGGTTGATTCCGATCACTGGGTAGGAAGTTTCAAACCTCAGTCAATCCATGTTTTATAAGTTTTAAGTCATTTGAAAATAGATGTAGGTACCTACTATGTATTACAGAAAAAACCTTGTATACCTACAACCAAATGCCACCAAACATTTTTTTTTTCTAAATCCTTTATTTTTCCCAATTTTACATTTTATAGTTACATATTTTAGATACATATTTAATAAAAATAATGGGAACCCACTGAGGCGCAGCCTGTGCGTGGGTAATATTATAGTTAAATATATTTTATTTTAGTACCTAGAAAAAACAAACAGTGGTAGGTAGGTATATGAAGCAAAAACATTATTAAAATTTGTTTAAACAGTTTGTACAAAAAGTGTGTCCAATAGTGTACAAGGTAAAAATTAGTGTATAGTGTAATAACAGTTATAAGTGTAAAGTTTGTGAGAAACATAAACTGATGTAAAATTAAATTGTAATTGTAATTAACTTGTAAATACCTTTTTTATTATATCTTATCACACCATTTAAATGTGTTTTAAGACCCCCCAAACTCCACACAGCATCCCAGATGACATAGGCCCTGAGGGAAATTATTTTCCTCAGGGCCTCCTGTGTGGAGTTAATGAAAAAAAAATCTTTTCTCCAACCGAATAATTAAACAAAACAGTTTTAAATTAACATAAAAATAAATTAGGTCTTGCAACAGGACGTCTTGTCTTTCTTTTGAAGAGTTAAATGGATCGTCAAAGCTACAAATTGAAACTAATAAACAGCTGTGCAAATTTCTCAATACCATACCTTCTCACCGATATATATTCAGACAAACAAACCAATTTTTGTTCCCAATTTGATGAGAGAGTGGCTGAAAATTAGCGTTTCTTCTTTCCCCCTGATTTCACACCCCCAGCCGCATGCCCGTTCAGCCCAGGCTTCACTACACCACTGATCTATCAAATTGTTTGGAAATTTATCACCATCTCCTTCTTTTATCCCACTGGTGAAGAAATTCACTACCAACCTACTTATTAATCAAAATGGAAATTTACTATTACTGGTAGGTAAGCACCTAGATACCATATACCTACCTGATATTGTTAAATTCTGGGAAAATTTTAATGCTCTTTTTGTTGACTTTGGGAATTGTTTTCTTTTATACAGTGGCTAGCGAGGGTTAAATTTCAAAAGTAGGTTTTTATTTAAAATCGTGGACAAAAATTAACGCCTTCGATAAAAATTATTGCCAAAGTCTTAATGCACGCTTGATATTAGGATAATTAATTATTGATTTAATACATATATAGATTTAATACATTTTTACACATAGCCATGTCCACCTTATCAGAAAAGAAGAGCTCTTGTGCCTGTCAAGTGAGCCACGATTCTTACTTAGGTTGTATGTTAAATGTTTATATTTCAATTTGGGAGGCGGGAATGGGTACCGCCGCCCCGGGAACCTTTATTGGATAACCAACACCTCTGCCATAGGTCACCCCAAGTGGTTCTCTACGTTTGGTGATTTAGCAGAGGCGCCCGGGCTCATGGGGCGAGGTTTGTCTAGGTCTTGGAGGCGGATGACCAGGACATACTGAACCCTAGATTCCTACCCACCCCTTAAACCTTTTTCCTTCCCAGAACTCTCCTCTCCTTCCCTTCCTTAAAAAACCCTCCACACAGCATCCCCAAAGATGACATAGGCCCTGAGGGAAATTATTTTCCTCAGGGCCTCCTGTGTGGAGCTCATGTAAAAAAAATGTTATAATATCTGCACCTTGTATGTATAAAATATATTTTATTTATGTAGGTTTTGTTAATGTTTAACTTTATATTATGTTTCTTCTGATTGGTTGATGATATAGCGCTATTCAAAAGGGAAGTTATTGTAGTTTTTTATAGCTTGGTAAATATAATGATTTTGCTTTTGTGTTGTTTAAAAATTAGGTCTAATAATTTGATGTCCATTTCTCATTAGTTGGTAAAATTCTTGATTTTCTTTGTTATTTTTTTACACATTTTTATAACGGAAGCGTGCTCCACATTTTTTAAAAGTATAGTTTCTATTTTTTATAAGAAAAACTCTCTTTTATAACTTTTGAAGGTTATTCCCATCAACTTAATATACCTATCATTGAAGAAATGAGATTGACTATTATGACGGCTTGACAGAAGGTAGTAATAGCGAAATTGGTTGCGCACGTCCCGGTTAGATAGGGTTGCCATCCGTCCGGGTATCCCCGGATTTGTCCTAGTTTAGAGGGCGTCCGGGGAGCGTCCGGGCGGGGTTTCATTTGATGTCCGGGTTTAAAAAAAATTTTAAGTCTTAAAATTTAAAGTCAAACGTATACGTTTGCTCCGAGGAAGGAACGGTCGTTCTGAAACAGGTCGGCTTTAAACAAATTAATATAAAAGTGGTTCAAACAAAGTAACATTGTTTAATTTATCTTTAATTAAAATTAAATTCAATTTCCAAGAATACAGCTGCATTGATTTTAACAAATTCCTTTTAAAAGGGGAAGATATTCTAAAAGCTATCGGAAAGAGTGATAAATACAAAAAACTGAAAAGTAAAAAAGGCGAGAGGCTGAGGAAGAAGCTTTAATAGCTAGATAATCAAATAATGTACTTTTGAGTGCAATAATTTCTTTTCAATTTTGTAGTTAAAGTTATGATTGTTTTTATTACGTAAAAAAATCTAACTAATTATTAAAACAATTTGTAACAAACTGTATTACGATTCTATTTTGTTAGGTACATTTATAATGATGATAAAAGATTACAAAATTTAATTTGAAAATAAATAAACAGGTGATTTATGACATTTTCAACTGTTTTTTATTACACTGACTATATTTTAAAAAACATGTTGACATGTCCGGGTTTTGGGCTCTAAAATCCGGGGTTTCCACGCGTCTTGTCCTGGTTGCCAAATTTAAAATATGGCAACCCTACGGTTAGACGAGAGGTCTGGGTTCGAGTCCCAGTTGCGTGTTGTTCTCTTTGATATTTTCGTTTAGATTATTATTGTTATCTTCTTCTTCAATGATATATATTTACTTTTCTTTTCACTGCACTGTTACTACATTCTGTCTACATAATAATGATAACCAATTTAACAGCCTATAACATACAATACTGCCTCAAGTACGAAGCCTTAAGGACGAAGCTGCTTTTTTACTTATGACGGCAAAATAACACTTTATCTAAAACATGCGAACACCTCAGAATACTCAGCATAGGTTCTCATAGTGAGATGTTCACAAAGTTCTACTACTAACCCATTTACGCACAGTTACTGATTATTAATATTTTGTTGTAATACTGGAACTTCATTACATAGTATAAAATGAAGTCGCTCAAAATGTATGTGCGCATAGATCTTTTAAACTAGGCAACGGATTTTCATGCGGTTTTCACCAATAGATAGAGTGATTCAAGAGGAATGTTTTTTTTTTTACATGAGCTCCACACAGGAGGCCCTGAGGAAAACAATTTCCCTCAGGGCCTATGTCATCTTTGGGGATGCTGTGTGGAGGGTTTTTTAAGGAAAGGAAGGAGAGGAAAGTGCTGGGAAGGAAAAGGGTTTAAGGGGTGGGTAGGAATCTGGGGTTCAGCGTGTCTTGGTCGTCCGCCTCCAAGACCTAGACAAACCTCACCCCATGAACCCGGGCACCCCTGCTAAATCACCAAACGTAGCGAACCACTTGGGGTGACCTACGGCAGAGGTGTTGGTTATCCAATAAAGGTTCCCGGGGTGGCGGTACCCATTCCCGCCTCCCAAATTGAAATGTTTATTTGTATAATATATGCTTATTATAGTAGAGAAAAGCCGAGAAATTTAAATATTAAATTCAGGCAGCGGGCAGTGCTGGCAAGCGGGTGGTGCGGATTTTGTAAAGGTTGGGTAATGGCGTTGTGTTCCGTTAGCCACAGCAACATATGGCCGGGTCTGCTAGTATTATAATAAATGTAAAGTGAATATAAATCTGTAAGTAAATAAAAAATAATAATTATGAGATATTGCGCATCAAATTTATCAAAAACAATTAATGATTTAAATTTTATTGAAGTTATTAACTACGAGTATTAACATCGAATGACTTTACTTAATCATTCAAATTACCTATAAATTTTGATTTATAGTCGCAGTTAATTTTATGAGCGAATTTAATATACAATAACTTAATAGCAAAAATGGGTACCTAATATATTTATGTTGGCGATGATACTGACAACAATTTATATAATATAGGTTTATGATCACTTGTATTTAGATTTTGAGGCTTCATTATTAGTGGTAGGTACCTATCTACTAGCAGGATTTATTAAAAAAATCTGAAATAAAGATTTTTTATGTGATAAGTATTCGTATTACAGTCACAAATGCCCTGAGCCTATGGAACTGGCATTCGATGAAGAAGAAGGGGGGGGGGAGAAGAAGGAAAAAGAACACTGGAGAATACCTGGCTATCCAGATACGGTCACCAAACACGGCTAGAACCATTTCAAGCAACGTTTCAATTCTGAATAGTGGTCTTACAGCAGGGTGGTACTGAAAGTATCTTCCATCTCTCACCCTGGATTTGCATTGATGGGAAAAGGAGGATTGTGCTTGACATAAATGTGATGAAGGTTGTTGCTATCCTCAGTATCGCCTGGTGAAAGACCACGGCTCCATTCAGAATTTATTATCTGAAAACTTAACTCTCGACTCTATGCAGAAACGGGCGGCCCGTTTGATAGCCTTCGAGCACAGGCGAAGATGCTCCGAGAAACTAGCTTCATTGATCCCCTCGGCAGCGGTGCATAGTCGGGAAACACGTCAAACACGCGCCCAACGGTCGAAATTTGTCACGTGAGAAAGGGTCGTTTCTACGACTCGTTCTTGAGTTCAATACTGTGGAACGATTTGCCGAACTCTGTGTTTCCTCCCTCCTACAACATGGATCTCTTCAAGACCCGTGTTCACTCCTTCCTTTCCTCAAAAAGATCCTCCACACACCGTCTTCAAAGATGACATTGGCCTCCTGTGTGGAGTTAATGTAAAAAAAATACATACCTTCTACTTCTACAATTTTTATCTTCTTCGTACCTGCTACTGCAAATCGCTTCTATTTCGCTTCGTTTCTACCTACACATCAAACGCATATCTTTCGTTGAATCAGCCACTTAGATAGTCCGTGCAGTATGGTCGTAGTTCAGCGACAATCGTCAGACTTTCATACAATATCACCCATTGATCGTACATAATATTATTCACAGCCAGCCTACAATGAAATGAATTAATGATACCAACCGTTTAAATAAACAATAAGTTTGTTACAAATTAATTACAATGTTGCCACAATAGCGAATAAAAAACCTGACACGAATGTTTAAGGTTAATGTGACTTTTTGTCCTCCTATTTAGCCAAATGACAACACTGGTGACGTCAAATGCTTTGTTTGAATATACATAGAATAGATATCAACATAATAATTTATTCTAATTGGCCAACCTCGACGTTATTGGCTTAATGATACGTTATTAATGGGATAAGATTATGTATTGAGGTGAAGTTAATAATATCAAAGTACTGGAACTTTGTTTGAGTTCTATTATAAATGTCATGTATTTCATTGAAGATTGTAAGGTAGGTTCAATGACGAGAAAGCCCTACGGGTTACATTTTACAATGAGTGTTATATCTGAACTTCACAATACAATCAATCTCACAGTATTAACCACTGGAACGCTTTTTGCCAAAACATGGCACTATTTTAAATACCTCGGATTGCTTTGCTGCCAATTTTGGCAAATTTTCCTTTATTTGTAAACTAATTAAGTAGAAGTTTACGATTTTATAATATTTTTTTTTATAAATTCTACGAATGTGTGAAAGTGATTGAAAATGATGTATGATTTTTTTTTAATGTGGGCGAAAAATATTAAAAATTTTTACCAAAAAATTTCGAGCAATCGGAGAATAAGTTTTAAATTGCGCTGTCGCTCCAGTGGTTAATAGCGTAGTGACTGTATGCTTGACATTTAAGAACCCGGCTTCGAGAACATCTCTTACGCCGCGCCTTACGCAAAACCATTTTCGTACGTGGAGTTTGTTATAAATCGACTTTCATAATAAAACCTAATTAAAACAATGCCAAAAGATGGCGCCACTTACGTTAACAGCTAGCGTGAGGAGCGTCGGCTGGCAGGCACAAGTACAATTGGATTCGTACCTTTGTGGATCGACGTGGATCTCTCCGGATGTGGAGGGATTGATGGTGTGATTATTATTGTAACTGGCAGTTTGTTGTGAAAAATAATATAGCGTTGTGATTTTTGTCAAGCGTCTATACATTATATATGACGTCATTGCACGTCATATTGGTCCCGGTAACCAGCTAACACTAGATCCGTGGAACCGGCTATTTTTGGGACCAGTTTCTATCGGATGTATAAAATGGTCACTAACACTTAACCTGGGCGAAGCCGAACCAAAAGCCACCCGTAGGGCCTAGCAGCCAAAACCTGCGAAGCGGGTTTTTAACTGCTAGTTTAGTAATCAATACATAAATGTTCACTGTTTTCTGACTTACTTTACGCATACTAATTTATCTTTATAAATGCGTTGCGTTACATGTTTCTTTCCCGCTAACGCGTTTCTCATTAACTACTAATGTTTTTTCCTCCATTATATCTCGTTACTGGTAAAATTGTTGAAATTATTCCCTTACCCCTCCTAAACTCCCTATAAACTGGGAATCATAAACCAAAAGCACATAAAAATAGGAGCAGTTATGTATAAGATATGGTATTGGAAGAATTAAGGGCTTGGTTTTGTAGGGTGACAGTGTTTCATGAAAGAAATGGGGCTATACGAATGCCTGAATAATATATAGACGTATCTCTCTAAATAAAAATTCCTAATTTAAAGGGTTGTTAGCTCAAATCGCGGTCCAGCTAGAAAATGGTTTTTTCGGACCCGTACCTCACTGTGAAAATAAAATGTGCCGTGGGACCTAAAACTGTCAGATATCAGAAACCACAAAAAATTTAAATTCAATCACAGTATGAAAAAAATCGTATTTTAATTAGGGTTTATAAACACAGCTGTTCCGGATGTATGTAAGTCAGACAGAACGAACCATTTCCAAAATGATGTCACAACATTTTCGAGCGTGCAAACTCGGACATCCTGGCAAATCGTTAATTGTCAAGCCTTTACTTTGGATTTGTCCCTGAAATCTTGTGAAGACCCAAAACGCATCTAGCACACCTAATTATTATTCATTAATATTGACGATGCGACGGGAAATCTGGTATCCGGTACTTGATGGCTACACCAAAATTAAACGGCGAAAAACCAAGGCCCAGGCTACACAAGCGGTTCTCCCGCCGCGGGAAACCGCCCGAGAGAGCTGCCGCAGACCATCATACTACACGGGTGGCGGTTTCTGCCCAGGCTACACGAGCGGTTCTCCCGACGCGGGAAACCGCTCGAGAAACCGCGCACGACTGAGCAACAACGCTCTCTCGCACGAAATGATGCAATAGCGGGAAACCGCTCGTGTAGTATGAACGTGGCGGTTATCCGCTGTGGGATAACCGCTGCATGCGGTGGTTGAATTTCTCCCGCCTGTGAACCGCGAGCCAGCCGCGACTGGATAACCTCTCGTGTAGATTGCGTCATTCAACGCTCATAGAAAATTGTGTCTTCTGCGGTTTACGGGCGGTTTCCCGCGGCGGTAGAACCGCTCGTGTAGCCTGGACCTTGAGTGCGCAACACGGTATCTCTTCAACATACATAAACAAACACTTCACCACAATAATTTATCCTGGATGAATGGATGGACTCTGTAACGCTGTCTGAAACGTTGGCTAATGATTCTAAAGAAGGGGGTAGCCGCAACATTTAAAAAATAATGCACAATAAGAAAAAAATACAACTCTTTCAATGTATCTGCTTGTCAGCCGCCATTTTGAATTTCAAATTATCCATCAATAATATTTGAAAGCTTAAACTAACAATACCTCAGACAAGTCAACCAATAACCAATAATGGTGACATCTTCAACAGACCATCAAATGATTGATTCACCGATTGACTGATGATTGTTTCTGCTCAAACAATCATTACTTACGAACCGACACAATACTGAATATAATTAGTATTAGTTAAGAACTTAGTTCTGGTATAATAAGGTTCGTGGTTACCCCAGCCAATGAACAATATATCACTCAAATTTTAAGCACATTTCACACACACCCACATACTAACTTGGCCGTATTTCTCATTATGTAAATCTTCACATATATAATTAGAAGCGTGCTTTATGCTTTGGTGTGTGCCTACTTTTGTTATGTAAGTATATAAAGCATGTCACGCATAGCTAAACACAGTGGCGTTCACACAAGAGAAATAAAAAAAATGTAAAAAAAAAATCATATATCTACAATCTACATAATGAAAATTACAACAAAAAAACATGTTTTCGTACCTCTAAAAGGCGTTAACCATGAAGCCATACTAAATAATGCAAAATCATATGTTTTTGTTTTGAATATTTGATGGCTTAGAAGTATTATAGATGCTTCAATTAAATACTGCGTGTAGACCACACCTTGGCCCTTAAAAATATCTGTCATTTTTTTATAAGTCTTTTAATAAGCCTATAAAAAGATAATGCATAAGGTCTATAAAAAACACGTTCAAGTCCAAAGTCTCCTATTTATAAACCCCCTTTCGGATTTGGTTTTATTGTATAATGTGGCAAATTTAGTTTCTTTTATAATAATCGCAAAAAAAATTGATATTTACGCTCGAACTTCACAAAATAAAATAAAATATGCATTTTCTCGTTGTTATTTTTGACATCAATCAATACGGCCCGCACTCTACGAATTTGGATTCTTGAAGTGACCCTTATGGCATAGGCACAAGAACCATTCACTGGGCACAACCTATTTCGTATCAGTCACGCCCCGGCCGAAGCGGGAGATGCACGCGTTACTCCGCGTCGCTTAGTTTCGTGAAATTAATTTTAAATTTCCGTTTTCTTATAATAAACAATACGTAAAAAAGGAATTAATATTTTTTACAGGCCTTTACGAAATCAACCTGTTAAAAAAAATCTCAAATACCTTTTCCAACCTTTCCAAAAGCTTTTTCTCAAGTATTTTTAAACTCCTCCCGTAAAGGGCGTGAATTCCGATTTCGATTTTTTCCTGAATTATTGGATCGCCTTAATTCTGTTTTTTTGTCCAAAGCAGGCATTCCACATGTTCATCCCGGTTCCGCGATTTTTCATCCCGCGACAAAATATCGCCCACCAAATATCCTACTACCTCATTTTACTATTTTTGTACAATCATTTACTGTCCCATTTTTTTGTTAGGTTCGGTTAGGTTAAGTTATAGTATATATTTTGTTGAGGAATGTTTTGTCCGTAGGATATTTTGTCGGGGATAATTTTTATCAAATATCTTGACAAAAACATCAACAAAATCAGTGTGCAATTCAAGAAAAGTAGACAAGAGTGGGAAGGCTACGAAACACCGCACAAAGAGGAGACCGATAAGCTGCGAAGCATCGCACCACTATATAGGTATTATCGAAATTATAGTATACTATCTCATTCTCTCGCAGGCTAAATCCTATAGATGCATGTGTTTGTCTCTTTTTAGTGTCGCTATTTTTCATTTCATCGAGTTTAAAATCACAACTCTGCTATAGAAGTTTTCACTTAAAAAATCAGACTATAATTCACACGCGGCAGAAGTGAAACCATTAGAAAACTCAAGTAGACAACAGTGAGAAGGCTACGAAGCACCGCACAAAGATGAGACCGATCATAATATTATCTCATTCTCTCGCAGGCTAAATCCTATAGTTGTATGTGTTTATCTCTTTTTAATGTAGCTATTTTACGTTTCATCGAGTTTCAAATCACAACGGTGGTCAAGAAGTTTTCACTATTTGTTTTTGGGGTGTTGAACCGTGTTGCGCTACCTCCTTCTTTAGCCAACGTTTCGGACATCGTTGCAGTGTCCATCATCAGGGCAGATCCGGCAGATCCGGTAGATCCGGTAGATCTGCCGGATCTGCCCTGATGATGGACACTGCAACGATGTCCGAAACGTTGGCTAAAGAAGGAGGTAGCGCAACATGGCATAACACCCCAAAAACAAATAACGAAAATGCTTTTGGCCGTGAAAATCTTAAAACTTATCTAAGAAGTTTTCACTTCAAAAGGTACCTACTTAGTTGATACTTCATTTTCAACTGCTGCAAAGAAGGTAGGTAGGTTGTACCAAATTCTTAAGAAAAGTCCAATTAGATTAGAGTAGGTACCTTCTAAAATCTAATTAATTAGGTAGGTACTGTAATTCCTTCTTTTATGAAATGTTTTATCTTTTTTTTATAAATCTGGTCACTCCCCTGGTATTACCATAAACACTAATTACGTCCAATAATTTAGCTCTACATTGCGTGCCGCCCAAAACTAATTCATCCGTCCTAATACTATGTTCAACCATATTGGCCACAATACAAACCAAGACATTGTCCCGGCGTTGTTAGTGCCTAGTTTCACGTGCCTTTATGGCCGTGTCATCGCACAATAATACAGACGGGTTACACGGGTAAATACCTAATGATAAAGAGAAGAGAAAAAAGTTATGAAAGGAAACATCAATAGTCAATAAATAGAAATTTTTAACAAGTTGTTTTTGTATTGTTCATTTGCGTCGTCTTTTTTCTTTGAGATGGTTCATTATCATTTTGTATGTCAAACATAGAGGTAGGTATAGATAGATATCTTTATTTCAAAGCCATTTACCCAAATGACCAGCTTGACATATTTGTCTTCGAAGTTTCAACATCTTTCAATGGATGTCGTTAGTTTTGTTAACTGTTATAAGTTTTGTGTCAAATTTTTTTAACCCGTCTGCTTCTTTAGGAATAAATACATCCCAAAACACGTTATTACTATATACTTTCATAAGATCAAAAACATCCCGAGCTACCTTACATTTTAAAAGCTATAAATCTCTCTTCCTCTCATGCAAACATATGTATTTTTCTTTTAACCAGAGAGAGAACGAAATAATGCTTCTTTTAGTCTTTGAAATCTCGATCCAAAGTGGCGGTTTCAGAATTTGCGCGCGAAACCGAGGCTTCCGGATTGTGAGGTGCGAATAAATTGAACCAAGCAGACGTGTTCAGTATTATTTTGAAAGAGTAGGTACCATTTACCAGAAAATATCTGAAAAGAGGGCGGATATTGAAGAAAAGTACCTACATAATTTTCAATTTGTCAAGATTTTAATTTCGAGATGGTTGTAATTGCTTTAAATTATTTTTCATTATTTTTCGTCATTGATATAATAATAATAAAAATATAAGTTTTTTCCAGAATGTATGCAGGGGAAGTGCAATGTAATACATTCCATGTTTTAAAATAACAAAAAAAGATATATAATAAGTTAAGGTAAAAAAGTAAATAACAACACATAAATTAAATAAAATAAACGAATAAGCATGAAAAATGAAACTGAAAAAAAAATGATGATATATCAAACACTAAAATGAACGTAAATAGCCGTTTACGGAGGGTATTTCATCGTCTCCCGTCTCCAGAGGGTCATCAGGAGATATTCCATCCAGGCCAAAGATATTCAAATACAGAATAGATATGCTATGGTGTCCGCGCAACTGTCGCCGGACTACGCACTAATTAGCGTAGTTTTCATACAAAAAGAATTTGTTAATTTCGTTGATTTTTTGAAAATGTGCATTAATATTGGTTAACAATATATTAATATATTTTGAATAAGGAAAGAATTCGTTCATTTAGTTTAACATTCGTTTGGTTTATTCGTTAATTATTTGTTCTTTTAGTTTATTTGTTAATTGGTAAACAATATCGGCGATACCCGGAAGCGCAGACCCACATGGTAAAAACAGCAGATAGAACATCTACTTATATTTCAATATCTTTGATCCAGGCAGTCATGGCGGTGATAATCGCATTCTTCGAATGGCGCAGTCTGCGCCATAAACTTCTCATGGTGATATTACATTATACGAAAAGAGTGTACAATGGAGGAAGAAAAACCAAAGCAGTTAAAATGAGGCCCTTGGAGTCTTATTTGTGTTAAATCTCCTATGTAATTCAGAATATTTCAAATCTCCATATGGATTAGATACTTATATAAATTTCACGACCAACTGAATTTGCGATTATAGCTAGATACTTAGAAAATCAAAAACAGAAAAATGCGGGGCAAATTGGTAGGTACCTACCAAAGATATTCAAATCTTATATTCCAATATCTTTGGTAGGTACCTACCTACGCACACACCTAAGTGAGGTTCTGCTCTACTACAACAAAAAAATGCAATCTAATAGTAAAATCGCTTTGTGGCATCAACGTTATGAAATAAAATAGAGTAGTTCTGTTAACTGAAGATCTCGTCTCTAAAAATAATGTTTCTAATTTTCTCGTATTTATTAAACTAAAACCAAAATCATCTCTGAAATCATAAAATTCATAAATACATTACAAATAAATCCTGCGCATTTAAGGGCCCGCAACCAGGATTTGTACCGATTTATTACATATTTCCCTTAAACACGGTAAGTTTTAAAGCTCTTAAAAAAATATATGTTATTCTTGAAGATAATATCTAGACTTTGCCCGCATCGATATGCAAATTATATAAAATTCTTCCCTTGTTTGTTTCCTTGGATTTGTTCCCCTACCCACCCACTCTACACTTATACCTACCCACCCAATCTACACTATTATCTAGCAACAGCTCCACCCCTACCATAATAAAACATTGTTCGAAACTATCAAATTAGTAAGCTTTCCTGACGAAGGAACGTTTGTTCCGAAACCGGTCGGATTTGCGCATCAAATAAGTGGTTTATACAAAGTTAAATTATTTCATTTTTCTATATAAAATTCCTTCGATAGAAAAAAATCGCAAAGTATGCTCCAAAAATTATTATTAACACGTTTGTTTCAGTTATTTTACAAGTTATATGTATGAAAAAAATTACAGCGTTTCGTTAAATGCTGTTTAAGATAATGCCCGCGAGATTTTTACTCTATTTTAAACGAGTCGTGTTTTATTAAACATTTTCGCAATTTTTGCATCGATTTTGTCGCTGTAAATGTTAGCGCTCTCCTCTAACATTCGTAATTTCGTAACTCTCCATCTTCTTCTTTTCGGGCCCGGTTGCAGAGCCTTAATTAAAAACCAAATAATATTTTACGAGAGAACAATTTTTTCATTTCGAACAAGGAATTGTCCAATTTTTCCAAAGAAACGTCACTATCTCAATGAAAATTAATATTCGAAATTGAATTCACAAACCAAACTTCCACGTGAAAATAAAATTGCTTCTTATACGAAAGGAGTGTGTGTAAACACACGAGTTAGGCGATCCTTCATCTCTGTCCACCTCTGAGAAAACGGCGTGATGGTTAGTTAGTTCGTTAGTTTACTTTTTGTTTATTTACACACCATTAGCAATACATGGTAGTACCTACTGCATTCCGATTCAAACGTCACCGACTATTTAATGCCGTCTGGCTTGCCCGGTTCCCCGGGTAACGGATAATCCGAGGTACCTAACTCCAGCGAATACAGCGACAAGCGATCGCTTCCAATAAAAAGGGATTAAATTCAGCTGTGAATAGAAACGGCCACCCTTGATTCCTATTTATTGGCTATTGATTATTTGTACGCACGTGATTTGACAGGGATGCGAAACTAGTTCATTTAAAACTATTGTGTTTAATATTTTTAAAATGATACTACTGACATAATCCCAATTCATACAATATAGTTTAGTGACATTTCAACTCAAGTTAGCATTCCTTAGATAGCCTAATCTGTAACGCAAGCACAATTATATTTAAAAAAAAAAAGAGATGCTATTCGTAGTGAATGTAATTTGGGTAGGTACCTACTCTTCAGCGAAGTAGCTACAGAAGGTGTCCGGAGATAAAGCGCATTAACTTGGGAGGTGATTCTACGTGATAGTAGAAGTAAAAATGAAAAATAACTTTTTTTCGAACTAACTGTTCGCGCATTTTCATATGGGATTGATTGGGTATTGCATTCGCAGACTTGGTGGGTAGATATGTCAAAATCCTGAATTTATCCCACCTACCTAATCTTTCCTTCCCAAATGTCACCATAAAAATTGTTGCAAGAAATACTCAACTTTGGAGAGGTGACAGTGTGCTTTGCTGCCCAGTATAAAATAACATCTCAGACAGGGCGCATGTATCGTAACCTCTTGCTGTAAGAATATTGCGATTTTTAAATTAAACATTGAGAAGTGTACACCAAAACTGGAGATCAGCGAGGCCCCATCTGCAACGGTGAGTCATATTTTCCTTATTCCAATCTGGGCTTATCTAATTTTCCAAAAGCACAGATCTAAACTATCGACTGACTATCGGTTTTGCGAGTGTAGGTATGCTCTTTAATCGTCCCGTATAACTTAACGATTTCACGTAGTTTCGGGACAGCAAATAACAACGCCAATTTACAGTGAAATCGCAGTTTCGCGACACCACCAACTTCCAGTGGTACCTTTTTGGTAAAAAGATAAGATTATTCTGGCGTGTGCGGTCAACATTAATATTTTCCGCTGTTACGATACGGGCCAATCACAACCTTGCAACGTTGCAACAATCACGCCCGGCAAACTCACAGCAAATTTATCGGGTAAGTTTGTATCTCACACTAAGGATTTTTAGAAGGTATGTCTTTTTTATATGGGAAAAAAGGTGGAATTTCGGAAATTGCTGTTAATCTTTTATAAAATCGGTCAGCAACGTAAGCAGATATATGCGTTAAAAATACGATAGTAGTCAAGTACAATAAGCGTGTTTATACGTCAACGCGTGTGTCTCCATAGAAATCATTCTAACTCCGTTATTGTTTTAGTGACATCCCTAAAACAAAAAGTAAAAGGTCGATAGTGGATCAAGCTGTAAATCCCTATCAAGTTGTTTATAGAAATACATAACAAGAATATTCTGTCATTCGCGCCGTCTGACACATTTTTTACACGCCAAATTTCCTACGGGCAGCTCGACCGCGCTCGACATTGTTAATTTTTATAAAATATTTTTATATTAAATGATAAAAAAGTGAGGTGACAAAAGTGTTTATTATACATTTATACAATAGAATAAGTATTGTTGTTTACATAATCTGTGATTTTAGTACCGTTTTCACATAAAAACATCACGTGAGTCATTTATACATTTTTTTAATATTTGCATTCTAAATTTTCTTCTTCTTCTTCTTGTGCCTTGTCCGTTCACTTTATTCATCCGAACCATAACATCTTCATTTGTGACCCTGTCCATCCAGCTTATTTTAAGTATTCTTCTGTAGATCCACATCTCGAATGCCTCAAGTCGCCTAATTAATTCTTCAGTAAGCGTTTATTTGTAATATAAAAGCTTATTTTGTAACCTTTCTAAAACAGTTTTTACTATTCGGCTACATTCAGAAATGTTTCATTTATAGAACTTTAATTGCGAAGCGGTAATAACACAATGTTTCGTAAAACTGTCATTTCGTTTGAGACGTCATAAGTGAATATTTGCGATTTTCGGAGGGGTTCTACCATCATCTAGAATCACCTCCCAAAGTTAATGCACTTTACACCTGGACATCCTGGACATCCAGGTGTAAAGTGCATTACTTACTTACTTACCTTATTACTCACTTACTTACTTACTTACTTACACTTAAGTACAGCGCGGTTTTCATGAAAAATCACCCTAAGGGTTTTGACCAACCTAACTTACAATTTAGTTTTTAATATGAATACTTTGTACCTACTTTGTACCTGCATACCTAAATAGTTTGCCACAATTATTTTATTCTATCCTGCATCCAAACACATAGGTAAGTACCTAGAGTTAAAGTTTTCCGTTTTCATTGGAAGCTGTGCGGACGTTCCACACATTTTGGAAGTTAACAATTCTGCCTGAAAAAATACTTTACAACGATATCTTTTCAATAATGTCTCCAGAAAAAGTTTTCCATTGACAGCTTTTTTTTCTTCTGTAAAATCATGAATTTGGCGGAAAATTCAATCCTAAAGTAACCTCCGAATATCTGACTGTAGAGAAATTGGAAAAATTAGTTAATTAACTGGAAGGAGAAAATTGGACTAATTTTTAATCTAAGTAACACTTTCTAACTTAATTTCAAACGATATTTGCAAGGGGGTTTATGGTGATAGGTACAATGGACACTATTGGAATCAAGATTTTCTCCCGCAAAGGTTGCTTACATCTGCATCAATCGTAGTTTATGAAGATTTATGCCTGAGATGTTTTATTTGACAGATTCATTATCGAGAAACTAAGCCTAATGCTCCTAGCATTACTTTTAATGGTGATATATTCACGTTAAATCAACAAATAAAACGTCCTGTGTGTAGGTACCTCTACCTAGTGAGGTATCCAACATCTAGGTAGGTACCTACTGGAATATTTTTAGGGTTGTATCAGTACTTACCTAAGTCGTTTAAATCGTACACTGACATAAACCTACTTTGGTAAATATATATATTTTTAAACATTTGTGCAGTTCACACGCGGTAGAAATGAAACCTTCAGAAAACTAAAGGAAAGAATGCAGAGTATCTGTAGTAGGATAATTATTGTAGGGTTTTTTTTATACGCACTAGATTTAAATGTCCGGGTTAAATTTTCCCCACAGGAAAAACTAAACCCTTTCACACACTTCCCAAATGATCATCTAGTCAATCCACGCTATGCAATTGCACTATATAAGTATTATAAATACAAAACAATACAAGAACAACATGTCAACCTACCAGAGACCAAATGGGAAAATAATTCACCGACTCCAGATATTTTCATATCGCAGAGGGTTCGGCTCTGTGGAATTCCTAATTGAACCTATAAATCCTACTGATCCCTCAATATAAATATTTAAAAAATCTTTTATAATCCCACATGTATTTAAAATGACTGATTTTTGCATTTTTATATTTAATTTTCTTTGACAAACCTAATATGCTTAAATTTTGAATGAGAGACCTAGGTATAATGCCAGTAGCCGAAATAACAAATGGTAATATTTTTTTAAATTTCTATGCATTTCTACCTGATTGTGTTTCAAAGATGTTATTTTGACTACACCTCTACCTCCTAAATTCTAGATAAATTAATTCGTTCTATAGCTGAATTTGGATGATGGCAATTAAACTTTGTTAACGTAGTTCTAATTAATCGTTCTAAACTATCTAAATCTGTATTGGACCATTTAATTATGCCAAATGAGTACGTTAACAAAGGTATTGCCCAAGTATTTTTTGCTTTTACTAAATTTTTAGCAGATAGATTGCATTTTAAAATTTTTTTGATCCTAATTTGAAATTTAATCCTAATATCATTTTTAATACTAGTGTGATCTAATCTATTCGATTGCGGGTATTTTTAATACTAGTGTGATCTAATCTATTCGATTGCGGGTATCTTTAATACTAGAGTGATCTAATCTATTCAATTGCGGGTATCTAATTTATTGTAATATTATTATCAAGTTAAAAATTATTTTAAATTTTATTCTACGAAGCACGGCACAAAAAGGAGGCTAGTAGGCTACGAAGCACCAAGAAGACACCGATTAGTCTATCTCATTCTCTCGCAGGCTTAGGTAATTTATTTATGTACGGACTTAGGTCCAATTTACAATTAATCCTGTAGATACATGAGTTTGTCTCTTTTAATGTCGCTAAATTGTCTTTTCATCGAATTTCAAATCATAACAATGCTAAGAATGCTTCCACTTCAAAAATTGCGGTAGAAGTCAAACCTTTTGAAAACTAAAGGAGACAAGAATGGGGAGGCTACGAAGTACCGCACAAGAGAACACCAATTAGTCTTTCTCATTTTCTCGCAGGCTAAATCCATAGATGTATGTATTTGTCTCTTTTTAGTGTCGTTTGTTACCGTTTCATTGAGTTTCAAATCACAACAGCGCTAGGCAAGTTTTCACATAAACAACATACGAGTAATTCTCACGCGGTAGAAGTGAAACCTTCAAAAAACTAAAGTAGATATACTAAGCATATCATTCTCTCGCAGGCTAAATCTTATAGATGTATGTGTTTGTTTGTTTTTAGTGTCGCTTTTTCGTTTCACCGAGTTTCAAATCACAACGGTGGTAAAGAAGTTTTCATTTCAAAATATTTTTGATATAATTTGAATACCTATCTCACACTAGTTGTGAGGCAGGAAAAAATGGGAAAACTGTCGTGATATTTGGACAGGTTTTGTATTAGAATTTTCTAGATTAACTCATATTTTTCCAGCTCGAAACGAAATTTTCGTCTTAAGATGAAGCCATAGTAAATAATGCAAAATCATACAAAATCACATGTTTTTGTTTTGAAAATTTGATCGCTTAGAAGTATTATAGATGCTTCAATTAAATACTGCGTGTAGAACATACCTTGGCCCTTAAAAATATCTTTTCATAAGCCTATAAAAAAATTAAGTATAAGGTCTAAAAAACACACTTTAAAGTCCAAACTCTCCTATTTTTAACCCCTTTTCGGTTATGGTTTTATTGTATAATGTGGCAAATTCAGTTTATTTTATAATGATCGCAAAAAAAGTTGATATTTACACCCAATCTTCCCAAAATAAAATAAAATATGCATTTTCGCGTTGTTATTTTACCACTCACTTTGTCACTCCGCGTCGCTTGATTTCGTGAAATCAATTTTAAATTTCCGTTTTATTACAATAAACAATGCGTAATACAGGAATTAATATTTTTTACATGCCTTTACGAAATCAACCTGTAAAACAAAACTCTCAAATACCTTTTTCAACCTTTCCAAAAGCTTTTTCTCAAGTATTTTTAAACTCCTCCCATAAAGGGCGTGAATTCCGATTTCGATTTTTTCCTGAACTAGTGGATCGCCTAGTGAATTTTATTGTTAAAAATTCTTGTCACATGTGTTTAATTTGTTCAATAAGATTTGAAATATACCTAATAAAGTTGAAATATTCAAATCTACGTCAAATGTATCCTTTTGTAGCTGAATTTGATAGATTTCTACTCTGCCAGCAGTAATTTTGAATGTAATGAGTTCTTTACTAATTAGTGTAAGAAAATGAAGGCTGCTTACTACCCTCTATTAATACTCATCCCCTATCATTATTAATTACACTTATTATTAAATACATTTTCGAAGTAAGTACCTACCTTCTTACAACAGTTATTAAAATCGTACTGCCATATCAAATTGACGATGTACAAATATACAAAATTAATATTATGTTTCTAATGATTTGCTTACGACGTTACCTGAATCAGATTCATATGAAATCTGATATTTTTACCAACTTTACATGTAAAATATCATGCATGAACTTACCACATCTACTTAAATTGGCTTAGTTAAAGCGAGGGAGTAGGTAGAATTCTTGGCAATACGATGTATTCTTATTCCTTCGCATTACTTTATTTTCTCTAATAATCATATTTATTTATTAATTGCATATGAATAGTAATAAATATACCGTGTTTATTGTACATAACTGAACTGCTTCAGAAAGAATATTTTTTATTTGATTAAAGATTAATTGAAGATGTCCACTGCCTTGGTATAATTGTTTCTCTTTATTAGTATTCTGGGCAAAGAGGAGTATGTGAGATAGTTAGTCCCAGAATTTTTTGCAGTGAAATAAATTCTGACATAGTAGAATCCGGAAGCTTAACAATTCAAGCAATACCTATCTACTAAATATCTCTAGCACAAATATAGACTATCAACTAAATCATTTAGAATTTTATAAAGAAATACCAAGTCAGTGAAAATTCTTCTAACTGTCAATTTGAGCATATTGATATCATTTATAATAGTGTTGTAGTTCAACATAATTGCTGGAATATACATTTTAAAATTCAGAAAACGTAAAAAAATTTTTTTGTTATAATGTGGGTTCCAGATCGGAGAATTGTACTCAAGTTGACTTCTAACATAGGCAAAATATAACAGTTTAATACACTTTAAATAAAAATAATATTTGGATGATTTGTATAACGTCGTTTTGTGAAAAATCACCTCAATGGCGCTGTACAAACTTATAATATATTTCTACAATCTTACTTCCAACTACAAACTAGAAAAACCGTTATAACAACTAGATTTGGCTTAAAAATGTATATTTATTGTTTTATTTATACTCTGTACAGGCAGAAAACATATAGGACCGTACTAACCTAACCTAACCTTTGTATTATTCCTTCCTTTACCTACCTACTATTAACATTTTTCTGTAAACATAGATTACAAAATGTTTTGTTGCGATATCGTGTTATTATTTCGGAGCAAAATCGCTTCAAAAACCCATAGAAAAGATTTTCCTAGAGGAATACATACTTTCATGCTTATCGCAAAATTAAATAAATATCTACTAGACGTTTTTGACTTATTTGCTTTCCTTTTTAAAGACAAATTTTCCCGAGTTAAAAATAATCTGACAATATTCGAACAACTCCTACTACCATTGTTACAAGCCAAAAATGTTGCTTGTTTGATGGAAATGTATCTCTCTATCTTCGTAGGTAAACAATTAAAATGTTAAAATATTCACGTGCATAACTCAGAACCCACGTAATGACCTGGAATCCTAAAATACCTGCAAATTGGTAACCCAACACCTCGCATTGAGGAACAACTCGCAACTTGTATTATTTCGAAGACGCAATATTCCACCCTACTATTATTTCCGGATAATTCGTGCACATTGTATAAACGGATAATGGGGATCGAAGAGGTAATGCGATACTTATAATAACTCGTGTAAGCACTGCCTTTTGTGCTTAACTAAAAGTTTAGGGGAGGGGGTTGAGTTAGAATGTTATTTTATGAGATGGGTTGAATCGATGATTCATTGATCAAGGAGGGCTTGAAATGAACACTTTACAATCCTTTAAAATTATTATTGTTGATATGAGAAACTCATTAATTTACAAAGACTTTGCAGTCATACAGATATGTACTTACTTACATAAATGTATTTGGAGAGCAAATTTTGTAATTAATAAACCAATAATTAGGATTGGACTAAGCAATGCAAGAATTTAACAAATCTTCAAGAATTATTGTAAAGCGATTTTGGGGCGATGTTAATTTTCACAATAATTGGTTTTTAAAAATTGCCAAAAAAACTATTTCTGTTATTAAAGACTAAGTAAATTCTCATGAAATTGGAACAAATTATCATTTTTATTTAATTTCATACAAGTGTAGATAGTCCCACTTGCCGGAGCTAGTGAAACTATTAGACCCCAATATTTAAAAAAAATTGACAATAAATTACCTTGAAATTGTGTAACAAATTATTTATTTTTGTTATACTATAGACCTCATACTTCACTCCTCATGTTTCAATTATTGTTTTGCATTATTCTATGATGATTTGAACCTCTAATAAAAAAATTAACAAAGTGGATCTTATTGTATTTCTTCTGTGAATCAAGTTGTGTTTAAGGTATGTGTTATTCTTTATTTTCTAGTTCTCTTCCTGTTCACTTCATTCAGTTTTTTTAAAGTTGTTTTATCAAAGTATTTATTTATTTATTTATTATTTAGCATTCTCTTTTGGCAGCATACGTTCAAACGTTTGTAGATCTCTAACCTACGTTGTGTATATATAGATAGGTACTTAGCACTTAGGTATCTCTCTCTCTCTCTGGTTTCAATCCTGGGATTGGTTTGCAGCAATTTCATCTATTCGTCTCTTCCACTCTTCCCTGTCTTGTGCGGCTCTTTTAAAGTCTGCATATGATGAGCAGCGCACGTCCACCAGCAGGTCCTCCAGGTACTCTCGGCGTG
The DNA here is from genome assembly GCA_917880885.1 of Limnephilus marmoratus. Lineage (NCBI taxonomy): Eukaryota > Metazoa > Arthropoda > Insecta > Trichoptera > Limnephilidae > Limnephilus > Limnephilus marmoratus. The sequence goes on along the minus strand of OU862926.1, from coordinate 29,671,158 downwards.
GGGGTTCCCTAGAGTTTATCCCCTCGGTCATACTCTCCATTATGGCATGCAAGAGGCCTTCTTGTCTTATTACATGGCCGATCCATCTTTCACGCCTTTCCTACAAGGTCCTAAGCAGGTGCCTTCCTTCTTCGATACTTTGGGGAACCTCCTCATTTGTAATGTGGGCTCTCCAGGAAATTCCAAATAGTCTTCTATAGGACCACCTCTCAAAAGCCTCTAGTCTCCGTTTATAAATAATACTCCATACATAGGTCTTAATGAGGAGTATTCTCAGTTTTAAGTCTATATTATTCGATTCTATTATTTTCGACCTTTTATTGAATGCAAGCCTAGCCTGGTGTATACGGCTGCCGACCTCGCTCTTAGACCGACCGTCCCATGTTATTTTGCTCTCGAGGTAGACATACTCCTTGGTGTTCTTTAGTGGAACTCCTGACATCTCTACTCTCATCTGATGTTGCGTTCTTAGGGCCGTTCGTAGGCCGAACTTAGGTATATATGTTTCAAAATCTTAGCCCGCTATCCCAGTCTAGTAAGGAATCCACATAAATCGAGTGATACTCAGAAAAGTAAAGTTCGCTATGTACCTAAGGAACGGTTAACAGCGCAGTCATCGTGGAACCTTTCTGCGTAGGGTCTTACGGTTTATGTCGATTCTTTATGCTTTTCTTACCCTTAGCCACGAGACGATGGTTTTAGATTAAAAATTGTCCTTCGGCAGGTTTGATCTAGGTCAGCCAAACACGGCGATGACGTGCAAAAAACAGATTATCCAAATCAAAAATCGTGACCTCACCCGTTCAATTAGCTGCGATGTTATTAGGTAAGTACTTATTACCATACCGCTTTCGAGGCGCAATATAAAACACACACAAATCCCCTTAAATAGTGCTTTGGAACCCATTCCCAATCTCATTACCATTTCCACTGTGTATTTTGTGCCAATGGTTGTGTTAATTCATTTGGATTATACTGTTGCAGAGGATGCAAAGTGTTGAAATTATTAAATGATTTTTTTAAAACCCTTCTTTCTTTGTTCACGAAACATACAAAATTACCCATCCACAGTTTCACCTTCTCAAACCTACCTTACACCCAACATAAATATATTATGTAAAAATGTTTTCAAAATATATTATGTAAAAATTATAAGAAATAGGTAAATACTGTAATATATAGAAATAAAAAAAAAATAAAAAAAAAAAAAACAAAAAAATAAATATTATTTTAAAAATGGATTAGCTTTTGAATCAATGTCGAACAGAAGTGCGCAATAAATGATTTTTGAAGTGAAAACTTCTTTAGCACCGTTGTGATTTGAATCTCAATGAAACGAAAAATCGTGACACTAAAAAGAGACAAAAACATGCATCTGTAGGATTTAGCTTGCGAGAGTACGACATAGAATAATCTGTCTCCTCTTCCTTCCACGCGAATTGCGTCCTTCAATTCGTCCCGCAGAGTTCGGGGCTTGTTCTCGTATACTCTAGCCTTGAGGTGTCCCCATAATTGTCATCATCGCCCAACTTGAGAGAGCGATGTTGGAGAGAGTCTACGCGAACTTCCAAGAACGCCTCCAGCACTGCATCAACGATTTCGGCCACCACATGCCTGATGTGATTTTCCACACTTGACTGTCTCAAATGCTATTTCCTTGCAAACCTGATTCCATCAATAAATTTGTTTTTGAGTAAAAATGAATTATTTTATGATTTTTTTAAAACCGTCCGTCCTCTCTGCCGCACCCGGTATATACGCATTCTAGGAACATGACCTCCAATCGTCCTTCATCTCCGATAATTCCAACTTTTTGCTGCACAAATTCCTTATAAACAATTCTATTGTAATTCGTCTTTTAATGTTTGGCCTATAATTACGGAGGCCATTAAACATTTTAAATAACCAAATTACTGAGAGATCCAATAATTTACAACAATCTCCGATGCAAATTATGTTTTCAAAAGAATTATTACGCTTAAAAAGATAATTAGGTACTTACCTATTAGAAATCTTTCAATGTGACTCAATGAGATTTGCATAAATTGAATTACAAATAAATAAGAAATCTCAACACCAAATTTGTAATTAGATATAACTAAATTTGTTCTTATATTTTTTGTAGTTTTCTCAGAAGGCATTGGTGTGTAGTATGTAGGTACATAACTAAGTACTAAGAACCTGAGTGATTTGATATATGTAGATTGTAGATAGTTTGTTAGATACACCTACCCGAGGTGCCTACCTTCTGCCGACAAACTAGCTCAAAATGGTCAGCAGAGCGGAGGAGACTATCATCAGGGTGGTAGGATCTCTGAGGCGTTTGTGTGGCATCCCTGAAATAAGCTCAAATCCTACGGGCTGGGGGAGACAGTGAAACAAGTGGCTACGGTAAATAACAGTTGTATTGGGTAGAATTCTTTCGTAAACAACAATGATACAATAATGCAAGCAGAGTAGTACAGGGTAGCAACAGTAATTCTATCTAAATCGGGTGAATTTGGCCCTAAAATCTCTCTGGGGGCGGTCATTTATCTTCGCGTTGAATTTACAAGGAACACACGCATTAAAGAGGGGTTAAATAGCTCAGGTACTCACAGCAGCAGCCTGGTCTCTTGGAGATTCGGTTATGTGGAGGGAATTTAGCCGTTCTTGGCATTCCCGCAAGTCACTATGCAAAACACAACCGCCATGGCGGCTTCGCAGAATGTTCCGGAACAGTGCAACATGGTTCACGTACACGTGCGCTAGAAGCGAGCTCGGGGGCAGAATGGCGGGCCGCGGCTGCCAGCCGGTCGGCCGTGGCTCGCGTTCCACCGCCGTCGGCGCGCGGCGCGCTAGCGGAGAGAAAGCGCAACTGTTTGTCTACACAGTGGCGTGCGCTCTAACTTGAGAGGGGGCATTTCGTATATCGTAACAAGTTATAAATTATAAGTTATAATATGAAATGTTAAAAGCTTACCGTTGATAGATCCGTCGTTGCTTGGCCATCAGCTTGTTCATAAAAGCTATGTGAATATCAAAAAGAGAGCTTCCAACGGTGCCCTCAGCGGTAGCAAAGAATTGATTATTTTTAATCAATGTCGCTATTATTTTCCTTATGATTTGAATATAAAGCTAGTGCTAGCTTATTATTTGAATATAAAGCTAGGGGTTTTCTCCTTCTAACACCGTTTACATCATATTCAAATAAAAAAAAGTTAACCATAAATAAGTTAAACTTTTGAAACCAAAGTTTCGGATCGGAATTTGAAAAAAAAAAATGAAACTTTGGGAATTTTTTATTAATTATTTTTATCATTTAATTGGAATATAACAATAATAATCTAAACGAAAATAAGAAAGAGAACAGACACAGAAAACAGAAACATATTTTTATCTTTTTCTCTTTCATATTTTCGTTTAGTTATCTTCTTCTTCAATGACGACGACCTCCGTAGTCCAGTGGCTACTTGACTCACATTCCGGAGGTCGCGGGTTCGAACCCGGCATGCGCAAATAAATTTTATTTGATTAATTTGTGTTATTTCAAAATTAATTAATTTAAAATAATATATAGTATATTTGCGGCATGTTCCAGAGTGGAAGATACTATTAGTATCGCCCTGGTGTAAGACCACCATTCAGAATTGAAATGTTGCTTGAAAATGGCTTTAACCATGTTTAGTGACCAGATCTGAATAGCCAGGTACTTCCCAACCTTCCTCTTCCCCACCTCCTTCCCATCCCCACTACCTTCAGCCTCACAACATACCCCAATTGGGGATGCCATAGTCTCACTGGCTCCAGACGGGAGCAGTTGAGATTCTTGTGCGGTATTCACTGTAAAAAAAAAAATGATATATTACATTGTTATGGAAATAAACTTCAAAAGTTATAAATAGAGAGTTTTTCTTGTAAAATAATTAATTATTTTTACATGTAACGACAAAAAAAGCGAGGTTCCAATAACGTTTATTGTACATTTAAATTAAATTTACATTTAAAACCTTGAATAATTAACACATAATTTATGAGTCATAAAATAAAATATGTATCTGTATATACACTGTATGTATCTATATATAATATACTATATATGTGTTTTTTTTCATCATCAGTAGGTAATCTTATCGATTTTTAAACCTTTTTCATTATTGCACAAAAAATTTTGATGCTTCAAAAATTGTTGTATATTTTGTTTTATAAAATTTTAAAGTGTGTTTTATCACCTTTCAAAAACAGTTTTCAGTTTTCGAATATGTTTAGAAATAATCAATTTATTTTGATGTTATTGCAAAGCGGAGATATTTTGACCTTCTGACAAAATATAATCGAGGCCTGAGGGGATAAAACACTATCATCATAATCAGTCGGCAGGCACGACTAAGCAAGATAACTTCATTTCCAAACCAAAGATACTTGAATTTCGAATATTAATTTATTTATATTCAAATCGCTTCTTTCAAAACGTCTTAAATTGATACAGCCTGATAATTGAAAATGTGCTTTACGCTAATAAGCAATTAGGTACAAATTAACAGGCATGGTTCTGAGACATAGCCGCCTTTGAAGTGGATGACCGAAGTGGGCAGCTAAATGTAATGTCTACAACAGAAAGGGGGGTTTTAAAAAAGACAGGTTCAGGGAGGACAAAAAATAGACTGGTTTTGTGAATTTTATGAATTTATGATGCCTTAATGATTTTGTCGTGTTGGGTTTTAAATGCTATTGAGGTCTTTTCTTATAGAAAAAAACAAGCCATTTGAGATAATGGGTATGTTTGGTTTTTTTAAACTGTGATGATTTATTTATTTTCATTAAAAATTATTTAGGTAAGTAGGTCGACTGAAACTGTGGGTATTGACCGGGCTTCAGCTCTAATCACCGGGTTATCGTATTTTTTTTCTTTGTTTAACTTATAACAGTTACAAAATACCTAAAGTGCTCAAACTCATAACTTTCAAAAGTTTGAAAACCATCTAATCATGACACCGTTTTTCCCGAAGGGGTAGGCAGAGAAAGGAAAAAAATTCTCTCAGGGCCTGTGTTATCTTTGAAAATGCTATGTTTTTTTTTTTACATGAGCTCCACACAGGAGGCCCTGAGGAAAATAATTTTCCTCAGGGCCTATGTCATCTTTGGGGATGCTGTGTGAAGGGTTTTTTTAAGGAAAGGAAGGAGAGGAGAGTTCTGGGAAGGAAAAGGGTTTAAGGGGTGGGTAGGAATCCGGGGTTCAGTATGTCCTGGTCATCCGCCTCCAAGACCTAGACAAACCTCACCCCATGAACCCGGGCACCCCTGCTAAATCACCAAACGTACCGAACCACTTGGGGTGATCTATGGCAGAGGTGTTGGTTATCCAATAAAGGTTCCCGGGGCGGCGGTACCCATTCCCGCCTCCCAAATTGAAATTGAATATGTGTAGGGTATTTTATGAAAAGGAAGTAGAGTATGGTCTGATAAGGAAAAATATGTGAGAGTTGGGTAGGAATCTGTTAGACGAATCCAACCTTCATACTGCAGTGCAAAACGATGGGTCGAAAAAGTCCGTCTGGAGAGGTCGAAAGGTTTCCATCAAACGCTCTCTCCCAATCCGGCCCGCCATGCAGTAGGCAAAAGAATCCACCGCCAAGACCTAGACAAACCTCACCCCATGAACCCGGGCACCTCTGCTAAGTCACCATACGTAGCTAACCACTTGGGGTGACATATGACATTTATTTATTTTTTTATTGTCAATGCTGATTAAAAATACATAATATAAAGTTACATAGTTACATAGATACAAAAGGTTTTAACGAAGAAATAAAAAATTGCCTTTCTTCACCATAAAGAGACAATGCTCTTGTGTTTGGTGAGGGAATTGTAGATCAATTAGTAAATTAAAAGATCGTGTTAGTTAGTAATAACGGCTATTAATTGTAAATAATAAGTAGGTTAAAAAAATCATGTATAAATTTAAAAATAAAAATCTTGAAGGGTTTAAAAAAAATCATAATATAAATGAAAAAATCATGTAAGTTAGTAAAGAAAATTATTATAAGTAAGAAAAGGATATGTAAGAAAGAACGCAGGATTTATACAATAGTAGACTTAGAGATATAGAAACTAAGAAATGAGAGAAAAAGAAGGACTGAACGATTTATAAAATAGCAGACTTTAAGATATAAAAAAAACATATTTGGGACTTTTATAGCAGTTTAAAGTAATTTTTTAATTTGGGCTTAAATTCCTGCACATTTTTGATGGGATTTAATTTTAATGGGAGGTTGTTTTATTAGATTATGCCCAGATAAAGATAGGAATTTTTAATGTGCTTAGTATTACATTTAGGGATTTTAGTAGTTTTCTGGACATAGGTGTTGGTTTACCCATACCCACCTCACAGATGCTTCTGACTTGGTACATGGTCTTCTTTTTGTTGGTATTATTTTTTAAGATTAGTTGCGTTGATGTAATGATTTTTGAAAAGTGCTAGTATTAGTAAATGAAATTATTAGTATTAGTTATTAGTAAAAAATATTAGAATCGTTTGATAGAGCTATCTACTTATCAAATCTTTTCAGGTAGAAATAAACAGAGAGCTAAAAATCTCCCGACGTCTTTTCCTGGATGATGGCAAGAGAAATTGCAATAAAGCATCATAAAACTTAAATTTACATAATAAATAAATATGTAGATGGTACCTAACTTGTTGGAAGTTGTTGAAAATTATATTATGAAACATTTTTAACTGATATTTTATTTTCTTTCTTTTCAGGTAAGCCGATTTTCTGAACAAGGCGACTGGCAGAGGTGAAGTATTGTAGGTAGACTAATATACGAGTAACATACCAGACATCTTAGTTATCTCTCCGACCCATCGGGATGACAGAATACAAGATCTGAGTATTGTTATCTTGGCTTTAGAGTCAATATTGTGACAGTAACCACGAGGCTGAGAATGGACCACTTTATAATATTACTTGAAACAAGGCGATCGTCAACCATTCAAAATGTGTATATTTATTTTAAAATATTGAATATACCTACTAGCTGACCCGGAAAAATGTTGAGTCGATAAATTAAATCACACCGCCATCTGCTAAAAACTTATTGAACTTACAAATAATTACAAAACATCGTCTATAACGAACAATAATATATATTGAGGTCAATAATCGAGATATAAAACTTCATCTTTAAAGTTTATACCAATTTACACACAGTAAGCCAAATTTCATCAAAATCGATTAGGTGGTTTCGGAGCTTATCTCGAACAAACATTGTGAAGCAATATTTTTATATATATCGAAAGATTATTTATTAAATTTACAATTAGGTACCTAGTTACGCAGTTTTCAGGGGCATACTAAAACTAACAGTGTTTTCTAATGGGGAGCGAGGTGCAATTCTTTTTTTGCTGCTCCCGTCTGGAGCCAGTAAGACTATGGCATCCATGAGGCTGAAGGTAGTGTCAAGGGAAAGGAGATGAGGAAGATGAAGGTGGGGAAGTACCTGACTTTTCAGATCTGGTCATCAAACACGGCTGAAGCCATTTCAAGCAACGTTTCAATTCTGAATGGTGGTCTTACACCAGGGCAATACTGAAAGCATTTTCCACTCTTGAACTTGCCGCAAATATATCTACCTAGGTACCTACTGTATATTATTTTTTAATGAATTAGTTGTGGAATAACACAAATTAATAAAATAAAATTTATTTGCGCACGCCGGGATTCGATCCCGCGACCTTCCGATTTCGACTCAAGAGTCTTTCCCCTTAACCACGGAAGCCATCGAATGTACCAACTATCAATTATTTTAATTGATTTCTGTAGATATAGGTATATATATATAAGCACCTGAAACACATGTCGAAAACAGTCGCTAAGATGATTAAGATCATATAGGATGAGACGACAATAAGTGAGACCTCAGTCAGCCTCTTTCTATTTCGGACCATCATCCAAGTTGGACCGCCATGGTAGTAATAGGTACATTGATCAACTCGATTAACTACGATAATAATAACAGAGTGTTTATTTAAAAACTGTTCCAGATTTACTTACCTCACTAAATAAACTTAACAGCATTGGCGCAGCCGGTAGGATTTGTGAGTAGAAAAAGTACGCAAATAATTAATTTGGGCACCCCGGCATTGCAACTTTCCCGTGTCCTTTGGGTAGAGCGCAAAGGAGCTTACAGCCCATCAATAGAGGTTGTCGGTTGTTCTATTTAAAAATTTACATTCATAAATGCAAATAAATACGATGCATCAACGTAAACATTAGGCGGATAAAAATAATTACATCGACTCCCCATTCCTGGGTTACGAACAACCTTGCAAAATTTGATTTTTTTCCTACTTCCAACACCAAAAGCTTGCATACAAACTAGCTGTAGGTAAAAAAGGATAAAATGCTACTTTTGTTAGGTATTCCAAGTAGCTGTAGCTTGCGCAATAATGGAGGAATCAACTAGCAGAGGATTGAAGTCTTGGATATTGGATTCTGGAAGACAGAATTCTTGATGAGAGAATTTTTAAAAGACTTAGTAAGACAAACAACAAAGATGAGTAACTCCTGATTCTAACCAGAGCGCACAATTTAAAGAACGTGTATCAGAAGCTCCGATGTTCAAAGGGCGACATCTGCAGTTAATGAGCCATAGTGACATAACAGGATGCTTACGACTATTTTTTTCTTCCTCATTTTACCGAGAACGGTTCTAAATTGTTATCTTTATTCAATTGCCCGTGAAGAGACGTCTCTTCCTTTGTACTTTGTACAAACACGCCGTTCTTGTTGGGATTTTCTATTTGAGTAGCCAATTAATTATTTATTTTAGTATAAAAAAGGGACATTTTACATTCCAGTGTTTAAATAATTTAATTGATAAATTTAGCTGGAATACGTGAGATGGTTTCCCACTTGTGTCGGTAGTTGTTGGTGGTAATCTCGTGTAATTAACTAAATATTTAGCATTGACCCGTTAACTGTCTAGAAGATTTGAAAAGCTAGTTTTTAACAAATAGTTTTGAAACCCTTATTAGGAGATAGCCTTTTATTTTTTTTTTTATTTATTTATTATTTAAACGCCCGTACATAGGGCTATTACATATATAATACAAGTGTATCGAACATTTACAAACATTATATATATATAGAATAACTACAGCACATACATACGATGCATATTAGTACAACAAATATTTATCATTTTACAAACATATCAGTTACATAAATAACTAGTTATTTTTGCTTTGATGCAAGACGGTGAGGTTTTGAAAATATCGAAAAGGTCTGTATACGTATTGGCAGTTCGGTGAAAACGCACTAGCGGTGAATGATAGGAATAGTTAGTGCTATGATTGTCACTGTGGAAAAGGTGGTGGAGTCGAGTTGATTTAACAGGGACACGAATATTTATAACACTTAACATTTGAGGGCAGTCTATGAGATTGTTCAGTAATTTAAAAAGTATAAGAATGTCATTAATAGTACGCCGGGTAGAAAGTAGTGGTAGGTTTAGATCAGACATTAATGCATTGTAATGGATTTCAATTACAGGCTGTCTCAATTTGAATTGAACGTATCGAAGAAATTTTCTTTGTACTCTCTCCAAACGGTGTAAGTTACAGGTATAACTCGGAGACCATACAGGAGATGCATATTCCAGCTGCGATCTGACAAGAGAGCAGTAAAGTAGCTTAATTGACTCAATGTTTTGAAAAGTCCTTGTGTTACGTATTACAAACCTAGAAATTGCATGGCCTTATTGGAAATTTATTTAAAGCCTTGATATCTAATTTCTATTTTATAAACATTTATGATGCAACATTTTTCAATTGCGTTTCTACATTATTCCCAGAGATCTGATCATTTTCACTGCCGAGATCTTTTGTAAAAACCGCTTTCCGTAAACTTGTCTTTTGTCTATTTAAAATTTTTAGTTTTTAGTAAAAATTCTAACTTTGTTTAACCTTGAGGAGAAATTTCATAAAAATTTCAATGTATGAAACACACGTACGTAATCGGTTTTCTGTCATTTTTATTACTCTCGTCTCAGATACAATATGGTATCTGATGATGATGATCTATGTAGAGACCTGCGTAGACGACTGATTTGTTAGTTAGCTTTCATTAAACAATAGTTATCTATTGCACAGAGTGAGAAAGAAAACCGCAAGCAAATTACTAAATATTCTACGTCAGTATTAATTTTAACAAATCAATTGATTAAATGTTATTAGGAACTTACTCGAAATTTAAATAATTTTACGATCAGAGACCCGCTTAGATAATAATTTGGCTAATTTGTCAAAGCTGTCAAAACACCGAGAGGAAAACAGATATGAATAATACGGAGGACAAGGTGCATGAATACAGAAGAAGGCAGTCGGGTGAAGTGGATTCTGTCTCGTAATATTTGAGGGTGACCATCACTAACATTTTGTGAGACGGTGGATAATTATTTTTGATTAATTAATGAGCCACTTTTTGGCAGTATTCCAAATTCTTATTTCAGACAACTGCTCAAATTTAAAAAAAAGTGTTATTTAATTAAACTATGCGTAGTGTTGTATCTAAAGCCTCGAATCCATTGAGCGAGTTTACAAACTACTAATTACTAAGTTTAAAAGCGGGTGAATCGGCGAGTGAGATTGTCATGACGACACACAAAACTGTGCACTCGCTCAGTAGCGAACATTTTTGTAGGAAACTGAGCTCGCAGGTCGCTGCTAGCACCAGTAGCGAGAATAACGAAGCCTGCATGAACTAATTCTGTCAGATGTTTGACAGTCGAAATCAGCTGTTTGTTGGCAGCCATTTTGACAGCATAAATAGAACAATCATGAGTAAGCGAGTAGCAAGTAAAGTTGACGACTTTCAACTTTTTTCGTCGATAGTCAACAATCTGCTAGTTAGCAAGTAACACGATTACACTGAGCGAGTTTACTAACAGATAGTGAATTTCCCAGATAGTAACTTGTAAACTCGCCCAATGTCATCGACGCCTAAAGGAGGAAAACACATTGTTGGTCTTTTTGTGAAAATACTCTGTTGATAATTTAATGACATAAAAACAACAAAATTGTTCTTTGTTAGTTTACTATAGGAGGCGTCTACTAATATCTACAGGAATTCCAAAAACTGAAAAAATCGAACTAATATCAATGAGAATCAAAGTGTTGACGAATATCTACAGCACAAACTGTTGATTAATATCTATGAGAACCAAAGTGTTGACGAATATCTACAGCACAGGCAGAGGTTGGATTTGCAATTATGTATAGCATATTGGAATAACGTAATATTGCGTATGCAGTTTAAAAAACTCAATTTATGTAAATATGTATGTAAAAATCCCTAATATCGGACTATTGGACACATTTAGCTGATTAGTCCAACCTACGCTCTGTAGATATTAGTCAACACTCTGAAGTTCGTAGATATTAGTTCAACATATGAGCTGTAGATATTCGTCCGACATACAGGCTGTAGATATTAGTATCTGGAGTCTTACTATACTGTGCCTTGTTCAGATTGTGTGTAATGAAGCCATATTGTCTTTTTATGAGCACATTATAACTTCTTCGAGATTTAAATTGGCTATAAAAATCATCATGCATGATATTTTTTCATCTCCATTTCATTTTGACATCTCCAACTTCTTATTCAATCCTCTTCGTTTCAGGTTTTTTACAATGGGGTACATTTATTCATCGTCTTATTCATCGATAGCCTTCTGACGTCCAACGTTCGGCAGTCGAAGCCAGCAATACTTTTTGTTTTCACGTCGTAAGTTCATCTTATCTATAGGCGACCTCTGCTTCCATTCGAGGACTAAGTTGGTGTTTGGAAAGTTTTAGCTATCCTTGACTTGCTGCTATATTGTCGTGATAAATGTTAGAAATTTACCTATCTTTGGTCTTTTCATTTCGATGTGCAATAACGTAAAGTTTTGTGGATAGCAACAATTACGGAGTTATTTCCTCTTTCTTTTAAAGGCCCTAACCTCAACACTGTAAAATATAATAAAAACCCGCATTCCGAATTGCTAAGGGCAAACTATAACATATGTAACTACTTCATTCGAATACCTGTTTTAAATTCTTAAAAATATCATTTACATTATATTTTTTTAATTTTATACTTTCCTGCATAGAAAAAAAACCACAAAGCTTTTTCAGAAAGTGCGAAAAATAAAAAAAAAACACCATATAAATAAAAGTACTCAATATGCTACAGGTATGAAAAATTCATAACGTTTCTTTTACGTCTACGGCGGGAGATTTTAGGTCTATTTTTAAATAAGTTTTTGAAGTGAAACTTCTATAGCACCGTTGAGATTTGAAACTCGATGAAACGGAAACGACACTAAAAAGAGAAAAATACGTACATCTTTAGGAATTAGCCTGCGAACGAATGAGATAGAATGAAACCTTACCGCATTGGCCGCTATGATTATAAGCTCACTTTTCAAGACTAAAAAGGTTGAGATTGTGTGGTTGAAGATTTTTTTAAAAATTTTTTACAACAGTCGCTTAAGCCTATAAATTATAATCGTTGCGCTCCCTCTATCATTTGTTTTTACATAATATATACCTTTCGAATCTTCTTCAGTAGTAATCTTATAACGGAGTCTAAAAAAATTTAAAAGTTAAAAATGATTTCCATTGAAATACAAAAACAATGGTAACCCCACACCACACATGTGCTCCATACGAGAACTGCTACTTATATTTTTTATCGCCCTGAGGCCGCAGAAGCGGTGTCTATGGACGCGCCGTAAATTATCATTTGAGGGCCAATAATAGGTCTCTCTTCAAGGAACAAATTTCCATTAGAGGTCCAAGGAAGATACATCCCACAGTCTACGCTTCCATATAAATTGAATACCCTCGGAAAAAAATAAAACACGTTTACCTATATCGGCTACTGTTGCAATTTTGTCTGAACAATAAATTTATGACCGTTTGGATGATATATGGGTATTGATGAAGAGAATTGTTTGAAATTATGTGTTCCAAACAATATGCCAATTCGACGGCCTCTGCCTTTTAATATAGATATCTCCCAAGAGTCCCAATTGCTCCCGTCCAGAGCCAGTGAGACTAAGGCATCCCCATTTGAAGTATGTTGTGAAGCTGAAGGTAGATGAGAAGGGTATGAAGATGGGATGGGATTATTCAATTAGATGGAAAGATCCTTAACTGGTTATCAATATAGTTTATTTGTGAATACTGCAAATTTTATTATTTATTCCTTCAATGCGTAATTTATTCACAATACGAGATAACTTTGACTAACTAAGTAGGAAGGCTCCCATTTTAGGACAGTCAAATTGATAAGCCCAGTTCATATTCCCTATTAAGCATTTTTTTTTACATAAGCTCCACACAGCCACGCAGGAGGCCCTGAGGAAAATAATTTCCCTGGGGGCCTATGTCATCTTTGGGGATGCTGTGTAGAGGGTTTTCTAAAGGGAAGGAAGGAGAGGAGAGTTCTGGGAAGGAAATGGGGTGGATAGGAATCTGGAGTTTAGTGTTTCTTGGTCATTCACCTCCAAGACCTAGAAAAAACTCATCCCATGTGTCCTGGTCATCCTCCTCCAAGACATAGACAAACCTCATCCCATGAACCCGGGCACCCCTCTTAAATCACCAAACATAGAGATCCACTTGGGGTGACCTATGGTAGAGGTGTTGGTTATCCAATAGAGGTTCCCGGGGTGGTGGTACCCATTCCCGTCTCCCAAATTGAAATAATAAATTTATATATTGTATTCATCTGTGTTCATAGACACTGTACGGGAAGGAAAAAGGTATGAGGGGTGGGTAGGAGGACGTTTGAATTCATCCTTCCCACTGCGGTGCTAGACAATGGATCGCGAAAGTCCTTCAGGGGTCCTAACATAGTCCACCGATTCATTGGAACACTTTCGGTAACTTCTTGTCATTCCCTAACATGACTACTGATCGCCAACGAACAAGTAACAGTTCACAATGACTAAGTGTTCTTAATTAATTCGACGTCTACTGTTGTAGACACGTTAGCGATCTGCAGTTAGCCTAAAGAATGATGAGAAGTTACTTCCTTATCGATCAACCATGCTAGGGCGACTGGAGAGGTAAATAGAACTCCCTCAACCAGTATCTACAAATCCAAATTGCCACAGCAGATGGTCGGACGCATCCGTAACCAAAACCCAGACAATCATCAACCCCATTAACCCGGGCACACCCTAAGTCACCAAACGTAACGAACTACTTGGGGTGACATATGACAGAGGTGTTGGTTATCCAATTGAGTTCCCGTACCCGCCTCCCAGATTGAAAATTAAAATATTTCTTGAAGGAGTGCAATAATTTAATAATAATAATTTATTTAAAAAAAAATCTTTTATTTGTTGAGTATAATAATCTTGTGCAAAAGAAGTGTTTTATTTAGGCAAGTTGCATTTGTAATGTCCTTAAGACAACTCCAACCACCTTCGTATGTACAACTGGTTATTGTATCAAGTTATTAAGAAGGAAGGTACCCAGCTACCAGCTATATTGATCGCGTCAATATGACCAGACCTCAATGAGAAAAAGCTTCTATAAGAAGACTTCAAAGGTTGTCCGAGCCGCCGTATTAAAGCTCCCTGTTAGCGAGTGGAAGCTATCAAAAGCTCCGCCGGGTTTGTGTTAATTTGGAAGCAAACCTCGGCGTCTTTGAGTTGAAATCGTCACCATTATACACTGTATTAACTGAGCAAATACGAGCTTTTAAACATAAGGAAAAATCATTCATAAAATTATAAAGAAATGGGTAGGTTGGTACGTTGATTTTGCGTAGTAATTTCTTTGTGAGAGTTGGTAAATAAAAATCGTAATTAAAACCCATACCATTACAAATTAGGGACAAGATACAATCGAAGTTTCCATATCATCGTTTTTTTTTTCGTAAAATCTTCAATTAAATAAATTTTAAATGCGAAAAATAATAAGAAACATAAAAAAATAATAATTAGTATAAAATAGAAAAATAAAATTTATTTGCGCACGTCGGGATTCGATCCCGAGACCTTTGGATTTCGAGTCAAGAGTCTTACCCCTCGACCATGGAGGCCATCGAATGAACCAACTAGGGAATGCAAATCTGAGATTGGGGCTCAAGCGAGATCCCGCGAGTTTATGAATAACAATACTGCGAGATCTCGCCAATTTCGAGATCTCGCGAGATTGGCAGTTTTGTGTGTTTTTTTGCAAATAATCACAATATTTGAATAAATTCGGAAAAAAATAATAAAAATTATAAGTATTATAAGATAAACATTTATTTTCACGAATCTTTCAATAGACTTTTATGCATCAAACATTTTTTGACGTATTTGTCTATAATTTTTTAATAAACTTCTAAGTAGTAAACTTTGACGTACGTATCTATCAAATAACAAATGAAAGAAACAACCAGTCTTCTATTCTAATATCAAACAAAAATCTTTTAGTAATAAAACAGTTCTTTTATAACAAACAAAACAACGAGAAGTCAAAAAAATGAAACTTATTATCTATTCGGTGTACACCGAACGAAACCGACAGATCGCAACTCCGTCCGTGTCAGTCCGCGCTTCGAATAAGACGTTTTTATTCTCGAGTGCAATCTCTTTAAACTCGCGAGATCTCGCCCTTTTTTCGTCCGAGATCAATCTCGCTAAAAAAGGCCGAGATCTCGCGAGAACGAGATTGCATTCCCTACTACCAACTGTCTATTATTTTAATTGATTTTTGTTCGCTAAGATGATTAACGTAATGTAGAGTGAGATGACAATAAATATATTCTATAACTGGTGCGTAAAAAATAATAATAAGTACCTATCTGTAAATTACGTTGATACCTACCTACTACAGGTTTTAGTTACAAATACCGAATACCTAACTACATAAAAAAATATTTATCTTTTAAGTGAATATACCTGCCTATCCGGCAGGTAAGAGGACTCCGATTAATCAATCTCATTCTCACCCTAAATATTATAGATGTACCTACGTGTTTGTCTCTTTTTTGGTGTCGCTCGTTTCCGTTTCATCGAGTTTTAAATGACAACGGTACTAAATAAGTTTTAACTTCAAAATAGGAAAACTAATGTAGGTATGTACTTTATAATAGATATCTAGCCTTATTTCATGTTAGTAAAATGAATATTTCAGAGCCCAATAGCTCTTGATTGAAATATAAAATAGTATAAGGTAGCGACTTACCTATGGTAGTATCATAACTTTGCTCCGGAGATCAAGGGCGGATCCAGGATTTGTTTCTGGGGGGGGGGGGCACGAGGGGCGGACGGGCAAAAAATCAACATTTCAGGATTTTTTCTGGGGGGGGGGGGCACAAGGGGCGGACGGTTACAAGTTCAAGTATATGTAGGAAGATTTATGAAAGTGTCAAAACAATAGATAAATTAAATGTTTAATAAAGACAGTTTCTGCTTCTATGTATGTACTGTGATGGACCCGTGCCCCCCCCCCTACATTCGAGTGTTTTAGTGGTATGTACAACAATTTGTTTTAGGTAGGTAATTATGGTAGGTAATTATGGTTTATAAGGATGAGATGTTTAAAAAAATTTTAACAATTCATCAAATATTTAAATTTAATTTTCAAACTCTGTGAAAGTTCTATTCAAGTTCTATTATTAGGTATTACAGTTTTATGAAGATACTGGCCTATAATGATATAAGAATTGTACTTCATAGGAAGTGAAAATTAACTTCAAATATTTGATGAATTATTGTTCAAATTTATTGAAACAACTCGTCCTTAGTCTTATTGACAAAATAATTCAATCTTTGGTTGTTAGATTGGTGGGTACCTACTTAATTATTAAATAAAAGATTTGTACACAATATTCCACCAAGAAAACAAAATGATAAAGCATTAGGTAGAGATGTGTTATAATTTATAATAATATTATCAAATTCCGACAAGAAATAACTACATAAAACCTATTGAAGTTGCTATAATAGTGAACTGTTTCAAAATCATCAACCAGAAAAATTTAATAACAAGATCCATCGTTATATTATGCGGGTACCGAAAAATGGGCGTTACTTCGTTTTTTTTTAATTTTTTCAAAAGCGGGCTACCCGGTGGCAGAAGTAATTATTAACCAAACCAGGTCTCCCGTTCCTCAACATGACTTGCAGAAGCGGCCCGACTGTCCATTACTAGTCACCAGTCTAGCGAGGTAACTACCTACCTACGCAAGGATTAATAACTTTATCCTGAGTTACTTTTATTTGGCGGCTTCTGAAAAAAAAGTGATTAAGTATCGACCAAGTTGCACTCTCTATGTATTTATATTACTTACTCCGTATATTAGCTTTTACCCGCGGTCTCGTTCGCGTGATATTAGGAAGAAATTAATGTAAAAAGAATTTATTTTAAGAAGAATGGTTTGTATGAGAATGTCACTATGCTTTAGCAATTTGGGAGGTAAGTATGAGTATACCTACCGCCGCCGCCTCTGGAACCATTTATTGGATAACCAATACCTCTGCCATCCTAAGTCACTCCAAGTGGTTCGCTTCGATTGGTGACTTGGCAGATTCATGGGGTGAAGTTTGTCCGGGTCTTGGCGGCAGTCGCGTCTGCACGACTGCTGCGTGGCGGACTGGATAGAGAGAGAGAATGGTTAAGGGAGACCTTTTGACCTTGCACCGTAGTGGAAGGGATGATTCATACGTCCGGCAATCCTGGATACATTGACCCCATTGACTAAGTGTCTCCTGTGAGCAGACTGGTTGAGGGAAGCCCTTTGACTTCTCCAGTCGGACTATCTCAACCCATCGTCTTGTATCACTATTGGAGGGATGGATTCATTTATACGTCTATCACTTCTGATCCCGGTATTCCGACCCACCCCTCATAAATATTTCCTTCCCATAACTTCCTCTCCTTCCTTTCCTTATAAAGTCCCTTCACACAGAATCTCCTTAGATGACATAGGCCCCAAGCAAAATGTATCCAGGATTGCCGGACGTATGAATCCATCCCTTCCACTACGTATAAAAATATATGTTATTCTTGAAGATAATATCTGGACTTTGCCCGCGCCGAAACGCAAATTATATAAACTTCCCTCGATAGAAAAAAATCGCAAAGTATGCTCCAAAAATTATTATTAACACATTTGTTTCAGTTATTTTACAAGTTATATATATTCACAGTGTTTCTTTAAATGCTGTTTAAGATAATAACCGCGAGATTTTTGCTCTATTTTAAACGAGTCGTGTTTTATTAAACATTTTCACAATTTTCGCATCGATTTTGTCGCCGTAAATGTTAGCGCTCTCCTCTAACATTCGTAATTTCGTATCTCTCCATCTTCTTCTTTTCGGGCACGGTTGCAGAGCCTTAATGAAAAATGGCAAATTAGAATATATTTACATATTTTCTAAATAAATGTGAAACTATGTTTGATTTAAGAGAGGACGGTGGCAAAGTTGGTATTCAGATTAAACAAGCCATTTTAGGTTTCGATACTGAATGGTGGTCTTTCTCCCAGGGCAATACTAACAGTATCTGCCACTCTAGAATCATAGGTTAGTTTAAGTAAGATATTATTATCACATAATTTCATGTCACTGAAATTGAACCCGTGATGTTCTATTTAGATAACGGAGCTTCTGTACTTTACTAATAGTTAGGTACCTAATGCTTTGATATCAAAAACAAAACCAACCCTTACCCTGTAAAAGCACCCCTCGTGATGAATAATACCATGATTAATTAACCACGAATATTAATGGTCTAAAAACGTGTTTAAAAATTAGTTAATTACTTTGAAAAAAATTTCTCCTCTTCCCTCCCGAAACTCAAATTAAAAACAATGATAATTAACATTAAAACAATGAGAGGAGATGGGGGAATTAGATTGTATTAAGGAGCGTGGAATTGAAAGGGTTAAATAATTAATGAATTGGGTTAAAGGTGTTACAAGGTTTTTTTTTGTATATCTGCATGTTTAGGGGTTTTTCTTACACCTACTGCCATTGTACACTGTAAGTACTTTGAATGCATACATTTTCATTGTGAGCTAAAAACTAAGTTATACTTAGAATTTTTCCATTTAAAAAGCGCCAAAATGCCCTCCCGTCACTTCCGTGTGATGAGAAAATGTTTCAATTACACGGCAAACAGTAGTAAAAGTGAAAAAATAACATTTAATTTATATGGACACATAAATTATTATTATCGGTTATTATAAAGTAAAAAGAATACTGTTCAACGTTTTCTGCAACTCGTTGTACACATCAGAACTGTGGGTTGACTACACCGCAACCCAATGGCATAAGTTAAAGGTTGCTTACAATAACGCTAATCGCCAACTATTCCGCCTACCGAGATACTGCAGTGCTACGGAAATGTTCCTGGAGGGACGAGTACATACTTTCCGGGCACTTCTCCGCCACCCCATGGGAAGTTTATGGCGCAGAGTGCGCCATTCGAAGAATGCGATCATCACCGCCATGACTGCCTGGATGGAATCTCCCCTGATGACCCTCTGGAGACGGGAGAAGATGAAATACCCTCCGTAAACGGCTATTTACACTCATTTTAGTGTTTGATTCATACATAATTTTTTTTCTCAGTTTCATTTTTCATGCTTATTAGTTTATTAAATTTAATTTATGTGTTGTTATTTAATTTTTACCTTATCTTATTATTTATCTTTTTTTGTTATTTTACATTATGGAATGTATTGCATTGCACTTCCCCTGCATACATTATTATTATTATTATTTTAAATTAATTTTCATGTTCCCAGTCAGACAATCTTTTGCATCATTAGAGAAAAAAACACACATTCTTTGATTGTCTTATGGTGCGACCACACTGAGGCCAACTTCCAACTTCAAACTTTCGGACGATTTTGTAGAAGGGTAGTTTGTGCGTTTGTTTGAAGTTCGAGTTGGATGTTTGGCTTCGGTGTGGAAGTAGCATATCTTTTTAATACATGAATAACTTTTGAATTAAGAAAGTACTGAAAACCACTGAAAAGAGAAGAGTGTTGCTTACTTGCCACATCATTTTGCGAGTATGTGAGACTATGGCGAGTCTATTTATATAACGTCATTGAGTTTGAGTGTAGGTACATAAAACAGTGAGAGCAGTCCAAAGCTTCGGATTTTAATTCTTATTTATTGCAAAATAATTATGGTAATTTTTTTTACATTAGCTCTACACAGGGGGCCTTGAGGAAAAAAATTACCTCTGGGCCTATGTCACCTTTGGGGATGCTGTTGGGAGGATCTTTTTAGGGAAAGGAAAGAGAGGAATTTCTGGGAAGGAAAAAGGGATTAGGGGTGAGTAGGAATCTAAAAGAAACGAACCTATGAAACTATCCCTCCCATTGCAGTGCATGAGTCGGGAGAGTCCGGCTGTAGAGGTCTAGGTTAGGTCTCCCTCAACCAGTCTCTCCCGATCCGGCCCGCCACGCAGTAGATGGGCAAACGCGTTCGCCGCCAAGACCTAGACAAATCTCACCCCACGAACCCGAGCACTCATGCTAAATCAAGAAACGTAGCTTAGATACTACTAGTTATCCAATAAACGGTACCTACCCATACCCACCTACCAAATTATAATTATAAATTTAAATGTTGTCGGGTTATTCCTAACCCGGGAACGTTTATCTTACTTTAAAAAATATATATATATACCACACATATATTCACACAATATATTTAATAACACAAACATATTTACTACAAACAAATACACATATTTAAACAGATTGAATAATATAATACAACGAACATATTTAATACACGCAAATTGAAGAACACACATAATTATTACGCTAATACCCCTATAAAACCGAAAGATCATCTTTTTGGTAGTTATCTACCTTCCTCAAACAAAAAGCGTGAAATTAAAGATAAACTTGTTACTTCTTCCGTAGATTAATAGTTTTTTTTATCAATTGACAACTTCATCGTTAAAAATCAAAGAAGGTAAAAAAAGTGTCACATTATTGTTTAAATTGTTTGGACCAATACATTCCACACCCGGTAAAATAAGAATAATATATCATTGTTAGTTTTAATTAAATCTGTGTTCCGGATGATCCGATCGGTGCCACCGTCGCGTTCATCCGGTCGGAAAACTAACCGGGACGCAAGAGGGGTTGCTGGTTCGCAGTAAACAAGTGTTCACAAGTCTGTTGATTCAACTGTGATGTTAGGTAAACTGTTGTTAGGTGTATAGGCGGAAAAAAGCCAATGGAATCACAAATTTGTTTTGAATCTATTAGGTTTCAGAAATCAAATAATCCTACCTTGCTACCCTATTAAATAACATCAAAAATAAATTGTATGTTTTTACGGCCATGGTCGATGATTTATAGTTACAACGTCTTTAGAAGGTTTTTACCATAACAAATCTATTTTCTGCGCCATCTATTCTCACAGCTAGTATCCAATTTCAGTGTGTGTGTGTGTGTGTGTGTGTGTGTGTGTGTGTATGTGCCTGGTTGTGCGTGAGTGCCATAGTGAGTGTTAGAAAGCATTGTCATCGACGGCGAGTATATCTGCCAGGAGGTCGGTTAATTTGCACGTTGTATTTGCAATCAATCATTCACGAAAACAAAATCGAAATCAAATAGATGTAACTCTGTCCGAAACGTTGTCCGAAACATTGGGTAAAGAGGGAGGTAGAGAAATACGGTATAACACCCCAAAAATAAATAACGAAAAAAGTAAAAAAGAAGTGTTCAAAAATACGTATAAGCAAGTGAAAAACTTTCGAAAAGTAAAAAAAAAACTCAATTCTAGAAAAACGTAAGAAAAGAACGGCACATCCCTAGACACAAAGGCACCTACCTACGTGACACCAAAAAATCTTAGACTCTTTAAAAGAGAGCTAAAGTAAGAAGAGAGAATACGAAAACAGTATGCAATATAGTAGTGAATGATGAAAACTTGGAGCAGGTGGATGAGTTTGTTTATTTGGGAAGTATGTTTACGAGAGATGGGAAGGCTGATAGAGATATTGAAAGAAGGGTGAACGCAGATAACTCTATTAATAAAGGACTGAACGCCGTTGGCACCAACAGAAAACTGTCCAAAGACGCGAAACTAGCCGTCCATAATGGAGTACTGATACCTACCCTGATGTATGGCAGTGAGGCATGGAACTGGCAGAGGAAGGATGAAAGTATACTGAACGCTGTAGAAATGAGATCCCTGAGGCGTATGTGTGGTAAAACCATGTATGATCGTGTGAGAAATGTGGTAATCCGCAAAGAATGCAAGGCTGATGTAAGCGTAATGAGTAAGATGAAGAAAGGAACGCTCCGATGGTTTGGGCATGTAGAGCGAATGAACGAGGAAAGGAGTGTAAGGAGAATATATGACGCAAATGTGAATGGTAGAAGAAGTCGAGGACGCTCAAGAAAGACATGGCACGACCAAGTGAATCGGATACACGAGGCAACATAAACGAGGCAAGGAATGTGTGCCGAGACCGGGATGTTTGGCGGTCCGTCCTCTCTGCCTACCTCTGCGGGAAACGGCGTGATGGTTAGTTAGTTAACTGTACAAACATATTTGAATAAATTACTGTTACTAATGCTTTCTTGTGGTGAATACCGCGCAACAGTCCCAACTGATCCTAACCGTCCACAGCCAGTGCAACAACAGCAGTCCCATTTAGGGCATTTTGTGAGGCGAAGGGAGCGGGAAAGGGAAGGAGATGGAGAAGCGGAAAGTTGGGAAATACCTGGATGTTAATGTCTGATCACTTTCATACCACTACTAATGGGCTTGCAAAGGGCGTGCAAAATCATTTGTTTGCTTGTTTGTACATGAGTTTTTCTTTGGACCATTTCTAAATCCATAGAACCTATTAAAATTCTTTCCAGATTTAGCAATCATTAAAAATGCAAAACATAAATGTTCAACAAAATCTCATTACCATCAGAATGCCAGCTATTTATCCGACAGTTTAAATACTCCATCCTCCATTAGAGACCATCGGGGTTCTGAATGTCCTATTTTCCGGATCGGAGGACTTGAATTCGAGAGAAAAATGACGCTAAGAAATTATCGTCACAATTTGTAGGGCAAGCGTTTAAGGGGGGCGGTCAACCGGTCATGCGAAACATTCCTCTGGGTGATGTTTAATTGAACCGGAGACGATTGTTTTTATTATTTACGTCTGTAATAATTTTTGGAATTCAGAATTTTGATTGACATCAGCAACTTGTAACGGATTTTTAACTTTTGTAAATAATATGCTATCTATTAGAATGAAAATAGAATGATTTTTGTAAGCGAAGCGGGACGCAGTTTTGTGCGTAACGTTATTGAGTTTATCTCTGCGTGAACTGACTAGTATAATTTTAATGTGTACTATTTTCAAACTGAAATTCTTCTACTGCAGAAAATAAGTTATTTGACAAGTATTTACCGTCTGACTAAGAATAAGTTTTATATTCATTGAATTGGCAATAATCTTATGTAGGTACTTATGAGCAAGCCATCATGTTTTAAATAAAATTATTCTGTTGATCACGAATAACATTTTTTATACCTATATTGGAAATTAAAGCCGAAAAATTTCGCTTTTTCATTCGATGATCCCCATTAAAGGGGACATTTTGCAAGTCTTTCATAAAAGTATTCAACATTTTAACATCATTGCAATATGGTACAATTCACTACCTATCGGTGACATCTTATTTTAAGAATTTTTAAAAATTAGGTACCTACCGAGAATAAACAATGTTTGTACAATATTGTAAAAAAATATTTTTTTATTATCTACTGAAAAATCGTCTTTCATAAAAGTATTCAACATTTTAACATCATTGCAATATGGTACAATTCACTACCTATCGGTGACATCTTATTTTAAGAATTTTTAAAAATTAGGTACCTACCGAGAATAAACAATGTTTGTACAATATTGTAAAAAAATATTTTTTTATTATCTACTGAAAAATCGTCTTTCATAAAAGTATTCAACATTTTAACATCATTGCAATATGGTACAATTCACTACCTATCGGTGACATCTTATTTTAAGAATTTTTAAAAATTAGGTACCTACCGAGAATAAACAATGTTTGTACAATATTGTAAAAAAATATATTTTTATTATCTACTGAAAAATCGTCTTTCATAAAAGTATTCAACATTTTAACATCATTGCAATATGGTACAATTCACTACCTATCGGTGACATCTTATTTTAAGAATTTTTAAAAATTAGGTACCTACCGAGAATAAACGATGTTTGTACAATATTGTAAAAAAATATTTTTTTATTATCTACTGAAAAATCGAAAATGAGGAACAAAAATACATAGCATTTTTCTAATTTCTTGACTTATATTTCAAAGCTCTACGAAAATAGGTTTGCTAAACAATAAAGAGAAGCAAGTTTTAAGATGTCCAAACCGACGTTATCCAGCATTTTTTGGTGAGACTTAGTTACAAACAGATTTTCTGCTTTTTATGAGTAAAATCCAGGATTATTTGTGTCCTTACCATTAATTAGTTATTTTATTTTTCATCTGAATACCTCACAAGTCCCCACTGCTCCCGTCTAGAGAGATTATAGCATCCCCAATTCGGTTATGTTGTGAGACTGAAGACATATGGGGAGGGGAGGAAAGTAGGGAAGTACCCGGCTACTCAGATCTAGTCACTAAACAGGCTAAAGCCTTTTCAAGCAACGTTTCAATTCTGAATGATGGTCGTACACCAGGACTGAGAGTATCTTCCACTCTGGAACGTGCGGTAAATACACCAAATATTATTTTGAATGATTAAGATGAATATATACGTGAAATCCTATTTAGATACTATTTTGATTAATCTTTACGACGAATCGGCTTTACAGTATGAACATCAAAAAATATGTTACGGATAAATCGAAGCTTTTACTAGCTTTTCTGTGTATTGGAATTACAATAAAATTATTATTTTTTTTTTTACAGTGAATAACCGCACAAGAATCTCAACTGCTCCCCTCTGGAGCCAGTGAGACTATGGCATCCCCAATTGGGGTATGTTGTGAGGCTGAAGGTAGTGGGGAGGGGAAGGAGGTGGGGAAGAGGAAGGTTGGGAAGTACCTGGCTATTTAGATCTGGTCACCAAACACGGCTAAAGCCATTTTCAAGCAACGTTTCAATTCTGAATGGTGGTCTTACACCAGGGCGATACTGATAGTATCTTCCACTCTGGAACATGCCGCAAATATACTACATATTATTTTAAATGAATTAATTGTGAAATAACACAAATTAATCAAATAAAATTTATTTGCGCATGCCGGGTTTGAACCCGCGACCTCCGGACTGTGAGTCAAGAGTCTTACCCGCTGGACTACGGAGGTCGTCAAAGTTAAGTTACGTAATTACGAAACAAAAAATATAAGCGTAAACCACCAAAAAAAATGTTTTTTCATGACTTAACTGTGAAGTAATACAAGAAACAATTTTTAAAAAATATCCCTTTATGGCTTAGACTATTTTTGAGGTTTTCCATGTTCTAACTTTTTTTCGTTCTTATAAAATTATGCACAAAATAAATAAAAATCACTTTTTTGCTTACTAGCCTCGTGCAAAAAGACACTCGATTTTAAAATTTTGCAGGCATGAGATTCGAAATATTTCTAGCGTTTATATTCCTCTTAAATTGTGAAAACAAATACCAACCCGCTGGTTCAAATCCTCGACCTGCATTCGACCACGGAGGCCTCCCTAATACCTACTATTGGCAGGTACCGACAAAAGAACTTCAAAGTGTACTTGTGAGGAAGGTATTTATGAACAATATTAATATTTAGTGGCTTTCTCAACAGCGGTAACCTTTACGACAATCGTAAATTAATCTCTTCTAGCCACGGCACAAATAAACCGAAATAAACTTGTGAAAATATAATCACAAATCACAAGCACAATCTACACACATATTTCAGGGTCTTAAATAATTCGTCAAGTACATTAACCCATAAACTTAAACTTATTCAAATTTCTCTTTGATCACGAAATAAATCGGTGTTTTTTATGAGTCTTGATTTATTTATCGATTCGCTAATAACGCCCTGTCAGCGCGGTGTTTAAATTCAACACTTTGAATGTCCTTCTCTTCATAAATATAAGTTTTCTTAAACGTTTGGGTTGTTAGAACGTCTTCTCATGTCGTAAAGTGTTGGAAATGATCTTATTAAAAGCTCGGATTTCGCCTTGAACGAATAAAAAATACTCGTTTGAATCTATTAGGTGTGGAACGGATAATTTTGTATCACAATTTGAAATACCTACACTATTAAGCGGTTCAATGTGATAGATGTTGATCCAAGTGGGTGGTATAAAGAAAATACCACCATTTATCTTTCCAGAAAATTAAATATTCAAGTGGAATGTTGTTTAAGATAAAGCCATACTAAATAATGCAAAATTATACAAAATCACATGTTTTTGTTTTGAAAATTTGATAGCTTAGAAGTATTATAGATGCTTCAATTAAATACTGCGTGTAGAACATACCTTGGCCCTTAAAAATATCGGTTACTTTTTTAATAAGTCTTTTAATAAGCCTTTAAAAAAATAAATTATAAGGTCTATAAAAAACACTTTCAAGTCCAAACTCTCCTATTTATAAACCCCTTTTCGGATTTCGTTTTATTGTATAATGTAGCAAATTTAGTTTTTTTTATAAATTATAATAATCGCAAAAAAATTTGATGTTTATGCCCGAACTTCACAAAATAAAATAAAATACGCATTTTCTCGTTGTTATTTTTGACATCAATCAATGCGGCCCGCACTCTATGAATTCGGATTCTTGAAGTGACCCTTATGGCTTGGGCACAAGAACCATGCACTGGGCAACACCTTTTTCGTTTCAGTGACGCCACTGACGCCCCAACCGGCGCCGGAGACAGTCGTGTTACTCCGCGTCGCTTAGTTTCGTGAAATCAATTTTAAATTTCCGTTTTCTTACAATAAACAATGCGTAAAACAGGAATTTATATTTTTTACAGGCCTTTACAAAATCAACCTGTAAAAAAAATTCTCAAATACCTTTTCCAACCTTTCCAAAAGCTTTTTCTCAAGTATTTTTAAACTCCTCCCATAAAGGGCGTGAATTCCGATTTCGATTTTTTCCTGAACTATTGGATCGCCTTAACAATTTTGTTGCGATTCCAGGAAAAAATGTTGTTTTTCAAATAATCTTCACTTATTCAGTAATACCTACGCTACATCATCTACCAAGTATTATCTAGGCATGGCTTACGCCGCACAGTACCCCCAAAGATGACGTAGGCCTGTGGAGTTTATGTAAAAAAAACATTGTAGGGAATAAGAAAATTATTAATAAAAGGTAATTTCAGTTAAAATTGTAATCCTATTCAGTTGCGCTAAAACATTAGATTTAAAAAAAAAGATTTTTTACATAATATTTGTATGTTTTTTACAATAGTTATATATTTATGTTATACAGTGTTATAATCTATATAAATCTATGTAAATAAAAATTAATCGCCGAAATGTATGTACGCGCGTAACTTCCGAACGACTGCACCAAATTGGATAATTCTTTTTTTTTGTGTTCGTTATTGTCAGGACAAGGTTTGTATAAAACTACCGGTGAGCTCTGGCATTATGAAATTTGTTTACAAAATTTGCAACAGGAGGCATACGAGCTGTTTGAAAACTGAATGCACCGGGACTGAATGTATGGAATGCGGGAGGGAGGAGGGGAAGTCGGGTAAGGGGTTCGAGGGAGGGGGAGGGAGAGGAATCAGGGAGGCGGAAGGGGAACCTGGAAGGGGAGAAGGGATTTCGGGACGGGTGAAGGGGGGAGTGGAGAGAGGAGAGGGAAGGTGGAGGACGCAAAGTCGGAACACTAGAGGGGAAGGGGACGCGGGAGAGGAAGGGGAACGGGATGAATGGGAAAGGACACGCAGGGAGAAACAATTTTTTTGTTAAATGGCATAGCAACGCACGCCAGGTACCAGTGGAAAATAAAAATAGCCTTCCTCACCATAAAGGGACAAGGTATTTGGTGAGGGAATCCATGCTCAATTGTATGAAATCATGTAAGTAAATAATAAAACATTGCAAATAATAACAAAAAGATAAGTTAGAAAAACTCAAGATTTATCAATAATATATTTAAAAGAAATAATAATAATTCCTAGATATTAACTCTTACCGCAGTTTGAGGTAATTTTTCAATTGAAATTATAATTCATGATTATTTTCGATAACTTTTAGATTTAACGGGAGGTTATTGAAATAAGTTATAAGTACCTACCTACTACCTCGATATTTTTAATGTGCTTGGTATTAAATTTTGGGATTTTAAAATTATTCTGATATCTTGGAATGTAAATAATTTAGCTGTAATTTTAGCAATCTTTGAACTATTTTGAGAGGATTTAAAATAACATCATATGTTCCCCCCCAGCCTATAATACCGTATTGTAATATAGATTGAACAATTGCATAGTACAGTTTTTTAGGTTTTCTTGTTTTTAGATCATTTATTAGTTTCTCTCTTGGCTTCCTATAGAGAAAAGTTTATCCTTGGATTGCCGCTATCGTTATGCAGATAATTATAAGTACCTACCCGTAAAGACGTTTTCCTTCCGGCACATGAAAGCATTTCGTTGTTGACACTTCAAACGCTTTCGAAATCGATCTGTTAAGAACAGAATGGGAGAGAACTTTATCGAATAGAATTTACTGTTTTTCTTTTGTGCAAACAATGCTACAATGTGTTGTTAGAATAGTGCACAAACTGTTGAAAAACGATATAAACTTTAATTTCGTTTTTATTGAAAGTCACTCCGTAAAATACAAACACAATACATTAAATGGCAGTTGTAAATTGTTGTCAATTTGCCCATTGTGCGCTTTACGGTGTTAAAAGTTACGGCGGTAAACTTCTATTTGTCTCGCTCCATTCAAAGGGGACTTACGAGTTAACGTCAACTGCCTCCCTCTCGACTCGTAAAGATAATTCACCCGTGAATGCTTCTTCAATTATTATTTACACAGTGGGGCCGATAGTTCATTTTACGGGAAATTTAAAGATCTTTTGAATTTCCATTATTTACTCGTATTTGTGATTAGGTACTGATTACCTTTGCTGTTTGTGGGAAAATGCAGTTTTATTAACGGTCGCTAGTAATTTATCTCTATAATGGACATCAATGATGATATTCTTCCACGAACTTATCACGAACCTAATCTTTTAAAACAACTATAATAAAATAATTTTATTACCAAATTAGTTTTACTTAGATTTAACAACTTTTATTGTTAAAAAAATCAACATTTTTCATAGAGGGCCATTCATTTATTACGAAAGACGATTTAGGGGGGAGGGGGGTCCATGTCTTATTTTTTCTTAAAAGGGGGTGGGAGGAATTCTCGATAGTTCTTACGTAAGATCACAAAAATGCACAAAGTTAAAATTATTAGTATCTTTGTAAGTATCTACAAATAAAATTTCTAAAATTTGTTACTTTGAAAAATAAACATTAAAACAAACCAAACGTGTATTCATTTTTTCCTTTAGATTCTTATATAATAAATATTGAACAGGGGGGAGGGGGTCGGCCTATTCTTCATTTTTCTTATAATAAACCAGCAAAATTTGTCTTACGTAATAAATGAATGGCCCCTAGGCAATGCTTACATTTCATCAGGATTTACTGAAAACCGTTTAAACTAAGAATTTATTAATTTTTAATTAAAACTATTTGGGAGGCGAGTGTGGGTACCGCCGCCCAGATAACTATTTATTGAATTACCAAAACTTCTTCCGTGGGTCACCCCAAGTGGTCCGCTACGTTTGGTGACTTAGCAGGGATGCCCGTCTTCACGGGGTTTGTCTGGATTTTGGCGGCGGATGTGTCTGCCCACCGACTGATTAAGGGACTCAGTGGGAGGGGTATATTCGCACGTACGTCACTCCTGGACACGCCTACCCCTAGATTCCTACTTACCCCTCATATCCTTTTCCAGCTTCCTCTCCTTTCTTTCCCTCCACACAGCATCTCCAAACATGACGTAGGTCCTGAGGAAAATTGTTTTCTACAGGGCCTGGTGTCTGGAATGTTAAAAAAACAACCTGTCATAAACGACGCCTTTTAAAACCACTCGAATAAAATAGTTTTAATTAGACTTTAAAACTGTTTTCGATAGATGTAATTTTTGATAATTTCGTAAAAGTTTCCGCATCTCGTCATTTTTGTACCTACACTTACTTATTTGTCTTTAGCTTGCGCTGAAGATGATTTTGGTGGAATGAAGAAAACTCTGGTAACCTATCATGACACCACATTCTATCGTTCAACATGTTAATGTTTCATGCAGATAAGAACAGATCTCTGCTTTACAAAATAAACAAAATACTTCTTTACAAAATACTTTTACAGCCTGAAAATTTTGTATTAACTTTCGTTAAAAAATTAAGCACATTGCAAGATTATTCATCATTTTTCAATTAAAGTGTATCACTTCTACTTTCAAGGACACTGTCTACGGACTTTCCAAGCCTACAAATAACTTAACATTATTTGAATTCTTCCTGAACCTCATCGTAAAAGTCTGATATCGTTATGAGTAATTGATATATCTATAACAGCAATAAACTTGGAAATTAATGTAATCGTAAATGCTCACATATTCATTGCTATAGTTACTATTTTTACAGTAGTTAATTGTGTTATATGAAATCAAATACCTGGGTGTAATACTCGACTCAAAACTGACTTTCACAGCAAACTTTGAATATCTGCTAAAAAGGTATCAAAAAAGGTAAATTTTCTTAGAAGACTAAGACGTAAATTAAATAGAAACACTACGGAGCTCATTTATAAAACTATCGTTGCTCCACATTTGGACTACTGCTCTACTATGTTATATTTGGCCAATGAAGGAAGTTTGAACAAACTAGAAGTTATACAAAACAAAGCTATGTGATGTATACTGGGAAAAGGCAAATACGCAAGGATTAATCAAATGAGAGAGGAGCTAAATTGGATTCCAATAAAAAAGAGACAACTATTTAACGTGTTAATTTTTGTGCATAAAATAATGAAAAACCAAATGCCAAAATACTTTAACGATGAAATTGTTTTTAATAGAGACATTCATAGTTACGAAACAAGAAATATAAACAGAGTTCGATTGCCACAAATGAAGAAATCAAAATCACAGAACAGCCTAATGTACAGAGGACTAAAGATGTATGATGAAATGCCTGAAAGTATGAAGAATGAAGAAAGAATGAATGTATTTAAAAAGAAATGTTATGCTTACTGTAAAAATATTTAAATTTATCAAATGAAATGTTACATTGTGCTTATAAGTTTATATTCATGCTATCATCATTAAACTAACTCAATGATTAAAAAAAAAATTCTTGATATGCATAACACAATTTCATGTTAATTAAATTATTTTTTTAGTAATTGTTTGCTAACTGTAATGCGCGTTTCCCACTTTATTTACATAGGTGAAAAAATTTATAATCCCATGTATTGTTGTGTAATGTATTGTATGTATTGCTGAGGTCAGAATCTTATATTTGAAATGTTTTCATTATTTTATTTTAACGTTTGTTACTTAGTTCTGCATTTAAACTTCGAACAAAGTAATTGGTCTATTCTTATCATCCTCATCTGTACATTATTTTAATATTAAGAGGGCATTACCAGAGAAAACCAGAAATACGTCATTTTCAAAAAGTTTTTAGACGTATTGACACTTTTCCACAAAAAATTATAAATGGATTTCGAAAGATTGTTCTTTTATCTAGTATTCGTATGTAATAAATTTTGAGAAAAATTTTTAATTTTAAGTATAATAAGGTTATTCCATAGGTCGTTGGCAGATTTGTTCAATTCTCAAAAAAGTTTTTGTATTATACCACACCCATTTCAAATAATAAAATCATGCAGTAAAATAAATCAATACATTATCTAGCAAACGTATGTTTTAGAATTTTAATTTTAGTTTCAATAAAATCATTAAAAAATATGTACGTAGGTACATGTGTTTCTTGGCGAAAATTGGTCCGTTTGTGTATTTATTTGCGCACTTACAAACTAATATATTTCAGATTTTTTTAACATTCTTATTAAATTTAGACATTATTGAAAAATGATAAATACTTATAATAAAAAAATAACTACAAAAAGTACATTATTTTAATAGTTTTATCATCACGCCTTTCAGCATGTTTGGATGAAGGTATAAATTAAAGCTAATTTGAATTGAAATATATTCGATATTGAGTTATAATTTAAAAAAGCTGGTACGGAGAATAATTAATCTTTCTCATTGTAACCGCCCTGCACGATCGTAAGAACAACTTTCGACGAAATGTGGATTTTCGTCCGCTGGCTGGTTAAACGCTCTTAAGACTGTTTATGTTCGTTATAAAAAATATCATCATCATCTTCTTCCCCTTGTCCTATTCGGGTCGGGGACCCATTGCATCGACAAGGCTCCTCCATACGCCCCTCTCTTGTGCTGATTCTTCGGCCACTGTCCATGGTAGACCCATCTTCTCCTCGCACAGTTTCTGGAGTTGCCTCGCCCAATTGTGTCTGGGGCGGCCCACTGGACGTCTACCCTCTGGAATCGCACTCAGTATCTTAATACATGCCCAAGCCACCTCAGTTGCGATTTTTCTATGAAGGGTAGCAGTGGTTCAATGTTTACATCATCTCGGATCATCGAGTTTCTTTTATGATCCCATTTCGTATACCCTAAAAAATATTTTTTTATGTGTCTTCTTCTATTTCATATTTTGTTTAAATTTTGTTAGTATTATCTTATTCTTTAATTTTATATGATGGGGATAACCTTCAAAGGTTATTATAAAAGAGATTTATATTGTAATAATTAATTGAATATTCATTTAAACTTTTAAAAATGGTCAATAGGTGTTCCACGTAAATAAAATCGGATATATTTATCCGAGACACTCTCTTGGTTACAAACCAGTTCTTCGAATAATTGTTTCTATTTAAAAAAGGTATTAAAAATAAGAGGACTCAGTGGCCGAATTAGTTAATGCGTTCGTCCCGGTAAGACGACAGATCTGGGTTCGAGTCCCATTTGTGACTGTTAGCTTTTTCTTTTTCAGTGTCTTGTTCTTTTTCATATTTTGTTTAGATTTATTAGTATTCGCTTCTTCAATCCTATTTTTAAAAAGTTGAAGTTTTATTTGCGTAGGATCAAAATACCGACCCTTCGAAACACTTAATAGTTAAAAACCATTTACATTTATCTTTTGTCGTCTGTCAAATTGCGGTCTTCAAAACTTTAAATGGCTGGAAGGGCCGTTTTAGAATGGGTGTATTTTTATGGCATTTTGTAATATTTTGGGGTAATGTGCCACACCCCTTCTTTGTCTAGGACACGCACCACGACACAACACGGTTCGGGTCCGCTAATGAATAGAGAATAGACAGTGTTTTGTTGGTTTTTACGACGCACCTAACCTATGAGGAATGAATTTAAAATGCACAGGGGTCCCCTTTATAGACAGACCTATGTGCGGCAGCTCCATTGGCGGAAGTACGTGGGAAATTAATTAACGTTTCTTTGTAAAGTGCCCCTTGCTACTTAGGTAGGTACTTAAGGACGTACTAGCCCCGTATTTATTTTTAAAGAAGTTAATGTAGTGCATTATCTCCGAAGGAATAAAATAATATCAACGTGTATTCCATTTTTTTTTAAAAGCATTCATGATTGGTGATTTTCCACTGAGCTTAAAGTTCTAATATCAATTAATATGTTAAAGATAAATAAAGATGACGTATAATATTAGATAGTAGGTAGGTACCTAGGAGAATATTGTCAGGTTATTCGAAACCCGGGAATGTTTATCTTTCTTTGTAAGTAAAAAATAATATAAAATAATACTAGGTATTTTTTTCGATGAAGTAGGTTGGTACCTACCTAAGGCTAAAATGATGGGTAGGTACTTACATGCAATAATTAAATAATTTTTTTATCTGAATACCGCACAACAGTCCCAACTGCTTTCAAGAGACAATGAGGCTATGGCATCATCAAATGGGATACGAGGGGAAGGAGATGGGGAGGAGGAAAATGGGGAAGTACCTAACGGCTATTCATATCTAGTCATCAAACAGGGCTAAAGCCATTTTTTTTACATGAGCTCCACACAGGAGGCCCTGAGGGAAATTATTTTCCCTCTTTGGGGATGCTGTTTAGTGGGTTTTTTTAAGGAAGGGAAGGATAGGAGAGTTCTGGGAAGGAAAAGGGTTTAAGGGGTGGGTAGGAATCTAGGGTTCAGTATGTCCTGGTCATCCGCCTCCAAGACCTAGACAAACCTCACCCCATGAACCCGGGAATCCCTGCTAAATCATTAAACGTAGCGAACCACTTGGGGTGATCTATGGCAGAGATTTCAAACAACGTTTCAATTATGAATGGCGGTCTTGGATAAGAGCGATACTGAGAGTCTTATAGAACGTGCCGCAAATATTACATATATTATTTTTAAATGATTGAATTGGGAAGTAACACAAATCAAATTTACATGCACTCGCCGGGATTTGAATCCGCGATCTCCGTATCCGTAGCCTTATCCCTCGACAAAGATGTAAAAATTATGTAGGTAAATAATAAGATATTACCTACATAGAATTTTCATATCACAATGAAACCGATGTGCTCCATGTTATTTGTTCCATGGATTTGAAGACATCTAAACCTAATATTATGACATTTAAGTGTGCTCACTTCAAATATGTTGTCGCCAAACAAACACAAGCCGTTCCTACTAAAGATCCAAACAAAAGGGAGATATCCACTTCCAAGCAACACGCTTCGCGATAGAACGGGACAAAATTAAATTAGAAGTGTCCCCTTCTTCCTTATCCCGATTATATTCGCGTGTGAGAAAGGGAGACGCCCGCGGGGCATCGCTCGATAATATGTCGTGTAGAAGCGGGAAAGCAGTGGCGGGCCTGCTTTTCAAGGACGTCCCATCAAGATAATAATAATGGGGAGGGGCCCTTCAGTCCCCCTCCTAGACAAATGGGGGACACTTAAAGGATGACACGCCACTGGTGATGGTCGTAATCGACGATGTTTTGTTTGTGTGCTTATTTAATAGTAATGTAAGTTTAGGATGGGAATGTAGAGGAGACGGAGAAGGGGAAGAGGAGGGTTTAGGACGTAACTGATAACTATTGACTGACAACCTCTGTGACGAAGCGGTAAGATCTGTGACTCTGGACTCTGGACCAGCAGTCACGGGTTCGAATCAAGTAGAAATAACAATCAAATGCCTTTTTGAAAACATAAAAAATATCACAGTGTACATGAGGATGTGTTATTTGCGCTTTGACGGCCCCCGTGGTTGAGTAGTAACAATCCTTTACTACAAATCTGAAGGTCGTGGGTTCGAATCCCAGCGTGTAAATACATTTTAACAGAAAGTAAATTCTATTTAACTAATTTTTTTTTTTTATATGAATACCCCACAAGAGTCCCAACTGCTCCCGTCTGAAGCCAGTGAGACTATGGCAACGTTAGGAGCAGTTGGGACTTGTGCGGTACTCACAATTAAAAATGGAAAATAATGAAAGGGGTATTGAAGATGCTTTCAGGGTCGTCCCGGTGACTACCTTTTAGCAATAAGTGGTGTGCTGAATATTTTTTAATGCGCTTAATTAACTAGAATCGATTTTCCTTTACATTGACTCCACACAGGAGGCCCCGAGAAAATATAATCCATCAGGGCGTATGCTATCTTTGGAGACGATGTGTGCAGGGTCTTTTTGAGGAGAGGAAGGAGTGAACATGGATCTTGAAGGACGGAGGAAACACAGAGACCGGCAAATCATGCCGAGAAGAATGAGTCCGTGAAAGCCACCCATTCTTATGTGACAAAATGTCAACCGTGACCCTATATATGTTGGGCGAGCGTTGGGCGTGTTTCCCGACTATACACCGGTGCCTATGGGATCAATGACGCTAGTTCCTCGGAGCGTCTCCCATTTTAATACCAATAGAACAAGGACAGCATACCTACCCTCAACTACCCTGATACCTGTGCTCTAAAGATTGCAATCCGCTTGTTAAGATAGGAGAATCCATCAACCGGGGAACCGCCCGTTTCTGCACGGAGACAAAGGGATTTTTCAGAAATTTTGGGGCTCCAGACCAAAAATGGCTGCCAAATTCAACACGGGGCCCACTTGCGATTTGAGCAGTTGTCTATTATTAATATTATTAATGAATGAATGGTCCAAGATTCCGATTTTGTCGCTTTCTCCATTCTTTCCGCATTAGGTACATATCGCCTTATAACAATCTTCAAATAGGTTAGGTACCATAGTATCTTTGACATCTACATACATGTGGCAGTCACAAAAAAACAGTTTTGATGAATTTGAAACTAATCATTTCGGAATTTGTTCTTTAACCGGGGTGATAGGTATAGGTACTGAAAATATCTCCTACACTGGTAATATTCAAAAGATAAAACCATGACGGTCCGAGATTTATCTTTTTGAAAATGTTGGGGTAGATTGATACTAAATTAAATACAACACCGTGTTTGCGGAGAAATAATTCACAATTCACGGCTAACGAAGTAAATAGATACCTACTTACTAAAATCAAGTTAATAATAATGATATTCATAGATATCTATAACTTGTAGTAAATAACTAGTTAAATCATAGAAGTAGACTCTTCTCTATACAGTCCAAATTGTTTCCAAAAATAGTTTGTCAATGTATTTAACTGCTAAAGGTAAATAACTACGTAGGTATGTAAATACAACAAAAGACACGACTATTTGTAAATAGTAAACATTTAACAGCAACTAATATATTCATAGTCTTAAAACGAACACTGCGAGAAGCTAAAACTTAAGTCAAACACTAAACCGTCCCATTCTTTCGCCGTAAAAAACTGTCATCATCCCCCTCCGAATTCCAGACTTATTTAGTTTCCAAGGGCTAACGCTGCAGTTAGTAAACCCACTCCCATTTCTCGCTTCACGGACCCCTGATGGCGCACGTTCCTGGGGGTAAATGGCGCGACAAATAACGAAAACCCCCCTGAACCGCCCAACTCCCAAAATTCAACCCCCTATAAACCGCCCAACTCCCAAAATCCAAACCCCCTCCCGATCCACCCTCCGGTGACAGAATACCCCCAAGTACCGCGCGGTGGAGCCGCCATGGGTGATTCTGTAATGTGACAAGTTATGTTAATTAGTGATAGATAAACGTTAGATGTACCTACCTACATATTTACTGCTATAAATCAAACATTGTTAACTCGAGTTATCGCTGTTTAAAATATATGTTTAAACAAGGAAGGTCTATAGTTATTATGAGTAGGTTTTATGTCATTAATGTAGGTACATAAAGGCTCATCAGGCATTATTGAAATGACAAATCTGAACATCAATTTGCCTACATATACCTAGATAAGTATATACCTAAGTAGTTTTGCAGACCTCGCGTTTTGTAAATAAAAATCAAATTTTCCTTCGAAATCATATGATTCGTTAACGTATAAACGTTAATGTCACCTCACTTTTTAGTCGTTCCATGTAAAAATAATTTTAAAAAAAATTTCAGTTTCATTTTTTTTTTCAAATTGCGGTCGGAATTGCGTGGTTTCATAGTTTTTATTTTTTCATTATTTAAAAAGAAAGACAAACATTCCCGGGTTACGAATAACCAATATTTGAAAATCTACTACCACCACAGAAAGCGGAAAATGTTGTTTGTGTTGTGATGGAGGACTTAGCCAGCCGAAGAATCAACACGTGACGTCCTGGTAGGACCCAATCGTGATGCCAACTCAGCCACTGACCGGTCGGTGTACATTTACAACAAGGTCTACATTTTAATTTTTCCTTGGTTAACATTTATATTTTAGTATAAAACGTGTTGTTTTCTATTTCTAACACCGTTTAGATAACTTTTCTCACCATGATAGTATCAAGGGGATATACAACGATTTCTGTGATACCTATGTAAGCTGTTCCCAAAAACAAACAAATAAGTCTGAGGTTTTAGATACCTACCTACTTAATTGTAAACCACATGGGACTTTTTTCTTATTTGAAAAAAAAATGAATTAAACAATTTGTCCACAGAAACGCCACTATCTCAATGATAATTCATTTTTCAAACTTTCTTCGAGAAGGGTGTAGTGTATATTATAATATTGAAACAATTCGAATAAGAAAGTCCTAATAAATCCCGATTTCAAATTTAAAAAAATCTTTTTTACTGAACCAATAAACGGCCACCATCCTGAATCGGAGACTAAACAAAACGAAACAGAATTACAGGCAGACAAAATGTAAAACGGTCGAGTTTAAACATAACTTCGTTTCGCTTAGTGCAAACATGTGTGATGAAATTTGAATTTAAGAACTTTATGAATGTCATTGTTTGGATCTTCCGAAAATTAAGGAGGCTTGGAAAAT
Source organism: Limnephilus marmoratus (assembly GCA_917880885.1). NCBI lineage: Eukaryota > Metazoa > Arthropoda > Insecta > Trichoptera > Limnephilidae > Limnephilus > Limnephilus marmoratus. Next base: position 29,632,671 of record OU862926.1, on the reverse strand, counting down.
TCTTAAATATAACTATTTTAACGACAAGGACAAAGACTCATAGCGCTGGCATTGTGAAAATTTTCACAGCTTTTCTGTGAAATAATTTCAACTCACAAGATAATTCCATCAAAAGCTATGTGGTTTTGCAAAAGTCACTAGAACATTTAACAAAAATGAAGACGAGATTCAAAATTATTTGAAACTTATTTTTGTTTTTTTTTATTTTTTTTATTAAATTTAGAATGAAACCGGTTAGTAATGTTAAAAATTCATGACTTGTTTCTATGAGTGAAACAATTTTCTCACCACACTGTAGCTTAGCTTCAGCACCAGTCAGCTTGTAAATGTCAAAGTCATCCCAGGTCAAAGTTTGTAAATGCTGCGTGCGCAGGACTAAGGATAGTAATGGACCCTTCTAATGGCAGATAGCTGGAACTCCCCTGATACTTCCACAAGATAAAGCGGCGATAAGTTCCAGCGGTGGCACTAAGGACGATTTATCCGATGGAACTGTGGAACTGCAAAGCGCGAAACTTTAGAACAGTGATATTTTATCGGCGTTTTTGTAAAGAAGAATTATTGTAGTTTTATGTTGTTTGATGGGCGACTACATTGTACCTACGTGGTGCAAACCTTTTCTAGAAATTATGTTGTGAGTTGAAATAATTTACGATGGACTTCTTGATAGAAAAGCTGTGAAAATTTTCATGTTGCCAGAGCTCACCGTTCGAGAGTTTTTTTTTAATTATTGAGGTTTTGTCCTTGACACTCAAATAGTTGCCTATTAATAATTTGTTAACGATATTTAATAATTATGAAACTTTCCTAAATTTTCAGAAATGACTTCTATAATATTTATAAATTCAAAATTCATCGCAGATAGCCAAATTTTCTTTAATTTTGAAAATTTTTGTCCGTCTGCAATTCTGCGTGTACCTACCTACGTTCCGTTTTCGGTTCAGGATGTTGGCCGTTTACTAGGTAAGAATTTTATTTGTGAGTAGACAAGTAGGTAGTGTTTCTGCTCCTCCAATTCATGTGACGACCTCCGTAGTCCAGTGGGTAAGACTCTTGACTCACAATCCGGAGGTCGCGGGTTCGAACCCGGCATGCGCAAATAAATTTTATTTGATTAATTTGTGTTATTTCACAATTAATTCATTTAAAATAATATACAGTATATTTGCGGCATGTTGAAGATACTATCAGTATCGCCCTGGTGTAAGACCACCATTCAGAATTGAAAAGTTGCTTGAAAATGGCTTTAGCCGCGTTTGGTGATCAGATCTGAATAGCCAGGTACTTCCCAACCTTCCTCTTCCCCACCTCCTTCCCCTCCCCTCTACGTTCAGCCTCACAACATACCCCAATTGGGGATGCCATAGTCTCACTGGCTCCAGACAGGAGCAGTTGAGATTCTTGTGCGGTATTCACTGTAAAAAAAAAAAAAAAATGTGAAGGTGAAAATTATAAGTTTTGTAGTATAGGTAAGTAGATTTGTAGGTAGGTAGGTACTTACATATCTTACCGACGTGAATTATTAAAAAAAACCTGTAGATATTTGATAATAATTATTATCAAATATCTACAGGTTAACACGGCTAATGTAATAGCTTCTGATGACGATGACAATGAAAACTGTTAACAGCTTTTATGTCCAAGTAGATAGGCCGACTTGTTAGAATACTAGTAGGTACCTACATACTCCTCGTGTTGCTTTATCCACATTTATGCACCTCACATTGTTTGTTAATTTTTTTAGGTGGGGAAGTTCCTGGCTATTCATATCTAGTCACAAAATACGACTAAAACCATTTCTACCAAAGTTACAATTCTGAATGGTGGTTTTACACAAGGGCGATATTGAGAGTATCTTCCACTCTGGAACGTGCCGAAAATACCTCGTATTATTTTAAATGATTAAATTGTGAAAACACAAATCAATCAAATAAAAACAGGTTTGAAACCGCACCCTCCGGATCGCTATTCGAGAGCCTTGCTCCTCAACCACTGAGGCCGTCATTAGTAGTACGAATTTAAATCTGTGTTTTACTCGATTACGTAAATAAAAACAGAAAACTGCGTAAATTTCATAACACCAGAGCTCACCTTTTGAGAGATTTATAATTAAAAAAAATCAATCCAGTACCTACCTAGGTATTTCCCAAATTCATCACATCCAAATATGTGTTTCTCAATCCACGTAATAAGTAGGCATCTAGGTACATACTATCAAAATTACAATCCTCACTACCAACTAAATCTATCTATCTATCTATCTATCTATATAAATAAAAATGAATCGCCGAAATGTATGTACGCACATAACTTCCGAGCAATTCCACCAAATTGGATAATTCTTTTATTTTTGTGTTCGTTATTGTCAGGACAAGGTTTTGAATAAAACTACTGGTGAGCACTGGCATTATGAAATTTGCATAAATAATTGCAATAGGTGGCACACGAGGTGTTTGAAAACTGAATGTACCGGGATTGAATGTATGGATTGCGGTAGAGGGAGGGGGGAGGGGAATCAGGGAGAGGGGAGGGGAACTCGGGGGGGGGTTGAGTGGGGTATGGAGTGGGGAGAGGGAAGTTGGAGGAGGTGGAGTGGGAACGCGAGAGGGAAGAGGACGCGGGAGAGGAAGGGGAGGCGGAAGTGGAAATGGGACGAATGGGAAAGGACACGCAGGGAGAAACAATTTATTTATTAAATGGCATAGAAACGCATGCCGGGTACCAGCTAGTTGGTAATAAAAAAAACATGTTTACAGTTAAAAAATAACAATATTTGATTTGTCAGAGAGAATTAGAAGTAAAGATTGATGGTAGACTAAAATTTCCCAAGTAAATTGCAACAAGTGATAAATTTTACTTGTAGCTGTAAACAACTCTGCCGAATAATCTTCCTTCCCCATTCGTGTTGTCTCCCTTTAAAAAATTGACTGCAAGCAGGAGGCAGGAGGCACCCCTGTTTCGGCTCGGGAGGAGTGATTGCAGACGATAAATCTAAATCGCGCCCTTAATGATCCAAATTGCCCGACAGCTAGGGCTGACACAAACGAATAAATAATCGACTTGCAAAGCACTAACGTTAGTCACGATTGTAGAATGATTTTATTATATTGAAATATAATTAATAAGGCGAAAAATCATTGGATATTATAATTGTACGATTTGTGGAGCTGAAGGTGTTTATAAAAAAAATATTTTCATCTGGATCATTATTATTTTTTAAATGTGAATATCGCGCAAGAGTCCCTGCTCCCTTCTGGAGCTAGTGGGACTTTGGCATCCCCAATTGGGGTAGATCGTAGGGCTGAGAAGAGTGGGGTGGCGAAGGTGATGTGAATGGGAGGGAAAGCATCTGGCTAATCAGATTTGGTCATAAAACTTGGCTTAAAACATTTAAAGTGAAGTTTTGACTGAATAGTGGTTCTTCAATTATTATTTTTAATATAAAAAAGTACCTACTGTGGGCGTGTCCGTGTGCCCGAAGTAGGTAAGGTAAAATTTTCCTTACTTCCGAAAAAATTAAACAATTTTATAAAGATCCTTTTATCCTTGAACGGATAATAACTTTCTATGGTCTATCTGAGGCTTATAGAAGCCAAAAATAAACTGGCGACAACGATTTTTTCAATCTGATTTAAATCACACTTCTCGGGATTATCTGCTGCTTATTGTTATTGGCACACACTTCTTGCTTCATTCGCATTCATGTGTAGTTTCATGCATTGTCAGGTAGGTAGGCACATACTCTTCTGTTGTTCTAATGCTTGAACTGACCCGATTCAATTCGATTAGATATGTGATTCACTCGGTCTTGCCTTTTCTACACTATTATGACGTCGACATTATTAGGAATTACCAGAATAAATTATTTTAATAAAACTGTTAAAATAATATTGTTAAAATGTCATTTTTTGATTTCTGTCGGTGCAGGTCAGGCTATTGGTTCGTTTCCCACAGAACTGCAAATATTTGTTTATGCAGCTTGTACCTAGCTATGATTTCTGAAAAAAAAAATTATTGTCGTTATCAAAACAAAAATATAATAAATTCGTCGAACAACTCAGGTGGCGCTATAACTTCTACCTAATTCCACACAAACCTAGATGGATATATCATTTAACAAATCATAAGAAACCCTGACACCTTATTCGATTGCTTAATCTCGTGGGATTTGCAGGCTCTTATGCAAACAAATAATAAAGCTACCCAAAACGAGAGATCCCGTTTCTGTGAATAACGGATGGCCACCCTATATTATGTGTGGCCTAAAACGGCAATAAATTACGGTCACCCCACAGAAGACGATCCCGTAATAGCAGTCTGTTCACAGTCACTGTATCAATTTTACTTTACACCTCATAAAGACTGCTCTTTCCGGGAATAGGGGTAGTAAACTTGTGATAGCGGTCCTAGAATTGTTTTGGAAATGTTTAGTAGAAAAAAATATTAAAAATACATATAATAAACCTTTGGAAAGCTTTCTTATAACCACCATCTCAACGGTAGGTACGACATCTTACGTAAGAGAAAATGCAAAAACTTTTGTAGTATTTTAAAAATACATACATACCAAATCGATTGAACCAATAAACAAAGATGAAAGTAGGGTGTAGTAAGGTCAGAGAAATTTATTCTTACGTGCTAACTTGCGAGCTTGAAGCGAAATATCACAAAACTACACACGATTAAACATCGCCCATGTAAACCAAAATAATCGTTTCTACATTTCGCTGGTTTTGCCAAAACCATGGCTGAAGATTATTATTTAACAAATTTACAAATATTCATCATAAACCAAAAAACGGTAAAAGTTTATTAATTTTTATAAAATAAAGAATTATAAATAAGTGCGTTCTAAATAAAAAACAAAAAAATATTAAATTAAATTGATATAAAAAAATATTATTGCAGTGACAATAATGGTGAAATTATAAAAACAAGAGACGTGATCTTCTTACACAACAAAGTAGGTTAATACACGGATACTTCTACAGATTTAACTTTTAGCAATTCGCAAATTAATTATTATCTGTGGATTTTTGTAAATTAGTACCTACCTAAGCCCGATGATTAATTTTGACCTGCACGTCGAATGGTTGATTTCGGTCAATTCGATCAATTTAAGAGGCAGGTATGGGTACCCCAAGTGGTTGGTGACTTAGCAGGGGTGAGAGTTTTTTTTTACATTAACTCCACACAGGAGGCCCTGAGGAAAATAATTTCCCTCGGGGCCTACATCATCTGAGATGCTGTGTGGGTCTTGGCGGCGGATACGTCTGCACGGCAGTTCAGATCGGGAGAGACTGGTTGAGGGAGACCATTAGACTTCTCGAACAAGGCTCTTTCGGAACATCATCTCGCACCGCGGTGGGAGGGATGAAATCATTCGTCCGTCACTCCTGGATACAAATTCCTACCCATCCCTCATACCCTTTTCCTTCCCAGAATATCCTCTTCTTCTTTATCTAAGAAGTCCCTACACATGCATCCCCAAAGACGACATAGACCATGAAGGGGAATTATTTTCTTCAGAGCCTCCTGTGTGGAAGTATATTTTTTTTTCAAATCGTCTGCAGAATTATAATACTCTTGGACGTCACGGGAAGCATAGCGCAACCTTCAAAGAAATGTTATTACGAATAATATTGAACTAAGAAGTCGATGATGTCCTGGAAAACATACAAGTAATACATCCATCGTATCTGCTTAAAACTATAAAGAAAACTGATAATGTTTTGTGCGTGACTTTGAACAAAATATTGTACATTGGACCACAGCCTCCGATTGTTTATCCAGTTTATCTGTGGAGTAACCGCACGGTAGCTACAAAAGTGTCAACATGTCCCGGTAGTTTTACCCTATAACCCACTTCCTTGACACTCAATATTGGTCTATCAGTTCTCCCCTCTGTAAGCTGCCCTTCTGTAAGCCCAGCAGCGGCCCGGGAGATTTATTTATTTAGGGTCACCCTGCTTTTGGAATTTGTGCGTGTGGGGCAGGAGTCACCAAACTTTTCAAGTTTAATTATATCTACATAAAAAATGTCCAGTAAAAATATTGCAGCAAAATGAAAATCTTTTGTTACCTACGAGTACCTGATACATTTTTAAGAAAAACATATAAAACCGCTACTTATCTTTTAATGTTCGCTTCCTAGCTACGTTTCAAACGACCTTTTAGAAAGAACATAAGTAATGCATGAATTCTATACATATTATAAATTAAAGTCCTCCGCCGCATCTGTCTGTCTTTTCATGACAAACTCAAAAACGACTAAACTGATTTTCATGCGGTTTTCACCAATATTCATGAGGAAGGTTTGGGTATATAATTTGTCAAGTTTTTGTGTAAATTGGTTGAAATATATGATAAATATAGGAGAATGTCTGTATGTAGCGGGCTGGCAAGCGTGCGGTGTGGATTTGATTTGTATGCAAATCTACAGTTTTATTCCGAGTTTGATGAAATTTTTGCAAACTGTGACCTTTAAAATAAGAGGAAGATTTGATTTCGAAAACTCTCTGTAAAGCCCGGGTATCGCCGGGGACTGGTATGAAATACTCATAGCTCTTTTCAAATGGATCTAATAAGTCAGTAAAGGCATTTTAAACTCGCAAAATTAGTTCCATCGTGAGCTACAGAATTTTGAAATCTAAAAATATATGCAAAGACGCCATTTTTTTCTTTCCTCAGTTTTTCTTTCTTTCCACAGTGTTCAAATATAAAAAAGAGAATATTTTATAAAACTGATTTAGATATGTAAATAAACATAATTGCGGCACGTTCCAAAGTGGAAGATACATTCAGTATCGCCCTGGTGTGACGCTACCATTCAGAATTGAAACGTTGCTTGAAATGGCTGTTGCCATGTTTATTGACTAGATCCGAATAACCAGGTATTTCCCCACCTTCCTCTACCTCATCTCCTTCCACTCCCCTCTAACCTTCAGCATCACAATACACCCCAATTGGGGATGCAATAGTTTCACAGACTTCAGGCGGTAGGGAGTAAAAAAGATACAAGATATAGTTAGCGAAAATATGTTGAAACTGTATTTTTAATTTCATATTTAGAACACTGATAATATTTGAACACAGCGCCCGTCATAAAATGGTTTACAACTGCAGATCAAGTGTCTCCCTGTATAATAAATACAAACTGTACAGAAACAGGGTTGGCAGAATTGCCATATTGAAGATCGCCAGAGCGTAATAATTAAAAATAATAAAACGGTGGAGCACAATGTCACAATGGAACGGGTGTCATCAATCCATTGTGATTTGGAATTAAGGTAAATGGTGCGAGTGTTTTGGGGACACTAAAATAACTACCGCGCCTAAACCCTAACTGTTTCTTCAGCGAGGTGTTGATTTATCAATTTATAGGGAATTATTTAATAAAAAATCAGCGAAACGTAAATGATTATGTTGTTACAAGATAAAAAATTGAAAAGGAAAACTTTTTACAATGTTACAGATCTTTCTAAAGCGTGTATGAAATGAGGTTTAATACCTACCTAAATTAATATTTTTTATACGAATAAAAATTATGTTGATAAAGACATACTTACAGTTGGTAGCTCCAATTTAATCTCTCCTTTTTTTCCCACAGTGACCTCATGAAACACAAGGAGAGGTTAATTTGGAGCTCTTAGCGGTAGAAACATACTTTTTTATGTAATCGTTATTCCACACAGAAGGCCATAATTTCCGGAAAATAATTTCCCTCAGGGCCTTTGTCATCTTAGGGGATTCTGTGTTGAGGGTCTTTTTAAGGAAACGAAAGAGAAGAAGTTCTGGGATGGAAAAAGGTATGAGGGAAGGGGTGGGTAATAATATGGAGGTCAGTGTCCATAAGTAACAAGAGAGTATGAATCCATCCTCCAATTGCGGTTCAAGGCGATGGGTTGAGAGAGTCCGGCTGGAGAAGTCAAAAGACGTTCCTCAACTGGTCTCTCTCGATCCGACGGGCAGACATACTTGCCGCCAAGACCCATACAAACCTCACGTGATCCTGCAAACCATAAACCCAGGCACCGGGCACTCCTGCTAAATCACCAAACGTAGCGAACCACTTGGGTTGACTTGTGGCAGAGTCCCTGGGGCGGTGGTACCCATATCCACCTACCAAATTTTCTAATAATCTCTTGTATCATATCTATGATTGGCCACGCAGTGATCGGAATCAACCGCGCTACCAACTTGGCCAAATCTCGAGTTGGTAAGACCGACATTTATTTCGTACCTATATGAAGTCTGTAATGTTGTCGAATTTCAAATAAATGGCTATGTCCGCATATTGTGTGTGCGTGATTGCTACCAAAAGTTAATAGAATACATTGTCATCGAGAACAACATTGAGTCGAGACAACCAAAGTGAAATTCAAATAATTCTGAAATGTTTTTAAAATCAAGAAAAATATCTTTTTACTTGGGACTTTATATTGATGATAATAGACATAGACAACCCTATTTGTTTTTCGTCGACAAATCAACGCGAGTCAGAACATTACTCTGTCACTTTCCCCCATATTAGGCAATATCCCATTTCTCAGAAAATAGATTATATCGCCGTTAGTTGCTACCCATTCCCCTGTGATATACGCCTCCTTCTCTTTATTCCCAGGGGTATCAACTTGCTGACTAAATGAAGTCAAATTAAATCATCTCCTCATGTCTCCTGCTACCCCGATACATTGATACTTGGAAACAAAAAGGATGCAGAAGTTTTTTCACCGCATTAGCTCAAAAATTTGAAAACATAATAATTTTAAAAATAATTGGGAGTCTTGTATTTATATCACTGCTAGTTTCCCTTGTGATATCCATTGATCTTTCTTCCGCATGGTTAGGAGGACGGTAAGAGGTAAAAAATGATTGTGACAATTTTTGGTAATCTATTGTCTAAAACTTAAAGGCGATAGTCTGTTTTTTGTGGGCAGTGAGGATTAGATTTGTGCACAAATCCACAGCTTTATTCAGTGATTGAATAAATTTTGCACAATTGGCTTTCAAAACAAGAACATGATTTTAAAGTGTGCAATTCACACACGGTAGAAGTGAAACCTTCAGAAAACTAAAGTGGACAAGAGCGGGGAGACTACGAAGCACTTTCTTTTATCAATGTGAAGAATGATTTTTTCCATATTTTTGTCGTTAAATTCCAGTGCACTTTTCCTATACATTTTGTCATCTTATTAGTATTTGTGTTTTCTTCTTCGAAGTTGCAAGATGTCGCTTTCTTTTGTGTTTTCTTTGCCTGTTCATTTTGGAGTGGCTTGAAGATTGATTCGCTTCTTACCACAACATCAAATGAGCCTTGCGTAAGACCGTGGACTTATCGTATTATATTGGAACCGAGTACCCGTGAAATAAATAAATATTTTATTGCTATCTCATTCTCGCGCAGGCTAAATCCTATAGATGTACATACGTGTTTTTCTGTTTTCAGTGTCGCTTGCTTCCGTTTCATCCGTTTCATGCTAAAGAAGTTTTTACTTCAAAACCCACCCCCTTTTCCCATTCCTTAAAGCAGTATTTTGATAATTTTTGATGAAATTTTGTTTGATGTTCAAAATAAGAGGAAAATTACTGTCTCAAAATTATTTCAAAAACTCTACATAAAGCCCAGCTGTATATTATCTAAACAGTACCCATCTATAAGTAAATAAGGGTCCAGCTGTGAATGTGATTTTTACATGAATTTACAATTTTATTTTTATTTCAATTGTGCAAAACAAGTGAAACGCCACTGTCTGTCTACATTTGATTTTTGAAAATCTCTGTGTGTAGCACGGGCAACACCGGAGACTTCCGCTAGTAGGTAGGTAGGTATATTATATTTCAAAATGGTTTCGTACTAAAGTGAACACTGCTAAGTAGGTAGGTATATATAATTTAATTCTAATTTACACCGTAACGCGACAGTATTTTAAAAGTTATTTATTTAATCCCTTAATTGCTTCAGTGTCGCTACATCTTCTCAAAAGTTTTTCCATCATTGTCTAATTCTAATACATAAATCTCAATTTAAATGTAGGATTATATTAATTGTTTATTTATTCTTTGGTGCGAAGGAACGTTTGTTGTTTTAGGATCCTGTCGATAAACGGTGGTTTTAGTAAACAAACACTATTAACTTATATTTGTTTAAGCTATTATAGCCAGAATGGTGTAAGTTATTGCAATGTTGTAACTATTTGGCGTGTAAATACCCACTGAACAGAAAATTTCTAGAAATGTGATCTTCACCGATTTGAAAGAAAAAATTTGTCGCCAAAGAGCGTACAAATTTTCAACACCTAGGCCTCACAGGTGAATGAAATTAATTATTTGTTAACCCTTCAGAAATTTGGCGTATTTTTCAGATAGTTAAAATATTTCCGTTTTACAATAAAATGCAAATGAATGGAATATTTCTGAATATATTCGTAAACTAAAAACTGTTTTGGAAAGGTGATGAAATACGCTTTCATATTTTATAATTCGAAATAAACATATAATTTTTTAAATATAAGATTTTTGCATGCAAACATATAAAAGTTTTAAAAATGTCTCACCTTACGTTTTTTCTAACTAAAATTTCTGATAACGAAAATAAAATAAAAACACATTTTTATTTTATTAGACAAATGTATTAAAAACGTTATTGTCACCTCACTCTTTAGTCATTGCATATGAAAATAATTATTTGAAAATTCTCAAAGTTTCCATTTTTTTTTTCAAATTGCGATTCAAAACTTTAGTTTCATAAAGGTGTATGTAATACTTTGTTAGTGGTTTTTTTTAGATTTGAATATAAAGCGTGATGTTCTGCCTTTCTAAAACCGTTTAGAACACATTTCTCACTATGACAGTAAAGGAATTACAGCGATTTATATGAGACCTATGTGAGCTGGGACAAATGTGGTCCCTTATGATTAAACGGCAAATACATTCAATATTTGAAAATGTACCAATTTCAAAAGTAAGCTTATTCAGAATCGCGACCTACAGCACACTTCTATCGAAGGGAAGAAGATGGAAGGAGGAAGGTTGGGAGGTATCTGGCTATTCAAACACGGAATAAGTCATTTCAAATTACGTTTCAATTCAGAATGGAGGCGTACTCGGTAATACTGCAAACTTATCCGACATCTGACACTCTCATGTAGGAAAATTATAATTTCTAATTATCTACTTAAGTACGCATTTAAATGCTAATTAAATTGATAAACCTTTAATTAAATTACGACTTATAAGGGTATTATGAAAATCGTTAGTTTAGCGTTTCAACACCGTGACAAAACGGCGCTAGTATAGGCAGAGTAATCAACGCCTTCTGGTGGTAACAAAAGCAATTATTATTGAAATTCAAAATTGGAATGATTATTGCAGTAACGAGTCGTTATTACATCCAGGCGACATCTCCCGTCTGCGCTGCGGTTTAAAATTAATGCAGCAACAAAAATTGTAGGTAATTTTATTACTTACTTCATAAAAATGTAATCGCTTCCTTGGCGTTTGCCGCTTGCCACACTGTCGAAAGTAAAATGATGTTGGCGATGAGAAATTCTTGAGTTGCAGAAGTTTTTATTTTCCATTCCTCTTTTATCTTTCCTTTTTAATGTTAATATGTACTAACTAGTTTTGAAAAAGATTTAAATTAAAAAAATGGAAAATATTATTTCATGGCGTTGTGTCTTGTTTTTTGATAGGTAAATGAATTTGAGGTTTGTCAAACAATTCCAAGTTATAAATACAGATTTATATATACAACATCGCTTCCTACGAGGAATTGCTTGGAGGTTAGAACTTGAAACAGGAGAATACTCGTATGATGAAATTGAACAAACTTTAAACTTTTCCTCTTTAGAAAAACGTAGAAAGGACTCTGATCTAATATGTATTTTCAAAAGTATCAACAATATTACTGACACACCTGCTTTGTTACAACACATCCATTTCAACATTCCTTCCCGTAGACTCCGAAATAATGAATTGCTGTTCCTCAATCAACATTCTACTAATTATGGATATCATTCTCCTTTATCTAGAATGTCGAGACTTGTCAACACAAATCAAAGCGTTGAATTTTTTGGTGTAAGCCTAAATGACTTTCGGCAGTCGTTACGCAATGTGGTTTTTTAAAGTCTTTTTAAATCCATCTTCAAGCTACTTGTAGTTATCTTCTCTATGTACTTTTATATTATATGTATTTTGTCATTGCTCTTCATCTAGAATGTAATCTCCTTGCATTGTGATCTCTCTTTTTTTCTATTCGTGTTATTGTTATATTGTTAATTGGACTATTTGTCCGTAAATAAATAAATAAATAAATTACTAGCAAACCCGGCCACACGTTGTGGCTAACGAAACACAACGCCATTACCCTTTATAAAATCCACACCACCCGCTTGCCTGCTGCCAGCTGCCCGCTGCCTGAATTAAATATTAGAATTTCTCGGCTTTTCTCTACTATAATAAGCATGTATTATACATATAAACCATACTCTTCAACCAACCGCATAAAAAAAATTATGCGGTGAAAACCGCATAAAAATTCGTTGCGTAGTTTAAAAGATCAATGCGCACATACATTTTGAGCGACTTCATTTTATACTATGTAATGATGATAATGATAATGATGTTTATCAATGCATAAAATTCTTCAATTTCTCAAACGATTTTATGTAGGAAACAGTGGCGGTCCGTGAGTTTTCAGTAGTGCTAAGATTGAAAAATACGACGTTATTGATGTTGTTGCAGCTGAAAATGAATTTAATTACTTTTCTACTTTTTGTATGAGGATATACTGAAATGTGGATGCGGCGCATCCACGTTTCAGTACATCCTGAAAATCATCATACAAAAATACTGAAATTTTGAAAAAAAATTAAATTAATTTTCAGCTACAATAACATCAATAACATCGTATTTTTCAATCTTAGCACTCTAACTCACTGAAAACTCACTGACCGCCACTAGTAGGTAGGTATGTAAAAATCAGTAACCCGGCAGTTGATCCCTACAGTTGGCTAAAAGACTTCAAAAATACCTAAATACCTATAATAGTAGGTTTGTAAGGGCATCAAAAGAAATTATTTATAGTGTCGTTTTTTTGTACTTGCACGCTGGTACATTTAATATTTATTAAGTGGTTTTAACATTGATGCATTTGAATGAAAATATATTTTTTACATCTTAGTTATTCGGTGGTACATCCTATGCATACCCCTTCGAGGACACTAATTTCCCGTAATTAATTAAGCGTATTTTAACTAAACCGACTGCATATTACCTATACAAGTGTGCAGGGAGCTACTGTAGGGGGATCAACTATCACGAAATCCTAAAAATGTTTGAACAGTTTTATCAGAAGATAGGAAAAATTGTGCTTATTTGGGCACATGAACACACCCAGAAAATAATTCTATCAGTTTATCTCTTGTAACCTCAAACCGTACCCATAATCTTTATGAATTTAAAGTATGTAGGTACCTACCTCTAGCTATTTCTAACATTATTAATTTGTTAACTTTTACATTAGCTTCCTCATTTTACCTGAGTATCTTCTCGTTAAATAAGAAATTCCCAAGTGATTCATCTGAAGCGACTTCCCAGGAATGTTTTCATTGTTTTATCTACATCTCAGCATCAATGGACCAGAAAACCACAAATAATGCAGATGTTCAATAAACCCGGGAATTGCGCTTAATCCGCCTTTCCCACGTCAATTTTATCAGCTGTGAGAAGATTTTGATGAACAAATTGATTATTAAATAAACCTGCTAATATAATAACCGTTAAGTGTATTTGGGTGGTAGAAATCCCTGATATTTTCATGTTTTAAACTATGTAGGTACTACCACTTACCTACTCTGAAAACAATTTAATAAACTTTATTTTTAAACCACACCGCCATTGGTAACCCCAAATGGTTTGATATACTTGGTGACCTAGCAGGGGTGTCCGCTTTCATGGATCGGGAGAGTCCGGTTGACTAAGATCTTTTGACCCCTCTAATGTTTTGACGACCCAACGTCTTTCAACGCACTGGGGCGATACGTCATTCCTGGACACACTGACCCCCAGATTCCTAACCTTAAATTCACTTAAAAACAACTGCATTTAATAGTAATCTTGGATTTAGGGTGTCTACTTGCCAATCTATAATATATACGTAAGGTTTTCCCCTCTACTGACAGGTGTGAATTGAACACCCAAAAAGGAAGAAGTAAACGTAACAAAGGAGAAACCAAAGGAAAAGTAATGAAGTAAGTTTAATAATTTTGTAAAATCGTCGTCATTTGTTTAAAAATTTTACAATGCATTTCCTACTTCCTGGAGAAAAAATGCAGTTTTTTGTACACCGATTTGTAAAGTTTCGTCAGGTTATGCAAAAACTTTCAGTCTACGCTTGTAGTAAAAACCACTTTTAGTTATCTTATTTGTTTTTATTTTTTTCCTCATTTTCTATATAGATATTAAAATTGGATTAACTTTCTGGCACATCGGAACAGGCTAGGCCTGGTGAGGTGGTTTAGAAAAAATGTAATTGCTTCTAATTATCTTATTATTTTTAGAAACCAAAGTGTGTTCGGGGTGTCAGGACCTTTAGACTGAAATAAATTTCCACATGATTTAAAATGATCGCAGACTCGACAGAACTTTAGAGCCAAACATAAAACTCACATTTTTAGATTGTAAATCTAAATGCTTAACTAACGATTCATAATTTCGCATTTCTACCTAAGTAGAATTTTACGCTTTTTTATGTCATTAAAAAAGTGTCCAAATCCTAACATTTTACAATAAAATATATGTATTTGGAAATAAAAAGGTCACATTTCGCCACTACCTAATCTTCTAATAAATGTAATATCAATATTAACGAGGGATAAAATGATAGCAACTGCAAAATCAAGCAAAGTGAAGTTTTTTCAATGTAGCGTCCTCTGCGTAATCTAATAAAAGTGTGTATCTCTGAAGTGACCTGCCAGGTTAGTAAGTTTGTTTTCTGTACATCGATCGTCCATCAGTTGATCAGACATCACACATCAGACATCTCCGAAAAATCGAAATTTGATTTGAATATGCTGTAGTTGTATGTAAAAGTGGGTGACCCGACAATTCGTCCTGCGACAATTCATCCGGCGACAGTTCATCCTGCGACAGTTCATCCGGCCGACAGTTCATCCTGCCGACAGTTCATCCTGCCGACAGTTCATCCGGCGACAATTCATCCTGCCTGATCATTTAGAAGATTTTTATTAAGTAAGTATGCAAAGAGGATATACGGCCGTACAACCAAAATCGATATACTTATATCTGAAGGCATCTTGAGTGGAAATCCGCTGTAAAAATATTTTTACTAACAATAATTTCGACTCTCCGAAGAAGCATGCGTGAATAACAAAATACGACATACTTATACTTATAGGTTAGGTTAGGTTAGGTTAGGTTGAGTTGTCAGGATGAATTGTCGCCGGATGTATTGTCGGCGGGATGAACTGTCGGCAGGATGAACTGTCGGCAGGATGAACAGTCGGCCGGATGAACTGTCGCAGGATAAACTGTCGCCGGATGAATTGTCGCAGGATGTACTGTCATGGAACCGTAAAAGAGTACCTTCTGTCTGGTATAATTACTCACAAACACCACCAAATCAATTTAAGTACAAAAAACTTCTAGTGAGTTAAACAAAATGTTGATGTTTTCTGGGTCACTAGTAGATTATTTCAAAATATCATACTAATGTACCCGACCGTAATGCCTCCCGGTGTTATTTTATAGCGTACGTAAAACACCGACACGTGTAAATAATATTTGATTTATAGCGAACATTCGAATATTCCTATCCTTATTATCTCAAAATTTTGTATTTGGAGATGTCAGCTACTCACGATCAATACGTTCGTAAATAATAAAATAGTGCCTTTGTAGGAAGCCATCTTATTACAGTTCTTATGAGGTGATTTTTCATAAAAAAGGCGCTGTGCAAATGATCCACTTATTACTCTTATTATATAGCTAACCAGAACCAGTCTACATACAATTAGAACTACAAAATTACCCATACGTATTCACATAGGTCTGTAATTGATTCCTTTGACAGCCTTATCGCTATGAATTAATCGGTTTATTTCACATCTGGACACTAATAATACAGCAGTGCCAATTATTGTGCAACAGATTCAGTCACTGTGGGTAGTCGAGTCGGCATTGCATCTCATCGCATTATTATTGCATCTTGTTAGTATCGTCTCGCATCATCTCCCTTCCAATCTGCATTGCTGCACATTGGCTTGTTGCAATTTGCGGCTGAACTATGTGCAACCTGCCAATGTTGCACTAGTTGCTTTTGCGGCTATACAAAATGCTATGGGTTAGCATAAATAAATGTTTTAATTTATTAATGTAATTAGGTACCTACGTACCTGGCCATATTCAAATTCTAACTATACGTAATCAAACATACGGATTTCGGTCTGTGATGTATTCCTGTTATTCAATTATTTTTGACCAACGCAAAATTACGTCTCGTGGTGATTTTAACAACCTTGATAGAGTGGGTTCATTAAATTTTAATGGATCAATTATTAATGTACGTTTAAAATTGCTGGCACAGTAAACACATAGGCACCTAGAATCATAAATATACATGAACTACAATTTACAATGTACCTAAGGGAACGTACCCAAACTACGTGACCAACTTTTTGCAATTTTTAACCCCCCCCCCCCCCCCCCCCGGTGACCAAAATCCTAAGGAACCCGCCGCTCATTTGTATGGAGCGTGACCTTTTGAAGACCCCCCCCTCCTAAAAGTGTCACGTAGTATGGGTACGTTCCCTAAGGTATCGTTGCAACCAACTTTTTTTAGATTCAACAAAATCATTTATTGGATAATCAACACCTCTGCCATTGGTCACTCCAAGTAGTTCGCTACGTTTGATAACTTTACCGGGTTCATGGGGTGAGGTTTGTCTAGGTCTTGGAGGCGGACCAAAGATATTCAAATACAGAAGAGATATGCTATGGTGTCCGCGCAACTGTCGCCGGACTACGCGCTAATTAGCGTAGTTTTCATACAAAAAGAATTTGTTTATTTCGTTGATTTTTTAAAAATGTGCATTAATATTGGTTAACAATATATTTTGAATAAGGAAAGAATTCGTTCATTTAGTTTAACGTTCGTTTGGTTTATTCGTTAATTATTTGTTCTTTTAGTTTATTTGTTAATTGGTAAACAATATCGGCGACACCCGAAGGCGCAGATCCACATAGTAAAAACAGCAGATAGCACATCTACTTATATTTCAATATCTTTGAGGCGGACACATTTGCCCGCCTACTGTCTAGCAGACCGGATAGGGAGAGACTGGTTGAGGGAGACATTTTGACCCCTCAAGTCGGACAATCTCGACCCATTGCCGTGGGAGGGATTGATTGTTTATATTGTTGATATTGATTGACACTTCCGTCAGTCCTGAACACACTGATCCCCAGATTTCTACCCATCCCTCATACCTTCTTCCTTCCCAGAAATTCCTATTCTTCTCTTCCTTAAAAAGACCCTCCATAAAGCATCTCCTACCCCTAAGATGATATAGGCCCGGAGGGAAATAATTTTACTCAGGGCCTCCTGTGGGGAGATAAAGTAAAAAAAAAACTTAGGTTCCGAATAACGAAACTATGCGTATATATTAAACCACAACAAGAAACGCGTGAAAACTTGATCAGTCACACAAAAATGTTCCGAAATAACCAACAAGCGATATCCCTGATGAAACTAAAGCTAAAGTTAAAGTTAACCCTTGAATCTTTGATAGTTTTATACACAGCATTCCCTAAGATGACTAAGATCCTGAGGAAAACCTAAAGACTTCCTGTGGAGCTGATATAAAAAAGGTCATTATAACCTATCCGACAAACAAGAAAATGACATAAAATAACCCGCAATTTACCCACAATAAAGCCGCAAAACGCGATTAGTCATACATCAAAGGTGCCGAAACATCGATTCATTGTCAAGTGGTCAAACAATACACCTATACAACAACACTAATTACTAATTACGTTACTTTCTGTGAATTTTCAAGATCACCATTGTTCCGGCTGTAAAAACTAATAAAAACAACATTACGCCACCGACCGCAGATTGTACGTGTCAATTGATAATGTGGTCTGTAATTCCATCTAATATCGTGTAAAGTCGATAGCGGTACAGGCCAATAATTCTACAAATTTCCTCCCGATCACGTCTGGTTTCGGTCAACCTCGATAGAAAATCTAGAAGCCCTAATGGCCGCAGTTGTAAACGTGGGAATCCATATATAAATAAATTCTCGACATTATTAGGAACGTAAATCATAATTTTCAAACGCCGGAGATCAAAGATATTATTACGGTTTTGTAAATGTTTGTTTAATATTTTTTTGATACGTCTCTCTGATATTTACGATTGCATCTTGATAGTAGATTATTTTGTTGGATTGCTGCGATAACCTAGAAAACCCGAAGAGAAAGACCATAAATAAACCAAACCACTCACAAAAAGACGTTAGTTGCTTTTAAGCAAAGTATTAAAAAATATTTTATTTGACATGAGATGTTGAAGATATGTAGGTACCCTACCTAACCAAGTGACTAAATAAATTAACAAAAAGTTTGTCCATCAAATTTCATATTGGCCATTTATTTTTCCATTATTTTCTACAGATTATTATTTATCGCCAACTGGTTTCACTGGGCTTAATTCTTAGTGGTAAGCAACTTGTTTTTAATCCAGAAATTGCCGGATTTAAATCAGGCGAAGGAAAAATAGTCGATTCATAAAAAAATTATCTTCATGTTTATCTAAATTATCTACATGTATTCCTTAGTTTAAGACGACAATATACCCTAAAATATATTCAGAATCTTAACGTCGTAAGTAAAGAAGCCGTGAATACAAATTGCGACTCGCGACCCGTCTATTGGACGGACCTACTGTCGAATTTGCCGTATCAAAGAAAAGAAGAAGAAAAATAATGTGGGAATCTTAACGACGTAAATGAAGAAAGCGTGTAAACAAATATACGCCGCGGCAAAGCGTATTGTACGAACGTACGGTCGAATTCACCCTAGCAGGCGTGGAGATTCGACCTTTCTGCCGCGTTAATTTTAATTAATTCTGAAGAACGTGTTACAAATATTTAAAATGTGTCGCCATGTTGTCCTTCCGAAATTATTAATTCATCGTCTAGGAAAATAAAATGTGGTGCTTACCGCTAACTTTATAGTTGAAAAACGGGTTATAAAGTTTTAAAATCGTCGTACGTAAAATATATTAGTGGTAAGGTACTGTTTTTATTAATCTAAAACATAAATAACTCGCATTTCTCGTGCGGCATGGAAATAAAAAAGTTATTATAGTTACGAATTCGTCGGAAATGATTAAAATGTGAGTTTTGAGCAAACAAAAATTATTAGGATTGTGTACCACCTTAATACTTGTTCCAGAGCAGGAAGTACTCTCAACTCTCAATATTTCTCGGAAAATTGCCTTGCCGTAGTGGTAAGGGTGGATTCATTCGTCACTCCCGGACATCATATTAATATCATTAATTTGATCCCCCAGATTCCTATCCACCCCTCATAGATTTTTCCTTCCCACAACATATTCTCCTTCGTTCCCCTAAAAAGACCCTCCACACGATGACAGAGATGACAGAGGCCCTGCGTGAAATTATTTTCAGCAGGGCCTCATGTGCGGAGCAATGTAAAAAAAATTCCCACCTTAGTGATCGATCTCGATACGATCTCAAACTTCTTCTCTCTCATCCCTCTCACTAACAAACTTCAATCACACAACGTTTCCCAAATAGTTAAGCTCCTTATTGAAAAAAACATAGTATCACATTATAAAAACCTCCCAACATTTCAAAACTTCACACGCCATGCCAAACTTTTAAACCATTAAATGAAGCACATTAAAAAAACTAAGTATATTTATTTGACAGAATTCATAATAGATAGATACTTAATTCAAAATTAGAAATATTAGCATAATAGTACCTAAAATTCACAATAAGATGTATGTGCTAACAATGCAAATTATTTAATTGCGAAAATTCAATGTACCCAACCAACAATTCGCAAAACTTTCTAAGAGAGTATATACCGCTTTCTACCATTTACATCTCAATTATTACTTTATGATTTCATTTTTATAGTGCCTCAACAGAATAAGACAGCCATAATATCATTCGGGAGGAGATTAGGCAGTAAATCAATAAATAGGGAATAAAATTAGAAACAAATTGATTTATCAAACCTGCCTGTGAAAGCAGTTTACTGAATGTGGGTTTGCAATTTAAAAGGAGAATTGAGACATTTAAATACATACTTGCATGAGATATGAAAGAAGTTTTAATGTTGAACTCAAAATAATGACATATCAAAAATCCGTGCAAGCTCTTCGGCAGACAGTCCATCTTACGAATTCCGGTATTATTCAACAACGATACGATCAAGTTTTGCACCAACAATATCGGTTATGTTAGACATTTGCTTACACGATGTTATATCGCCTGTTACCTTTGACCGTTGAAGTTGCCAAAAATAAAAGTATTTCGTTCGCTCTCTAGATACCTTTTCTACACATCGATAATTATCGTTATCAAAAAATATGCGCGGAAATCAAATTTGAACTTGGGGATACATTTTCGATCATTCACGACATCACATCTAAGGGCTAAAGGTCATTGGTAAAAAACAATCAGCTCTAATTTAATGAATGCAGTTTCATAATTGAATAAATTATCTTTAGATTTATCAATCAAAGGTGGGCGTGCTAGCGGCGCGGTCAACAAACAAATGTCGACATCTTTCTTTGTCGAATCAATTCTGCTTAGTTGTCGATGTGGCTCTGCTTGGCCTCCTGGTTACCCTTTTCCTTGTTAATTTTAGCATAATGTTATATACTCCTTAACGTGTGGCGTACCTATGATGATAATTTTTGCAATAGCTGATGGAACGTTGGTAGTAATTGTTTCTAATCTCTTTCGTTCAGCGAACGCCAATTATCTTTCAATTTTATTGTTAATGATATTAATATTATTATCAGCTATTGAAGAAGGTAGTTTGAATAGCTTCCGAAAGCACTTAGGTCATAAACCCATAATACGCAGCTTATTCTCTTAACAGTTATTCAGTCCCTTCATACAATTCATCAGGGTTGGTCATTGAGTATTCGGCTGTATCTTCACAAAGTGTTCAGCATCGGCACCGTGGATTAATAATTATTAAGATTTCCGCATTCTCATATTTCCTATAGCCATTAGTATTTTCTACTACAACAACAAGTTGGCAGGGTCCTGTTAGTTTACTACTCCATCAGTGTGCTTCTGCCAGTAACCTCTGAACATAACCTATTAGCGGTCTCCATAGTAGGTATTGCTTCAATTGCTGTAAAAGTTTTACAACTAGTAATATAATATCTAATGGACATTATTACTATTATTATGCCAATTGTCCAATAAATAAGGGAAATTGTTAAAATAATCCAACTAGGCAGCAGTAGCAAGTTTATAACGTTCGATAACGGTTGCGCTATTTTTTTTTTAATTCGTAATAGCAATATTTTTGGATACGCCAAACGTTTAATAGAGATAAACCATCGATATATTAACTATAGATTAGCCCTCCCATACCCAATTCCAATCCCAAAGTGACACCACCTACGAGAAATTTCATAATACAACTACCCATCGAATTCCGTTACATCTCTTGCGTGACGTAGTTGTTTTGATAGGAAGAAATTAAACATTTTTATTAAATGTTTCTTTTCTCGATACGCTGCCTCGAATTCATATGTTATGTACATATTCTTTGTAATAAATAAAAAAAATAACGTGTAAAAGCCCAGCCGGGCGGGAAATTCATAATAAATAAATATTTTACTGTAGATTCTCAACTAGGTACTTACTTCAGTATCTTTACTAACAGACTGAAGAGAGATAGCTTTTAAATGTATTATTTTATTAAAAATTATTTTTTTTTTTTAAACCAAAACTATTATTAAATATTTAACTGTCAGCCCTGAAACAGTTAGCTAATTAGCAATACCTGCTTAATAATTTCAAACAAAGATAACTTTGATGGTAACAATAAACTCAATGCAAATTTACTCTATTTAGTGCTTATAAATACTGTTGACAACTTGTTGACAAGTCCCCTTTGTTTAGGTACATCTTTTTTATTCTAAATAATCCTATCTAAATTTTATGTTGACTGTTATTATAACATTGATATTATTTTTTTTTTTGTATAGTAACAGTAGTTTAGTAACACATAATAGTATCCTTCACCTAAATACTTGCTACTTTGTTAAATGTTCATTTCTACTTTGTTATTATTGATAATCTCCTGTGTACCACTGTATACTTATAATACCATGTACTCACTTCAATGTAAAAGCCATGCTATGGCGTTTAAATAAATAAATAAATAAATAAATATTTTTTTAGATATTCATATAACTGATTAAATTGTTAATAGTAAAGTCCGCGATAGCCCATACCTAAAATATTTCTAACTGCCTGAAATTTGTGTTTTAAAAATGATCTTCGCAAAGCTAGTAATTCCGTTACTGTAAACTTGCTGGAAAACAAATTAGCTCCACGCAGACCAACTAAAGGTACAAACCAATTCTTCTTGCGATCTTTTGACTGCAAGATAAAGAACTTTCTTTTTTGAAAAATGTTTTCGTAAACCAATATTTTTGGTTCCGGCGTCATTTTTAAGACCTGCACGCCCTGTCTAGATACTTGGTCGAAGAGATAAACAGATAAATGTGTGTATAGGGGGTGTCTGTGTGTCCAGAGTGAGGTCAATTGTATCTTCATTCGAATGACGTTTTCAAAACTTATATCTTGGAATAAAAAAAAAAATTAAAATTCTTTCTCGAACGGAAAAAAAAATTTATTGACCTGTCTGAGCTGAGAGAAGTCGAAACATTTTACGTAAATTTGTCAAATTAATTTTCCTTCACATCGGTATGTAGGTACATAGATATCTGCTTGCGAATCAGTAATTTAGTAGTATAATCTATTGAATATGTTTCCTCATACAAAATCTATTGAATATCTATTGAATATCTTCGAAATCTATTATATCTATTGAATATCTTCGAAATACAAAAAAAATACAAATATCTAAGATAGGTAGGATCCTAATATTTTATAACCACCGAAATCATAGATAATAAGATGCTTACTGCGTTGTGATCAAAGTCATTAGTTGTAAAATATTCTTCCATTCGATTTTCTTTTAAAAGACCGTATTACGCTTTCCATAATATTGTCCACCATTCCGAAATTTTGGGCTTATCATAATTTCGGCAATAATTGTCGTAAAGTGTAAATTTCCTCAACTTGATCGTTTATTGGTAACCCAATAAAGGCTACAGGAATCATTATCTTGTGTCGAATTGTTGCTACCACTTAAACTTATTACCAATAACGCGAACAAAAGAAATTTCGAAATCGAATGGCGAAATTAAGGCACTAAGTAAGAACTTCAATAATATTTCTTTCTTGCGTAAAGTTATATTTTTTCTTTTTTAATTTATTTTTCGACAGTTTTTCCATGCTTTTTCTGGGTTTATAAACCTCTGACAGGAGATGCAATCAGTAACACAAAAAAAATAAACTCTAAAAAAACTATAAAACTATAATAAACTCGCGGCCTTTCATTCCATGATTACAAGATTAATTACGAATCCTTTGTCTGTTCCTAATTATTCTTTGGAATCAAATCTCATTAAATAAATAGCAGTTAATAATGGTTATTCCATCAAATTAATAGATCAAATAATAAATAAAAAAGAATAAACAGAAATTCTTAAAACTATATATCTACCCTTTTTCTAAACCAATAAATAATCAATGGCGTAGAATTCTATTTGTTGATAACATTGATAACGATATGTCAAAAATAATTAGTAAAAATGTTCCCGATACTATACAACCAACATTTTATACAAATAATAAATTTAAAAAAATCATCTTTAATAACAACAAAAATAACGACATTAAAAAAAATCGGGGGTTCATAAACTCTTGTAAAGACTGTAATTGCTTTTATATAGGTAGAACCAATAGAGACTTTGAAGTAAGGGTTAAAGAACATCTCAGGGCATTAGGTAAATGGCAATAGCGAATCTGAGTTCACAGATCATTTATTAAAAAAATTATCATAATTTTGACAAATCCACTCTAAGTAACTTGATCATATATGAAAATTACATAACTGATTCTCTTGCCTTGAAGCATCAGGTGGATTCAATTTATACTGATTTTTCCAAAGCCTGACAAAGTATGGCGACATATCCTTGTACAAAAATTAAGTATGTTGGGCATCAAGGGTAATCTATTAAGTTGGATTGATAGTTATCTTAGTAAAAGAGAGCTATGTGTGAAAATAAAATCTGTGGAATCTTACGTTTTCGAAGCCACAAGTGGGGTTCCTCAGGGGTCTCACCTGGGACCAATTCTTTTTTTGTTATTTATTAATGATATTGTTAGCATATTTAAAGATGTGGAAGTTCTTCTCTTCGCAGATGACTTGAAAATATATAAAACAATACGTAGTTTAGACGATTGTTATACTTTGCAACTTAATTTAAATAAACTATATCGTTGGTGCATCATCAACTCTCTGTTTCTTAATATTAAAAAATGTCAGGTCATTCGTTTTTTAAAATACGAAATCATATAATTTATGTATATTCGCTAAATAACGTAAAATTGACAGCTGTCACTCAAATCAGGGACTTGGGTGTTATATTTGATGAACAGTTAACATTCAATCCGCATGTAAATGAAATCACAAATAAAGCCTCAAAAATGCTTGGTTTTATATGTAGAACCGCATGCGACTTCAAGTCATTAGAATGTTTGAAAACACTGTACAAATCTTTAGTAAGAAGTCAAGTAGAGTATAATTCGCCTATTTGGTCCCCCTTTTATAAAATACATTCCAACAATATTGAAAGGGTACAACACAAATTTCTACGATTTATTAACTTTAAACTAAATATTCCAATCCAAAATATAAATTATATCCAGCTGATGCACCAACTAAATTTGATTACGCTGTCAGATAGGCGAATTATCTCCGACCTTGTTCTACTAAATAAAATTATTAATTATAGAATCGACAGCCCTGAAATTCTGGCCACAATAAAATTATTTGTACCTTCCAAAAATACGAGACAAAATTCCACGTTTTTCTGTGACAATTTCAAAACAAATTATCAAGCGCACATATCCCTAAATCGAATACAAAATTTTGGTAATAAATTTGGTAATGTCGTTGATATTTTTAGAGATTCCGTAGCAGTGCTTAAACGAAATCTACATAAACACTTTGCTGAAATGTATGACTTCACCATTCCATAGTGAAAAACCCTTTTTAGCTTCTATCTATTTCACTCTTTTCTTTTAGACTTTTTAACTTTAATATATATATGTAACTTTACAAATTAATATTGTAATTTAATCTATATTTCGATTATGCTTAAGTCCCTACTAATGCTGATTAATTTCAATCCCGTTATTTTTGTTTGTAAGTACAAAAAAAAAACTGTTCTCCATAATGGTATTCTATATTATTTGTAAAACATTTATGTAGGTACTACACATATAATAATTATTTTATTCATATATGTACTTAAACTTTTATATGCCATATAGTTAATGTAATTACTTATAACAATGTATGTAAAAGCCCAATGGGCGTTTAAATAAATAAATAAAAACCATGGACTTAAAATATTACATACGGGTTATAAGGCATCACAGATAAATAATTTGGAGATTTTAGAAATTAGGAAAATAGTAAAGTTAGGAAAATTTTCAAATGATCTTTTAAAACATTCATATCATATCAAATCGAAACATTTATATTTTTTTCTTTCTTTCTTTCTTTTCCCTTTCTACTCGCAAATTAATTTATCACCCTTATAATGGTCGGCAAACCGTAAGCGATCACCTTTCAGTAGAACCGAACGATTTCATAAACACCACCCGAGCGCGCAATTCGCCATGCGCAGTTGGGCGCCGGTCCGAGGGCCATTCGATACGGGGCGGAAGCGCGGGCGCACGGGAATATCGACCCTACGAACCGAAATACCAGTTTAATAAATTGATTATTTACAGGAGTGCAAAACAAAATTGTAAATAATGACTATCATCATTAAAAGAAATACATGTCCACATTTGCACACTACACTAAAAAATAAAAATGAATTAAATTTCGTTTTCTGTAGGTATCTACGAAAAATCTACTGGCATTTTTTTCTAACCAATGACAACTGCTGATAATGATTTTTTTCGATTTTTTTAAGCTACCCGCTGGTTCCCGGCATGCGTTGTAATGCCATATTCAAAGAAATAAATTGCTTCTCCCTGCGTGTCCTTTCCCGTGAGTCCCCGTTCTTCCCCACCTTCCTCTCACTCTTTGGTTTCCACCTTCCCCGCCTTCCCTCTCTCCTCTCCCGCTCCCCCGTCCCGCCAACTCCCCTTCCATATATTCAGTCCCAGTACATTCAGTTTTAAAACAACTCGCGTGCCACCTACGATATTTTTTTATTCAAACTTTCATTTTTCATGTACCTACTACAAATATTCATTTTGCATATTATAAGAACACTCAATCAAATTTGGTACCTAACATAGGTACCTACCTATTTTAAACCATAATTCTTGACTTGATTCAAAGTATTTTTTTTAAAGAAATACAAACATTCCCGGGTTACGAATAACCCAACAATGTTTGAAAATCTCCTACTACCATCACAGAAAGCCGAAAATGTTGCTTGTGTTGTGATGTTGTGCCAGCCGAGGAATCGAACACGCGATGCTCGGGTGAGACCCAAGCGCTATGCCCACTCAACCACCTACCAGACAAAAGTATTATAGTATTATACGAGTACAAATAAATTCATTATTTAAAAAATGTCATCCTCAAAATTTTACTTTTTTGACAGTTTCGCAAGAGTTTTAGTAATGATTAAAAAAATTTCAGAAATATTGTCATGTGGTTGTTATAATCCAGAAACCTTCGCGGGGGTTAAATGAAGGAATTTTGCAAGTTTCAAACATTTCCTATACCTATAGCAATACATAGACATCTTATATGCCTTCTCACTTACATATACCCAAGCAAGCATATTTTGGTCTTTATGTATAGAGATTAAAAAGACGTCGGGAGCTTTTTTACTCGAAATGTGAACAAAGCTTTAACCATAAAAATGTTCAGTATTATTTGAAAAATTGCGAAACCTCCAAACTAACAAATTAATATTACTTTGTATGATTCATTGAAATCGTACGAAAAATAATGAGTTTGGATTTACATATATTTTTAGTATCCCCCTGGCAGAGAAATCCAATATAATGCAATAATAAACATGTCCCAATTGGCAATAGCGATAAAATGATTATGTTAGATTATGGGAATGACATTTTTTACAGCCTTAATAAGCCTGTCATTAATGGCCGTTATTTCCTGTGTAACAATGTGTAAAAAGATAATTTGAATTCATAATTAACCGACCGGTGACTTTAAAGTTAAAAATGTTATTTTTGGAGGATGCAGGAACAAGAGAATGCGTACGTATTTATAATAGCTGTTCTTAGACAAACTTTTTTGCATCACAAAGGCGCGAACAGGAAAATTTTGAAAATCCTCTAAAATTTTTGTATTATTTAAAAAAAAAATATCACATTTTTTATACATCGGGAAAATGCCAAAGTCGCAAATCAGCAAAAAACATTCGGAGATATTGAAGTTTGAAATTTAGAATATTGATATCATAAATCGATTTACAGTATTACTAAACCAGCTTAAATAACTCTGTAGATTATACATTACTAGCAGACCCGGCCACACGTTGCTGTGGCTAACGAAACACAACGCCATTACCCAATCTTTATAAAATCCACACCACCGGCTTGCCAGCTGCCCGCTGCCCGCTGCCCGCTGCCTGAATTGAATATTTGAATTTATCGGCTTTTCTCTACTGTAATAAGCATGTATTATACATATAAACTAATTAACTCGCCACTAATTATACAATGCTTGCAATGCACCACTGTATATTTGAAAATGGAAAATCAAATACCTACTCACTCTAGGACATCTACTTTCCAATTTCTTCCGTAGAACGAATTTCAAAAGTGATCAGCCGTTTTAAATCGCACAAAAATATGTTTTCTTTGAATTTCTCGGCTTTTCTCTAATATAATTTACATGTATCATACATATAAATATTCCTCTTCAATTACTCTATCTATTGGTGAAAACCGCATGAAAATCCGTTGCGTAGTTTAAAAGATTAACGCGCACATACATTTTGAGCGACTTCATTTTATACTTTGTAATGAAATGATGATATAGTTTATAAATACATGTAACGCAAAAATGGCAGGTATGCTCCGTTTAAATTTTTTTTTTTGTCTATTTAACTGAAAATTGACAAATACGCAGATTCGCGACTTTGGCATTCGACCGACGATATACTCTTCTGTTATTCTGTCATGACCCGTCGCACATATTTGATTAACTAGATCGTGCCACATCTTTCTAGGGTGTCAAATCCAAAAACAATTAACAACAAACAAACACATAAACAAACAAACAAATAAACAAACAAAAAAACAAAAAAAATGAACTAAAACCATTGACGGGGTATAAAAGAATAGCTTCAAATACATACCTACGAGGAAAGGTAGTAAAGGTCTTATTGAGCCAAAAATGGCAAAAACTTCAGTGTTTCTTAGAATTTTGTTATTTTTTCATAAGAGTCATCGATGTTGCTGAATTCTATACATTTACGACATCACCACAAGCAAAATACTTTCCTAAATTTGTCCGTGGGTGGTAAATTATCCGCTATTTCGTATCGAATGGGTTAATTAATATTTATTTATGTATATTATTGAATTTAATTCCGTTTTGTGCCCAATTTATTAGAAAAGTGACAATCATTATTAGCCTTTGGATTTTTATTAGCTGCTAATTCGTGTTAATCTTACGCTTCAATAGCTATCGATTTTTTAATGATCTTTCGACGGATTTAGCTAAGAATGGATGCCATTACATGTTCAGATACCTATGGCCCCACCTCTGCTCATAAGAAATAACTAAATACCTACGTCTCTTTATCTACCTACTCATTTATCGTCTCAGACAAACAAACAAAATCATAGTAAGTATGTAATTCACACACGACAGAAGTGAAACTAGAAAGTCGCTAGATGTCGCTTTATTTTCTTTCGCTTGTTTTTTTAAGTGGTTTGAAACAATTAAAAACGTTTTTGGATTTCGTAGGATTTGAACCCCCGTTCGCTTGATGTCTGTCTCTCTGGCCGCTGAGACTTGTCAAGCACCTTGCCCACTACGCAATGGCAGGCTCGCGCGGAGTTGCGAATTTACCGCATTATATTTGAACGGAGTATTTGTATAGAACTGAGTTGTGACGCATTTCCGTTTCACCCGAATTTCAAGTCACTAACGGCGCTAAAGAAATTTCACTTCAAAAATAAGGAATTAAACAATTTAACCAAAGGAAAGTCACTATTTTACAACTCTGCACAGCATCCAGCACACAGAAGTGCAAATTATTTAAAGCAATCTAAATATTTTTAGTTGAAGATGTTTTGAAATATCTTATCCCTATAGACGAATAAACAAATATTTTGAAGTGTCATTAGGTACACAAAAAAGAATCGTTAAGAAATAAATGTCCAGTACCTATCTTTCTAGGTCAAATTGAGCCGTTTATTATGATCGATCTTTTCGTGTAACTGGCCTGCTCATTTGGAATAAACTTTCCTTAGCTCTTACTAATATCCAGAACTTGGCTGAATTTAAATGGGCTTAAAAAACAAACTTATTTAATAAATCATATCTTTCATGAATCTTAACTCCTTTTCAATATACTCTAATAAGCCATGTTCCTCAAGTTTCCGGTAATTGTTTACCTCCTTACTGTACTTTTATGTTGTGCACTCCGAATTTTTCTTATTTCAAAACATAAACTGCCTCCTATTCTATATTATATTTTAGTTTTAATGATTCTTGTTTAATGGCACCATTATTTTTTATCATTATCTATTGTCCTGTGCCAAAAGAGCACTGCTGTTGTTAATTTTGTTCTATTGGCATTGCTTTGTATACGTACTGTATATTCTTTGTTTCATATTATTTAGTAAATTTTTATAAGGATTCGTAAGGAACACTGTAGGATTACTTTTAAGTTTATTATAGTTAAGCGCACTTGAACTGATATAACACAAAACTGCGCCATATAAATACTACGTTATTATTATTATTATCTTACCTATTAACAAACTCCATGGAATCTAAAGCAATGTGATTTTATTAAATAAATTTATTGGGCAAAGTTAAGGACAAAATGTCATAGTTAATTTCCCGATTTTCTGCTTAATTAACAATACCTATTTGGCCGTGGATAATTTGTATCGTTTCTTCAGCAATTTATTTAGAATTAATCTCTTTTTTATGTCGCACCCAGTGGTGTAAGAATGCGACAAATTTATGTTGTTTTAGCTTCAGTCATGGGCTTATGGTAGACATTATAACTATTTTACAAAATCATTGCTCTTTTATTGCATCTAAAATTAAT
This sequence comes from Limnephilus marmoratus, assembly GCA_917880885.1. Lineage (NCBI taxonomy): Eukaryota > Metazoa > Arthropoda > Insecta > Trichoptera > Limnephilidae > Limnephilus > Limnephilus marmoratus. Next base: position 29,601,995 of record OU862926.1, on the reverse strand, counting down.
TTGCTAGGCATCAGCCCATGTGGTCGAGGTATTGATCCTCAATTACGAATCTAGGGGTTGCAGGTTCGGTTCTCGGCGTGCACAAACAAATTTTATTTATTTAATAATGCGTTATTTCAAATTTAAGGCGGTGCTAAATGCCAAATCACTATTTTCGATCAACATTTACTACAAATTGGTTTATATTACAAATACTAAAACTATGCTTTTAATAAATTGAAGTTTTTTCTATCGTTTCGCTTGGGTAAAATTAAAATTGACTTTTTAATTACTATGTAAAAAATATAGGTTAGAACTAAAAGAATTAAAAAATGTATTTTATCATTTGAAAAGTGTGAGCGCATGTATGAAACAACTTTAAAAATATATGATTTTGTGGTAAAGGTTATCTGTGACAGTTTCCGTTGATTGATTTTTTTCTCTTATAAAATTAAAATTAATATAAGATTCTCGCATTTATTTTTGCGTCTAAATCGAGCGCCTTCGGGCTTCGTTTGCCAAGCGATTTTTATACCTATTACCTAAATTCGTGATGATATAAGGCACACTAAGAATGTATACATTTTTGGCGTGTATTAATCAATTTAAAAAAAAAATACATTTCAACAGAGTGGTATGGCTCTAGGATTTGCCCTGGTGAAAGACAAACATTAACAATGAAAATTTGCTTGAAATGGCTTTAGCCGTGTTTTGTGATCAAATCTGAATAGTCTGGTGGATATCTACATTTCAACCTGATTGTTCCTCGTTTTCTTCTCATTTCCACTCCCTTCAACCTCATAACATATTCAAATTAGGTATGTAATTGTAGAACTGGCTCCGTGCATTTGGGACTCTTAGGTGGTATTCATATTGTTAAAAGTTATATGTGAGATTCCTTTTCTGAAGGTCCTGATGAAGCAAAAAAATTATGCACATTTTTGTAAATTTAAAAAACCGCTTAAATCTTTGACGTCTACGGTATCTAATTTTAAAACTTATTAAAACCTTACAAAAAATTTTGAAACCTATCATAATTACAATTGATAAAATCAAAACACAGTTCGTTCATACAGCACGTCACCGAATGCATTTTAGTCCCATCCGATCCCAAATTAAGAGTCAGTGAACCTGCCTCAAGTCTACGAACTTATGAATGACAAATTCCAAGCGCCAAACAAAAGAATTACCCGAGTCCAGAAACCTGTAATTTCGTAGCAATTCAATTCACTCTTTCTGAAAGTAAGCACTAATCATATGCCGAGGGGCACCGACTGTGGGTACTTACATACCTAGTCCTCAGTCGATAATCATCATTTACGTCATATTTCATTGTTAGTTTTTTTTATATTTATTCGAAGTTCAACATATCCTTTCGAATTATGAATGATTGAAATCACGTTCATAGAAATATCAATAGTCACTTTTTTGGAAATCTTTTCTTGCTTGTTTGCCAAGTTACAAAAACTTTTTCAATGCGAGCTTTGGCGTCGTGAAATTTAGATGAGCTTTAAAATGTCTATTTACATGTATCGTAACGTTATAGGTACACGGTGTCCGGAAACTCGTAGTACAAACGGAAAACTAGAAATATTTGGAGTCTATTTTTTTAGTAAAATGTCACTTGGGGATAATGTCAGCTATTTTGATGTTTTTTAAAATGCGTTGAAGTCAAAAGATTTTTTAAACCTACATTTGCCGAAAAAAAAATATAAGTAGTCAAAATTCTAAGATTGAAAAAAATCAGAGTGTGTAATTCACACGCGGTAGAAGTAAAACTAGAAAGTCGCTAGATGTCGCTTTCTTTTCTTTTGCCTGTTTTTTAAAAGTGGTTTGAAGATTTGGTATTGATTTCACAAAATAAAAATGTTTTTTTGTTGGATTTCGAAGAATAAGAACCTCCGTTCGCTTGATCTCTGTCTCTCTGGCCGCTGAGACTTGTCAGGCATCTTGCCTACTGCGCTATCTAAGGCACGCGCCAAAGCGCGAATTGACCGCATTATATAAGAATCGAGTATTTTTGTAGAACTGAGTTGAACCGCATTTCCTTTTTATCCGAATTTCAAATCGCTAACGGCGCTAAAGACGTTTCACTTCAAAAATCACCACAAGTTCTCCAGTATTAGGTAGACCCGAGTTTCCAGACACCGTGTATAATGCGCCTCAATTTTTGTTAAGTAGATGTGCGTAGTAGGTATTTTCTTTTTATCATTTTTTTAATAGGAATGAAGAATTTATTACAAAAACTAATGCTGAAATCGTACGTTCTTTTTACGCTACCACACCAGTATTGTCCTATTTGTCGGAACCAGCGGAACTATGGCTTGTGGGGATTGTTTTGAGGGTATTAGTAGTGTCGAGGAGAAGAAAAAAAATTAAATTGCATATATAGCTATTGAGGACTAGTCATTTAACACGACTAGGGCCATTTCTAGAAACGTTTTGATACCACTGATAGGTATATTTGATACTGGCGGTTGATCGTTCGACATCAGCTTGCAGGTTTCGTTTAAAATGTGGTTCCCATCAAATGAAGAAGTAATCGATTGTATTTTGAAAAAAAGCTACCCTTCTTATTAAACCATTGTTGCTAACTAATGTTTGTTATACAGACTCATCACAAAAAACGTTGAAACCTATTCATCCCTCAAAAAACACACAAATCAACTGTTGAACACGCCACGTCCTCACAGTTTTCAAACATTGGTACCGTGACCAATTGGGGTTGCGTAAAGTGTTTGGTGTATGGAGGTTGTAGTGTGGAACGTGGGTGGTAGAATTGGAGGATAGAAGGAAAGACAAAGGGTGGCAGGTTGTTTGGGAAATCGATCCGATGCGCGTACTTAGAACACCTGAGACGATGTTTTAGAATGGAGAGATGAAAAAATAATGGCATGTGAAAAAATTTGGTAGATCTTATGTATATTTTTAATTTTCCTCTTATTTTTCCGTTACTTTTCGCACACAGTAATGCAATGAAGCCATCTTTCGTCGTATTCTATTTTCCTAAAGATAAGTTTTGGTTGAAGTTTTCGGAAATGTTTTTGTGGTTATTAATATACCTACTTAACCTTTACAATTTCTTACCGATGTAACTACCGAGTCTACTACAGCTTTCGCTAATCATTTGGCCTTTGAAATACAATACAAACAGTTTGGCGTCATGACTTTTTTTGATAAAAATACAAGAGATTCAAAACTAGATAGCTCTTGGGTGTGATAGAGACGTTTCTGGCTGAAAATAGCTGCGTTGGACAAGCATGCTAGTTATAAAAAACTTGTACAAATTGGAGAACGCCAAAGACAAAGGTTCGATTTAAATTTGAAATCCACCAGCAACGTATCTATAGTATGTATTTAATTCTACGAGTATTATTTACCATTTTCATTGTTTATTTTTGGGGTGTTATGCCGTGTTCTTTATCTTTATACCTCCTTCTTTATCCTTCTTTATTCAACGTCCATCATCAGGGCAGATGTGTGATGATGATGAACACTGTAAAGCTGTCGGAAACGTTGGCTAAAGAAGGAGGTAGCGCAAGACGGCATAAGACCCCAAAAATAAATAACGAAAATACTTTTGTCCGTGAAAATCTTAAATCTCATTTACTATTGTTTACTTCAACAGAAGTATTTATTAAAAAAACATGCAATGTGAATACTTTTATGCTTTTGCTTGGCCTATAACGTTCTTCTTTATTTATAACTAGCTGACCCGGCCATGCGTTGCTGTGGCTAATAAAACACAACGTCATCTACTGGATGGTTATCCAACCTTTATAACCACCGCCGTCTTTGAGTTTATCGCAAAGAGACAGACAGATGCCGCGGAGGACTTTAATTTATAATACGTGGAGTTGGTGTGCAAGATTATAATAATGTGCATGAAATGCTTGGGGTAACTAACGCATTTAAGTTTATAAGGATTAATACTGTATCCGTCTAAATATCTTTTCAATTACCGCGATGTGTGTGACCATTTTTTTAGAAGATAGAATAAGTATAGTAAGCTATCCGTAAAAGATAGATATATGCCTTCTAGGACTTTTTTGTAGATCTGTGAAAGAGGAATATCCCACCATGCATTGTTTTGTTATATCCCCAAAGGATTAGGCAGCGTTTTCGATGAAAGCTACCAGGCGGCCTGATTTTTTTCCGACACTTCTAACAATTATCGTTATGTTTCAACCAATTTACACAAATCCTTGACAAATTACCTAAACCTTCCTCATGAAACACTCTATCTATTGGTGAAAACCGCATGAAATTCCGTTCAGTAGTTTTCGAGTTGATCGCAAACAGACAGACAGACAGACCACGCGGAGGACTTTAATTTATAATACGTAGAGAGTAGAGATACTACACCGAAAACTGAAATGAAAGAAAAGCTCAAAAATAGTCTTTGCTTCACAGATTTATTTTCGTTTGATCAAAATGAACAAAAATGAAGCTCTTTGCTCGATCTCTAACTGTCTTCTATCTTTATAATATTTGACTGCATCCTCAACAGTTGCAGCATGCGATGACTGACGACGGATGATCGTCGGAAGACAGTCGGATGACGCACTGACAGAGACTTGATTGAGCGGGTCTCTACGTTTGAAGCCGCTGAAAGGTGGGCTTTGTGGAGCTTTTATGTGACTAATTTGGGTAAATGGAAACGTCGTCAAACCGACATTGTGGCAGTTGTGTACAGTTGGGAAGAATGGACACGTATGAACGGAGCTTTTTAACGGGGTCGGTAAGGACCATATTAAAGTTTTTATCGCTGTAATTATCACAAAATAACGCGTTTTTTATGTTTCCAAATATATTCAAGCCAGCAAGTTTTTTCATATTCACTTTGAGATTTAGAATTTTTTTTAAACTATTGAAGTTATGTAATACTGGAAACATGTTGTACCTCAAGTAGGGAAGCGGGTATGGGTACCGCCATTTATTGAATTACCAACACCTCTGCCAAAGGTCACCCATAGTATGCATTTGCCCGCCTACTGCGTAGTAGGCCGGATCGGGAGAGACTGGTTGAGGGAGACCTTTTGACCTCTCCAATCGGACTCTTTCGACCCACCACCTTGCACCCCAGTGGGAGGGATGGATTTTAATAATAAACTTTATAATTACCTGTATGCACCTAAAATTAACAAAATAACTTATAATACCTTAAAATTAACAAAATAGAAATATTCATTTATAGAGACAATGTTGTGTGGGTACCCCTGCCTAAGAGTGTATAAATACCGTAGCATAAGAATTTCAACTACCAGTCTGAAAATGTCCGTAATAGGATGAAACCGGTCCTGGTGAAATATAAATTAGTGGAAGAAAGTACAAAAGTGTTTTAATTTCAAATTCTAATACAATGGAATTCCACCACGAATTATCAGTGCAAAAACTAGACTCATTCGTGAATATCACTAAAAAAATGTACCTATTATATTATATGTAAAAAAGAGCCCTAATCCAGATATTAAAGTCTAACCTCTGATTTTTTTGTACGTAATGGTGACAATTTTCTCTTCTGGTGAATAAAAATAAATTATATTATGTTCACAAGATCAATTTTGAATGAATCTGTCGTATCTGATTAATTGAAATTTTATACCCACACGAGAGATATTACAGATATGAAAAAATGCTTTTTTATATTATATTAAATAGTAATTTGAACAAAGGCCTCTCTGTAGACACTCCGTCTAGTGAGATAAAATAATCACCATAAACTAACAAATTTTATTATGTATTGACTGATTTTAATTTTTCATATTAATTAACTATCCAAGAACACCTGGGCATTTACAATAATGTGAAATTTAATTGCTGATTTAAAATGTGAACACACCTAAAAATGCAATTAAATAGGCACCTAATTCTAAAGAAATCACTAAAATTCGGATGATTCAGTTTTTAATTTACAATCAAATAGCTATAAAATACGAATGTTACCACAAAATTCCGACATTCTTCCGTTTCTTAATGATTGGCAATATTAGTTTAAGGTTATAATATGGTTCCTTTCAAAGAAAATTACAAAAAATGTCATAACAGGTAAAATAGAGAATAATGTTTACGAACCTAAACCTTCTAAATTCCTAGAAATGTTATTAATAAGAGTATTAAAACAATTAATAGAAGGCACGAGTGGACGAAGGAGTGTAGATAATAATTTATCTCCCCATTCCTGGGTTATCAATAAATACCATTATTGAGTGATTTTGCAACAGACCACCTTTTTAAACTCATGTTTTGGATTGGTCAATTTTGAATAATGACAGCAAATTACTTGTGGCTAAAACATTCTTCGAAGGTCTTTGAAAGAGTGGCCTTGACCCTAAAGTTGTGAAAAATTTTCAAGTCGTTATTAGAATTCCTTCTAATTGTTTTCTTCGTCTTCTATTGGCGGTTGATGCTGATGTGAATTATGAAGATTAAATTGGGATGCTTTCTGCCAGTCGATGGCATCGGGAATCACTTGGTTCAACACAGAGATGTTTCCAGAAAACTGACAGTCTTTTGAATGAGTTCTGCTTTTTCAAGAATTCAACATTCACCAAATTTAGACTATTGAAAATTTTTCTATTTGCGTCTTGCGTAAAATTACGTAATTTCCTACTACATATGGAACATATGCTTGGAAAGAACACCCGAAAACCTGAATACCAAGCCAAGCATTGATACAAAGACGTAGACCCGGGAACAGACAGACAGGGAAACTAGAATAGAAGTTCTTCATCGAATGACCAATAACGTGAAAATGCACTGGATAAAAGAATAAAACTTCAACATCTATCTTAATAAGTTAATTCAGGGGAAGATTGATGGAAGACTTACGTAGTAGAGAAGGATGGGGTACCCCATGGTACGAGTGCAGTACCTTCCGTAAGTTATTTGCTGTCTCGCCAACCTCCGATGGACAAAAGTGGAATGAAGCAAGAAATGGAAGCAAGTTTTAATGCTAAATTGATTTGTCAACATATGTATATTCTGAAGCATCGTAAGACCGGTAGATCCATTGTCCCAAAATTAGAATTGTCACCACTACACTGAAGAATGAAGTAATTAAATATCATTTATCTACAGACAGTCAAATTAAAGTATATGACTCGTGTAAGCAAAATAACACAGAGCGATAATCATCATTCTTTGGTCGCATAATGAAAGAACGAGCATAAAGAAAGAAGAATACAACAGGAGAATAAAGAAGAATTTACACCGTAGAACTAATTTAAATGTTGGCAAATGACTAAAAACGAAAGAACCCCGTTATTATAATGTTTGTGAGGTGGTCGGGCATCCATTCTGTCTTTTTCTTCTTCTTCTTTTCTTGTTGCTAAAGATGGTCGTTTTTTCTCGGCCGTAAGTGTCGGGGCTGTATTACAACAGAAGGTTTTTATGGGAAGATGAAAGTATTCGAGAACAATATTTAAGAAGATGATAAAATTATTGATAATGACTTGATAATGAGTTTCGTCAATTTACGCTGACCTAAGCGTTGGTTGAAATATAGGTAACCTACTTAATATAATTTTTTCATTACTTCTTTCGGACCGTTTTTAATCAATGCCAGTAGTTAAATACACATTAAACTTTTTTACAAATCCTGAAGAAGAATAAGCCCTGGCGTCATAAAATTTACAACTATTTTTGTCAAAAATTCCGTAGACAATGCAACTACTTTCAGAAAAAAACTTCGAAAGCTAAGAAGCTTTGAAATATATTTAATAACTGACAATAAATAATATGCATTTTTGTGTGTTCATTACATCATAAAAATTGAGAAGAAAAATTGTGATTTTCAAACTGTCAATAATGCATTTTTTGACGGCCTCCCTAGTTTCGGGTTCAAATCCCTGTATGAACCATTAAAAATTCTATTTTATTATTTTGTGGTTTTTCGCAATTAAGTAATTAAAAATAATATATAAAACATTTGATAGAGTGGAAGATACTCTCAGTAATTTAACAATCGTGTAAAATCACCATTGGAATTGAAACGTTACTTGAAACTGCATCAGGCGTATTTGGTGAAGATATCTGTGTAAAGACTTCCCATGTTTCCTTTTCCCCTCCACACTACCTTCAGCCTCATACCATACCCCAATTGGGGATGCCATATTCTCAATGGCTCCAGACGAGATGACTTGGGACACTTATGCGGTATTCACATAAAAAAATATAAAATTTAGGTACTTAAATACGTATTAGTAGGTATCTAAACTATTTCTGAAGCGACTTCTAATATACATTCATTAAAAAAAACCGTTTCTAAGAATGCGTCCAAAACAAAACAATTAGCATACATTCGCAATACAATCGGGCGGACCTCCTCACGTGTCGTGTGGCCGCGGTCGGCTTTCGGCTCACTTCAAAGGAGTCAAAGGAATATGTTATTAGTCACACCTGAGAATCGAGGTGCGCATTACACATGCGCAGAACCTCATTCTAGCCTGTTTTATAATACGTTAATACGTTTTTTTACCCCGGATTCCTCGACAATACACGCAGAATCCGAAATATGCTGTATGGAAGACATAAAATGCAGTATAAGACGTGATGTTTTGCTGTAACTATAGAAGACGTTATAATATATCATCGGGTAATTAGCAAAGGTGTGGTCCTTACCGTACAGGTATACAATGCTTTGTGTTTGAGGGGTTTTACAGGTGTTTTTACTTGTTGTTGTGGACTGATTTATTTGTTTAAACTTTTTGAGTTTTTAGGGTGATGATGACTACACTAATTCTATGGTTACCTACGTTTTGTTGCAGATCGTTTTTTGTCACAATGATTTCTTAGAGACATATTTCTTAAATTAAATTTATCAGGATTAACTTATTGAAGCTTATAACCTTGATTATAATTTATTAGGGACAATTAATATCAAAAACTCTTAGTGAAAATATGAGAGAGATAAGGACACAGAAAATAAAAAGGTAACAGTCGCAACGACTCCAGAAACTAATATCTACAGCCTGTATGTCGGACGATTATCTACAGCTCATATGTAGAACTAATATCTACGAACTTCAGAGAGTTGACTAATATCTACAGAGCGTAGGTTGGACTAATCAGCTAAATGGGTCCAATAGTCCGATATTAGGGATTTTTACGTTCATACTTACATAAATTAAGTTTTTTAATCTGCATACGCAACATTACGTTATTCCAATATGCTATACATAATTGCAAATCCAACCTCTGCAAGTGCTGTAGATATTCGTCAACACTTTGTTTCTCATAGATATTAGTCAACAGTTTGAGCTGTAGATATTCGTCAACACTTTGGTTCCCATAGATATTAGTTCGATTTTTTCAGTTTTTGGAATTCCTGTAGATATTAGTAGACGCCTCCGTCGCAACTGGGACTCGAACCTTGATCCTCTAGTTTTACCGGGACATTTCTTTGAATAAAAAAAGCATGTAGATTCTTTTCTATTACATTAGCTCCACACAGGATGTCATCTTTGGGAATGCTGTATGGAGGGTCTTTTAAGGAAAGCAAGGAAAGGAAGTTTCGGGAAGGTAAAATGTTAGAGGGGTGGGTAGGAATCTAGCGGTCAGTGTGTCCAGGAGTGACACTATCTTAAAAATCATACAAGTACATTTTGTTTGCATACTTTTAAGATAATTTTAAGTTTGCTACTGAATGTCACGGAGGTGTTGAAACCGGGAGCAGATAAATAAAAATTAAGTAACAAATGTACACGTGAAATAAAACTCTTCCAAACGAAATGAATCAATAGCGATTCGATACAGAAATAACATCTGTTTAAGGTATTTTATTGGTAAAAACATACCTAACCCTAATAATGCCTGTAGATAAGGCGAGGTAGGTGTAAACTTTTCAATTAAAAATTAACCTCGTTTCACAAAGTTTATCAATAATTTTCAGTTTATTTTCTTTTACAAAATACATTTTACAGTTCACTTAATTTGTTGATAACAGTTAGTTACCTGCAATAATTACTTATGAATATCATTACTGACAGTAATAATACCAGTTATTAGTTCATTTCAATAAACAGGATTCGAATCGTTAACTCTACCTCAAAGAAAGGAGCCGAAATCCACTGTCCATTGAGACGTTCAGGTTCTATAGGAGTAATCAAGGTGTATCATAAATAATCATTATTAATTTAAATATGCTAAATAGAAGTAGGATTCGGTGTACTGTAAGCCCGTACATCTTGTATCCGTAGAGATATAATATGAACAATTAAACAGTTGTATGCAATGACATTTCATTACGAACTACAGACATGTTGTAGTGATCAGATAGTGTCAACAAATATACAAGTCAATAATTGTCGTAGGTAATTTTTTTTTTCAAAAGCCGAGAAAACAAAACTTGCAAAACTTTTAAAAATTGGTATGTCAAATAGAACTCTAAACTTATTAAAAAGCTATATGATGGAGCGTACACAGAGCGTTCAAATTAACAAGAAAAAAAGCAAACCTCTCCTCATCAACCATGGAGTACCGCAAGGAAGCGTACTAGGACCGATATTATTTCTAATATACATAAATGATATCGGTAGCCTAGGAACGAGAGGAAAATCATAAGCTTTGCTGACGATACAGTAATTGTATTCAACGAAAAAGACTGGAGAAGTACCTACAAAGAAGCGGAACATGGACTTGGTCTACTGCAAAACTGGCTTAAGAGAAATTCCCTTACACTTAATGTCAATAAAACAAAATATCTGACATTTTCTATAACAGCCAGAGGACAGCCAGAGGATGACTTTAATCTCAAATTACATACATGCCAAGAAAACAATCAAAATCAAGGCTTATCATGTTACTGTCCTACCATAGCACACTCCAAAAGTATCAAATATCTTGGTATTGAAATTGATGATAATCTCCGATGGAACGCACACATTGAAGTAATCACAAAAAAACTCACCAGGTACATTTACTTCTTTAGAGCCATCCGTAACATCCTCAACATAAACGACATTAAGAAAGTGTACTACGCTTTATGTCAATCACAAATAGAGTACGGGATAACTGGATGGGGGTCTGCTTTGAGCATTCACACAGAGCGACTCAATATAGCCCAAAAAGGAGTACTGAAGACAATACTGAAAGTTCCGCTTAGAACTCCGACGGAAGAAATATTTAATAACTTTCAAGTCTTCAATGTACAGAAACTTTATTCAAAAAATATTTTATTTAAACTGAAAAAAAACATATATGTATACTCCACTGCCCAACATAAATACTCAACCAGGTCAGTAAGCAATAACATCCTGGTTACTCCCAGTTTGAACACATCTTTTGGACAGAGAAATAATAAATTCCATGCTATAAAATTATACAATGCTCTACCAGATCAAATCAAAAATATAAAGGAAATGAATATATTTAAAACAAAAGTAAAAATATGGCTGAGACATCAAAGTGATAATAAAATTACAAACATCATGAAGACGATATAAAGACAATCCATAACCAAATACAAATATTTTAAAAAACTACAGGCCACCTCAGAACAGGAAATCCTAGTGAGGAGGTCTGTGAAAAAAAAAAGAATCTATACTTATTATATACATCATACATACATGTACAAACCTTGTTATTGAAATTAATAAAAAAAAAATAAAAAATTACATAATATATAGTTCCCTTGAGCACTTAGGCCGTAAACCCATTGTGCTATCTCCTGTTTTACCTGATTCCTTTGACAGTAACCCGGTCCCTTTAATAAAGTTCAGGATTGTCATTGAAAATGAAGGAATATCTTCTGGTTCGACAATGTGCCTTCCCAGGACTCATTTCTCCTCTCCATCCCTCCTTGGTTCCAAGGGCGGATTTTGGAGGGGGGGGGGTGTCCTGTATCCTGGATCCGCCCTTGCTTGGTTCCTTGAAGGCTCCACGAGGGAAGAAGGTTTCATCTCTCCTCTCCACTCCTTAGTTCCTCGTAGACTCCACGACGGAGATTCCACCTCCACTTGGTTCCCTAAAGGCCCCAAAAGGGAAGAGTCCACTCCACCTTGGTTCCCCGAGGGCCCCAGGAAGAAAGAGGATTTCATCTCTCCTCCTCACTCCTCCTTGGTTCCCTAAAGGTCCCACAAAGGAAGAGTTCACAGAGATGGCCTCAATTTTCCTCTTCACTCCTACATGGTTCCCTGAAAGCCCCACACGGGAAGAGGACATTATCTTGAAGCGCTTTTATAGTGAAATATCACAAAACTGCGCTATATAAATACTACGTTATTATTATTAACTCTCCACTTCACTCCTCCTTGGTTCCCCAAAGGCCCGCGCTGGAAGAGTGCCCTTACCCTTGGTTCCCCGAAGGCCACACAAGTGAAGAGTTCATGGAGGTGTCCTCAGCTCTCCTCTCCACGGATTCTCCTCTTGGTTCCTCCAGGAAGGAAGTCCACAGAAGGGTTCAGCACTCCTGGGTTCCCAAAAGGTCCCTAGTTTTTAAAGGTCCAATTTTATTTAGTCCAGGGAAATAGAAGGTCCACTCCAACAGAGCCTCGAGTGCTGGAGTAAGGTCTAAATACTCTGAGATGCCCATCGCTCTAACCTTGTTTCTCGGAGGTTCGTGAGACTGTTTTCCAGGACATTCAGCCTGAGCACGGTAGCTCACACCTTGGCTTTGGATGGCTATTGCAGGTTTGTGTTTCCACTCCCGGAGCGATGGGTTCGCCACACTCCCTACGCTGGGGTCGTACTTTCGATTTAGTTATTTCAATACTGACGAGTCGGATAAGGTCGTATGCTATCTTGCATAAAAAAGGCGAAAAAATGCTCACAAGTGTGATGAGAAAGTGATTGCATTGCACGGCAAACACAGGAAAATGCCAAGGAATAATATATGTCAAAATTATTTCGATTGTTTCACAAAGATTTTTAGCGTCATTAGATAAAGTGAGAAAGCGTACATTGCAGCACATAAGTACCTATAAGAAGGACAACCTACTGGCAGTAGGTCGTCTTGTGCAGCGTTTCGTATTCGTCTTAGTGTAAGCGAGCTAGCATATCTTGTTGTATCTTGTATCGCGCAGTTGTTGCTTGGATTTTTAAACTTCTCCTCCTCACCATCTACTCTGCCGGGACTTTGACACTCAAAACAGATACGGGAGCGCAGTCAAGACTACAGTTGAGCTTCTTCAGGCAATCTTACCAAGACAGATAATTTATTTTTTGGAGAATTATTATTAGATGACGCTATTGTTATTTTTTGTATTTGCGAAATCATTTTTGTCAAGTAAAAATAAATTTGCAAAGTCAGTTTTGCACATAATCAGCAGTTTTAAACCATTTCTGTAATGTATTATTTTATTGTTTCAAATATTGCACAGCTATAAAAATCCCAATCATTTTACTTGTTTTGTCAAGCCTCGCCGAAAACTAAACCCTAATATTACTATGGGAACGAAAACAAAAATTGATTCAGATCTGATTCCGAATTCTGAGATAGCGCTTTATTACCTGGCTAGCCACGCCCAGTCATCCGTTTGAATTAATGAAACGACTCCATTCAGCTGCACCGCGGTCGTCTCGTGGCGGGGCCCTCGATACAAGCTTTTAAATAATTCGTTTCGGGTAGGTACTAGGTACGTATCAAGTTCCGATCAAAAGTGAAAGCCAATCGTGGAGGAGATTTTTTATCTACGTTACCCTCTTGGCGCATGCGCTTCATTCATTGAGAAATTAGGGTAAATCAAAACGCTTATTTATGTGTGCCCGGGCAGTGACCGAGTGGTCAATTTTGTCGGTTTTTCACCAATTTTCTACAATTTAGGAGGTGGGTATGGGTTCGCAACACCCCTACGCGATACTGCGATATAATATCCCCGACAAAATATCCTCCGACAAAATATCCTACAGACAAAACATCTCCCAACAAAATATCTACTAAAACCTAACCTAACAAAAAATGGGACAAAAATAATACAGACATACTGTAAAGACAATAAATTATTGTTTTCTGTATTATTTTTGCCACTTTTTGCCATTTTTGAACAATAATTTATTGTCTCTACAGAATGTCTGTATTATGTTTGTCCCATATTTTGTTAGGTTAGGTTAAGTTTTAGTAGATATTTTGTTGGGGAATGTTTCGTCCGTGAGACATTTTATTTATCGTAACTTAGCAAGGGTGCCTAGGTTAATTGGGTGAGGTTTGTCTAAGGTCTTGGCGGCACAGGCGTTTGCCCACCTACTTCATGGCGAGAGAATGGTTGAGGGAGACCATTTTACCTCTTCAGCTGGATTCTCTCGACTTATCGCCTTGTACAACATTGGAAGGGATGGATTTATATGTCCGTCACTCCTGGACACATTGACCTCCAGATTCCCACACGCCATATATTCCTTTTCCTTACCGGAACTTCCCCTCCCTTTCATAAAAAGACCCTCTAAGAGCTAATGAAAAAAAACCTGGGAATTTTTTCAATTCCAACCTTTTCCCATTCACATCTCCTTCTCTACTTTACACTTCTCCGCCTCAAAACAGACCCCAATTGGGGATTCCATATTCTAACTAACTCATTACGGTTGGGCGCAGTTGGGACTCTTGTGCTTGATTAGAAATAATTACTGATGTTTCCTACTTTGTAGAAAGATGGGGACTGTGTAAGACAACCTGGTGATTAAGATCTAGTCACTGAACTAGTCACGGCTTGGGAGCTATCTCACAATCAGTAAAATCATCACCACGGTTGCTTAACTTTTGTTGTAGTATTAGATGCACTTATAAAGGAGTAAACAGTAGCTACGAAATGGTGGAAAACCACGCAATGTAAAATAATAATTTTACTGACATGTTATTGTTACATTGTAGAGGCTGCATCGCTTTCGTGGTTTTCATTGAGAAAAAAGCAATTGGAAACGTGAAAAATTATAAAAGAAAAAAAATTGTGGCCAAAATTAAAATCCAAAATTTCTACAATGAGATATAACAAGAAGAAAATATGGGTATTCGAAGACAAAATATTGTGATATTTAAAATCAATGATTACGAGAAAAATTGGTACACCACAAACTGTTTTAATGCGCACTCAATCTTTCATTCACATTCACACATTTATAATGTAGGAGGCTGGTTTGGGCACCGCCGCCCTGGAACCATTCATTGGATAACCATCATCTGGCATAGGTCACTCCAAGTGGTTCGCTACGTTTGGTGACTTAACAGGGGTGCTCGGATTCATCGGGTGACGTGTGTCCAGGCTTTCGCGGCGGATGCGCCTGTCTACCAGCTGCATGGTTTGCCAGATTAGGTGAGAGCTGGTTAGGGAGACCCTTAGACCTCTCCAGTTTGTCTCTCTTGACCCATCGTACTGCACCGAAGCGTGAAGGATGGATTCATTCCCCCCTCTTTTCCTTCCCAGAACTTCCTCTACTTTTTTTAAAAATTCCTTCCACAAAGCGAAATTATTTTCCTCAATGCCTCTTGTGTGAGGTTAATGTAAAAAAAAACTGTAGGTAGATACTCTTAGGACGGTTTGATTCAAAGAATTTGAACAATTCATCAAATTTTAAAGTTTGAAATTCAAGTTATGGTAATATTTCATTATGGGTCGGTTGTTTCAAGGTACTTGAACAGGACTTAACTAACTAAACTAAAATATTGACTATTTTAAATTTTGTAAAACAACAGTTCTTAAACTGACTCTTGATGTAAATGACCGTATTCAATTTAATATCTTTAACAACTTTAGAAACTATACATACTTTGCAACAAAACTCCATAACATCCTTCCCCAAGACATAAAACTAATAAAAAATCCAATTGAATACAAATCAAGAATAAAAATATGGCTTAAAGAGGTCAATGAGAGAACACTAGCGAAGACGCTAAAAACGACATAGAAGACAAATGAACTATATTTAAATAACTTTAGTCCGCCTCGGCACAGGACCCCCTAGTGAGGAGGACTAAGAAATACAATATTTTATACTTAATTTCACATTACATTTTGTATGTAAATTTTTTTTATATAGTCGCTATAATAAAAAAGAAAAAAGCAAAAAAAACAAAAGCCACAGACTTTTTATTCCAACTAGTTGGCTATAAAATTAAATAAAGTCGCAAGGAGTAAAGAACGATAATTTATCATCGTAAAAAATATGAATAATATTGATTTCCTGCCACAATTCTTTGCGACCACTCTACTCTTGCGACACTCGAAGGGGTATTATTCGCATGCCTCGTTTGGAATACATTGAAGGTATAGTAGGCTACCATAATAATCATAATTTATTGCTTGATGGACAAGCACCTACTGCCGCTTCTGGCTTTGAATCGACTTCTGAAATAAACGACTGCGTTTATACGTATGAAATTATACATACATATCAACGTCTTAAAGCCCATTTCACTCGTGTAGTATAAATAAAAAATAACATAATATTCAATAAAATTCTTAAAATAATTTCATGTGGGACATCATAAAATGCGGCGCCGATCAGCTGATCGATGACGGCCATTTTGGATTTCGAAATTCGCAGAGCTGGCCGTGGAGTAGGTAGCATTATGATATACTCGTAGCATATTAGGTATACGATTGTTTCGTACAGTTTAAAGTTTTTCAGCTTTTTAAATATGGATACCTCTATTTATGACACTGAATTATTTATCCTAAATAATGTTTCAATAAACACAATAAGTTGGATCTCTATAAACAGTAGGTAAATAAACTAATAAGATGAAACGTTGTTAATACGATGGCTTGTGTCATACCTACATTCCCATACAACAACTCTGCGGTGTTCAGTGACTTCACCACTAAACATTTCAATAATACCAACTTGATGGCTTGTTTCTAAGATCCGATTAAAAATGGACTTTGTAATAATTTTTTTAAAACTCTACGTTTAATATTATTAAATAAAATTTATATTTTCAGAATCAACGTTTATTGGTCTATATGAACATATTTTTTTTAAGCCATAATGTTTTTCACTGGAGTTCCTAATTAACCCTTAATTACTCGCATGGGGTCAAAGCATTTTCAGATTAAAAAATGAAGCACTTGGCGCGGCCCGATTCCCCCCGCGCCCTCGCTAGCTCCATAAAGCGCGTCTAAGTTTGAATTTTAGTTGCGACCAAGTCACGGGAGTGGAAGGTGGAAGGACGCGTCGCTGCGCTTTTGAGAGGTGACCCCGTGCGAGTAATTACGTTACTTTACAAAGTACCAACAAAATGCAAGAAATTTACAAGATTTGTGTGCAATGATCACTCTGAAATATACCGTCAACAGTATAACAAGAGTGATTCGGAGAGTTCCTAAAAATATGAGTATTAACTATAATCTCAGTATACCTACCTTAGCACAAATTGTTAATTATTGATAATTATTTTAGTTGTTTTTGCATAATTAGTTAGTAATTCATGTAATTACTTATAGATATTACAGAATAAACAAAGCACTTTAATAATAAAATAGTTTCATTTCCTTATATATTTCAATATATATTAAAAACTACTCATACTATTTGGGGTCATCTGTGACCCCATGCGAGCAGTTATGTAATGTTCTTTGTGCGAGTAATTAAGGGTTAAGCGCGTGGAATAGTGCTGCATGGCGTTTACGTCTTAAGTACCTCTTTCTCTATTCCTAGGAGTAGGTATATCAAAATAGTATTCTCAAAACCGGTACCCGGAGTTACACGGGTTTAACTAGCTCCCATTTGATGCGTTCCTTTAGGGTAATGGTGTGGCACTACCTACTATATAAAATAATACAGTGCGTGTATGTAGGTATGTTTATTACAGGCAAATTGCTTAATACAGATTACTTATGCCCGACATCGCGGTGTGTCGCCGTAGGTAGGTACACGCGGTTAATCTACTGCAAGAAGAAAACAAACCAACTTACCCACTTTTTTCCAAAAAAAAATGTTAAATTAGGATAGGTTTTCAACATGATTCCGCATAAATGATATTTACCACCTAACCTAACCCAACCTAATGCAGCCCATCCTAGCCGAACCTAATCTAACCTAACCTGTACTTTTCTAATTGAATTCTTGTTTGGTAACAAAGTAGTTAGGTACCTACCGACCAAAAATTTGTGTTGAGACTACCTCCATGACTTGCTATTCCAGGAAAGAGGTATTAAATTGAAAGAGGTATTAAATTGAGAAAAATTGCAATGGTACTAGTAGCACACAAGCTGCTAAACGGGCACATAACATTTGTAATCCTGATGTCCTGGAAAGGATTTCACTTTATGTCCCCGATAACTTCACCAGAGCAAGGCAACACAGACTTTTTACTTTTCCTAGAGGCAGGACCAACCTACCAATGGTTATGCCTCTGGGGAGAATGACCTCACTATTAAACCTTTCTTCTGAAATTGACATTTTTCAAGAGCGAAATAAAGGTATTCTTTAGCACCTGTCATTATTAATGTACCTATATATATGTATTACACTATTAACTAAAAATTGTGAAATGTAATTGGATATATATGTTAACTGCTTTTCACAATAAATAAATAAATAGTTAGATAATAATAATTTCATAAATTCAAAAATCTGTTTCTGAAAAAATAAGAAAATATACAGATTTAGGAAATGAGATTAAAAGAATTTGGCATTCTCAGACTGTAAAAATATTACCATTTGTTATTTCGGCTACTGGCATTATACCTATCTCTCTCATTCAAAATTTAGGCATATTAGATTTGTCAAAGAGTTTATATATATAAAAATGCAAAAATCAGTCATTTTAAATACATGTAGGGATTTATAGGTCCAATTAGGAGTTCCACCGAGCCCGAACCCTGAGATATGAAAATATCTGGAGTCGGTGAATTATGTTCCCATTATATGCAACCGGATAAATGCTATTAGGAAATAAATTCATCGTGCCAGAGCTCACCATTATATTATTATAGAAACCTTTACGGGCAAGAGCACAATGAATCACAAAAGATTCATGGCAATCGAATAAATGGTATTGGAAATATTTTCATAAGGCCAGAGCTCACCATTTTACATAGAAACCTTCGCGAGCTCTTTGTGACAGAACCATAAACATATTTAAGTACGTAGGTAGGTAGGTAGGTAGGTGCACCATAAAAAGTAATAATTTTCAAGGAACAACTTTTCAAAAAGAACTTTAAAGCGATCCACTAGTTCAGGAAAAAATCGAAATCGGAATTCACGCCCTTTATGGGAGGAGTTTGAAAATACTTGAGAAAAAGCTTTTGGAAAGGTTGGAAAAGGTATTTGAGAGTTTTGTTTTACAGGTTGATTTCGTAAAGGCCTGTAAAAAATATTAATTCCTATTTTACGCATTGTTTATTGTAATAAAACGGAAAATTAAAATTGATTTCACGAAATCAAGCGACGCGGAGTGACGCGTCCATCTCCCGCTCAGTTCGGGGCGTGACTGAGGTTTGGCGACTGTGGCGTGAACAGTAGTTCTTCGGTGGACGCCATAGGGTTCACTTTGAAAAACTGAATTCGTCGACTAGCGGCCTATTGTAAAACAACAACGCGAAAATGCATATTTTATTTAATTTTGGAAAGATTGGGTGTAAATATCAACTTTTTTGCGATCATTATAAAATAAACTGAATTTGCCACATTATACAATAAAACCATAACCGAAAAGGGGTTTATAAATAGGAGAGTTTGGACTTGAAAGTGTGTTTTTTTAGACCTTATACTTTATTTTTTTATAGGCTTATTAAAAGACTTATTTAAAAAATGACCGATATTTTTAAGGGCCAAGGTATGTTCTACACGCAGTATTTAATTGAAGCATCTACAATACTTCTAAGCGATCAAATTTTCAAAACAAAAACATATGATTTTGTATGATTTTGCATTATTTACTATGGCTTCATCTTAACTCTTTTTATAAGGAATATCTACCATATATAATTGTGGTTAAGTGCTTTTGTCCATATTTTTTATTCAATGTTATACAAAAATAAAACATACACCATGAAAACGTGCAATAATGTTTCAACAGAAAATCGATATTATTCAACGCGCAATAAAAAGCAAAATGGACTAATTTGGCAGAAGGTGATAAAACGGTAACAGGCGCAAGTGCACGTAGGTCCGGTTGTGCAACGTAATAGGTGTAATATGTCTATTCTTTAGTCATAATTATGACAGGAATTGCATGTAATTTCGGTACAGCCGGTACTTAGCACGGGGATAATAATAATAAAGGCAGCGGTGTCATGTTCGATCAAAGTGGTTGACTTATGCCTCTATACATTCACGCGACGGGCTACGGGGAATAAGGGATAAAGTCTTTTTAAATTCCTAAAACATGGCTACTTGCATTTCAGAAGTGACATGCATTACGATACTAACATTGAATGAGATTTGGCTTATTTGATAAAGTCTGCAAAAAAAATTCGTGAGGCACTGGGGGGTAAAAAATGTGTAGATTTAGGTACCTACAAAAATTATTAGATTTCTTCAAAAGCGCCAAAACCAAATAGCAAGATACAGTTTGTCAAATAAGAGTAGAAAATATATGAGGGCGTCACTGTTGATCAAATGGCATTACTAAACACATAACTCATGGTGTTAAAGTAAAGCTGTGTAATCTACATTTTTTTTTAAATTAAAAAGGCATGATAGTGGAAAAAATATTTTTTCATTACAGTATAGATACCCGCCGATCTCAAAATTAGAATTGTATAAAGGTATATTATTATTATACTTTTGCAATTTTGTGTTAACATAATGAAGAACAACTATAATGTAATAAAATATAAAGCACAGTTTAGAAATTGCTCGCATTTATTTAATACTAGATAAAGTACCTAGCGTTGCCTGGGTTTTAGATCATGTCTTTAATTTTAGATCTGAATATATTTAACTCATTCAGATCTAAAAGTAGTGTAACTAAACTCACCATTAGTGATTCTTCCTTTCTATCTATTGTTAAATTCAAATTTATGTTAAATTAAATTAAAGCAAAACGCTTTATAAATCACCTTTTAATCAAATTTATGTCATGAAGAAAAAATGTTTTTTTTAAATGTGGTTTACTGTGTTCTATACATTCAGTGTCATTGCACTTCAAAAAAATATTTGACAGTTAAATTGGTGTTGCCAGTCTACAAATGCATTCAAAATAAATAAATTGCTCTTAGGCCGTAAAGTTTAGAGGAAACGCTTTTTAGAAAATATCAACATCAAAAACCCGAGTTTTCAGAACACAGATACTTTCTTGCAAAGCTTGATACTATTTATTCAAAAATTGTGTTATTATTAACATTTTTATGAGACGAATATCTGAATCGCTATCTGAACTATACATTCTTTGCCATGTTAGTCTATGGGCTCTTCGGGTCACTTGGTCTCGATGCCGAGTTGTGCCGAAGTTGACCGAAGGTAGATTTACGAGGTCTTTAGGTTTCAAGAGCACCACAGATCAAAACTAGCCTGGAAGGAAATTTGTCCTCAGAAGAATTATTATAATTACAATATGACAATAAACAATCCCGCGTTATTAAGAACCAAGTCTTTCAATCATGCATCCTATAAGTTATAAGGATAATAAGTACTGGAGAATGCAGGTCCCAGTACCTACTCACCATATAAAGATATCATCTGGATAGAAAATAAAAGACGGTACACTATACACCAAGTCAATTTGTTTATTTTTCTCATGAATTATTAATGATATCATTAATTTATTTTATTAAAACACCAGATTTATTTCTTGTTCTTGGACTGACTGAATCCACTTCTATTCTGCGGCCTTTATAAAGTGTCCACTTAACCTTGTACAACATGAGATATACAGACATAATACCTACCAACAACACTGCACACCACATACTACATACAACCTACCGTCTGATCACTTAGTTATGAAACGCAATTTCCTTCGTTATTAACTCCCAATTTAACCAATCAAAATAAATGTCTTTTTTAACAACCATAAAAAATTACTTTGTCATTTGCTTTGTGTCATGCTGTAATAGGTACCTACTTTGTACCTACCAACTCTATGTCACAAAATATTAATGTATGTAATTGTGTCGGTATAGACATGAAATATTTTGAACTCGGAAGAATTTTTTCGAGATTTTAAGAGAGCGGGAGAGTGTCATGTTATCAAGGTGCCGTGATGTTTTTGTCAGTATCAGAGATGACGTTGTGTACGGATTAATATTTTTTTTGTGATTTTCTTACTTTTCCACTTACTTAAGGAGATTTATCATAATATTATTGTATTTTTCCTTTGGAGGGGTGCAGACATACGTTCACCGTTTGTCTCATTTTCGACTGTTAACATTTAGTGTGTTAGAAAGAGGGATAGCATTATATCTTTAAGAACAAAAGCAAAACAATCAGCGCATTGACATTTGACGTTTTTGAATTTTTAGAATTCACTCACTATTCGATATTATACTTACCACGATATTGCTGCAGCTCTTTCAAAAGATGAGAATTCGTTCCATACAAAATGTATGAGGAAAAGAATTTTCTTCATTATTTTTTATTTCGTGATTTTTTCCGATGTTTTAATAGCTATTCGACAAAAAATAAGGCCATCATAACCAAATGCAGACGGGGGTTGAAAGAGACCTTTCAGTGGTCATTATTAGCTATATAGAGAATTCCAGTTTATTGTTCAGCTCCCGTGTGAATGTGGGAGTTGAATCCAATGCATTTACATCCCTTTTTTTAGAAGTACCTATACTTATTAACGTAGTAAAATATATCATTTTCTGTTAAACGGGGTAACTATAAACTAAGGGCGTACCCACACGCATACAATTAATCAATACTGCATTCAGAATAATTATTACCCCAACCTACCACCGTTCCATAAGTCTGGAAACTCACATAAATTGTGAGATATTATCTCTTCAATATTCACAAATTCACTTTATGGCATCTTTTTTCGTTATGTACATGAAACCAAATTACTTTGCGTGCACCACTTATTTAATCAAAATTATCAAATGTTTCAAAACCAATGGTTTCTTCGTCAAAATAAAATTAAAATTAAAATGAAATTTTATTTTATCTTGACCAAGAAAACCATTGTATTTGAAACATGTTGATAATTTTTATTACATAAATACCTGGACAAAGTAATTTGTTTTCATATAATGCCAGATTTTATATTTGTATAAATAAAAATGGTCATAGATTCATTAGAAATCAAAACATAGCTTGAAATAGTATCGTGTTATTTTTACACTTCACAGTCATTGCCTTTTCCATCTCTACTGTCTTCCCAACATTCTATGAGAATGTTGTGGGAATGCCGTAGACCCACTAATTCTGTTCAGTAGGGTCTGTAGATACCTACCAATCTAACATAAAAGCGTTAACAAGAATTTTATGAACGTTCTTTAAAATAGATGTAGACTGGTTGGTAGCTGAGGGGGAAATGCATCGGGTTCTCACTTTCCTCTCAGGCGTCGTAGTAATTCATTTGCTAGTTAAATTCTCCAACGTTGCACAAGCGAAACTTCCCGATTACAAAAATAATAGAAAGAGTTTTTCAAAGATTTTCACATGGTTTGTAACCCGGGAATGTTTGTTCTTTAAAAAAAATTATATAATATTAAATATTTTCATATGTGGGTACGTAATTCATATGTAACGTTCCGGCAAGTGCCATTTCACCTTTTTAATCCATTTGAAGAATGCCGCCGTGTCATCTCAAAGAGCAAAATTTTTAACAATTTTATCTTTTAATTAATTTCAATCTTTTTTCAACAATTTTATTTCAATTTGGGAGGCGGTTATGGTTACCGCCGCCCTAGGTATAATTTCTTCATTAACCAACACCCCCGCCATAGGACATTGTAAGTGGTTCGCTATATTTGGTGTCTTAGTAGTGGTGCACGGATTCCTGGGGTGAAATTTGTCTGGGTCTTGGTGGCGGATGCGTTTGCCCACTTACTGCTTGGCGAGTCGGACCGGGAGTGACGTGTTGAGGAAGACCTTTTGACTTCTAAAGCCGGACTCTCACGACCGATCCTACCTTTTTTCTTCCAGATTTTCCTCTCCTTCCTTTGCCTAAAAAGACCCTCCACACAGCATCCCATTCAGAATTGAAACGTTGTTTGAATTTGCATAAGCCGTGTTTGGTGACCAAATCTGAATAGCCAGGTACTTCCCCAACTTCCTTTTTCCCACCTCCTTCCCCTCCCCTCTACCTTCAGCTTCACAAATAATCTAGATTGGCGATGCCATAGTTTCACTAGCTCCAGACGGGATCAACTGGGACTCTTGTGAAGTATTCACATAAAAATAAAAATCGAAGAAATCCCCAAAGATGACGTAGGTGCGAGAAAAATTGTTTTCCTCGGGGCCTCCCGTATAGAGCTAATGAAAAATAAAGTTGTTTCTAGATTTTTGAACGTCATTGTACAATAACAACTCGTTAGTCAGAATTCATCACCTGTTCTTCGCATTCACGACAACTAAACAGAACTGATCAGCTGAGCGCTCGAGCGACTACAACAACTGAAGCGACGTTGTTGTCGTGTTGCTGTAAGCGTTGTAACAACTAACAACTGGCAGCACGGCACTGTCTGGCTGTGTGTATTGGTGCCATGTAATGGCAGCTCGAGACACGAGCGACTGTACTTGTATGGTGTGAATGTTAATTGGGGAGGTAATTTGTGACAGGGAGGCGCCAAATAATTTTCAATTTTAATTTAGTTACTTATCTCAAGAGGATCGCTATGTTTGGTGACTTAGAAGGGGTGCACGGGTTCAAGGGGTTCAAGGGTTTTGGCAACGAATTTTGCGTGGCGGGCCGGATCAGGAGAGACTTGTTGACGGAGACCTAACCTAGACGGACTCTCTTGACCCATCGCCTTGCTCTGCAGTGAGTGGGATGGATTCATACGTCACTACTGGACATATTGATCCCTAAATTCATACCCACCCCTCATACCTTTTTCTTTCCCAGAACTTCATCTTCTTACTTTCCCTAAAAAGACCATCCACAACTTCCACAAAGATGACACAGGCCTTAAGAGAATGTTTTTCCTCAGAGTTTCCTGTGTGGAGCTATTGTAAAAAAATAATAAAAATTAACACAAAATACAAAAGGAAAGTTTCATGAAAAACGAAAACCAAATCTTTCAGCACTATTTTTGAGAAAAGTCGGTCATAACCATGTTGTTGTAGAAATAAAAGTAAACATTGAATGAATTACATAAGCATTTGTGGCGACTATATCCAAAGTATATAGTTATCAAGTGCTTAGATTATTTTGAATTATATGCAACAAAAATACCACACATTATCTACAAACATTTCCAAAAAATTCAATGCCTTATAAAAATTCTCACCAAATAATTAACTTCACCTAACGACTGCTAATGCCGGAAAGAAGAGATTTTCTTTTGATTACATCATGGAAATTTGAAATTTGAAATACTCTAAAGGACAAAAAATGTTAATTTTTCAGGAGGGCGAAAAGAAAGTCTTTTATTATTTGTTAAAAAAATAATATCTCCTGTTTCGTAGGCCTATAATTATTTTTTTTATTATAAAAAAGCATTAAATACATCTTTCACAATAAGTAACATTTGTTGTGAATTTTTTTAAAAACTGTATTTAATTTATTTTTAATTTCTCAGAATGAAATTCTCTTAAAATCCACGTCGTGCAAGACGCACTTATTTTCCTAGAAATAGAAAGAAAAAAAAAACAAGAATAATAATAGGTATGTTTAACTCATTTTTGTATTTATTGTCCTTTACAGCATTTCAAATTTCGTCTATTGATAGATTTCCCAAGCGATTATAATGTATTTCACATGTAGAAAAAATATTAATCACAAAAATGGATTACGTATACAGTGAACTCAAACTGTTCCAAGGCACCTTTAATGTGATATTTTGAATTAATACAATGTTAACCCGTCAGGCTAATTTGTTCAGTTTTCGGAACAACTCATATAATATGTCTCAAAGAAATCGTTGTGGCTCCCTTACTATCGTAGTGAGAAATATGACATAAATGTTGTTAGAAAGAGAAAATAGCGTGCTTTACAATGAAGTGTAAAAATTATCTACAAAATAAGTAAAATGTAGAGCGTAATGAAACCAAAGTTTCGGATCGCAATTTGAAAAAAAAAACAATTTAAACTTTGTGAATTTTGTAATAATTATTTTTACACGAAATGACAAAAAAGCGAGGTGACATTGACGTTTATAATACCTTTGTCTAATAAAATGTGTACATGTATTTTTTTTTGAATATCTGATGTGTTCATTTAGATTTATTCATTTAGAATTAGAAAGCGTATTTCATCACCTTTTAAAAATAGTTTTAAGTTTTAGGATACGTTCAGAAATATCCCAGTTAGTAAAACGGAATATTTTGTCCCTCAAAACATTTTTTTTAAATTTTCAAATTTTGACAAAATATTATGGTCGAGGCCTGAGGGGTAAACTTCTTACGAAGTAGGCACGAAAATACATTTTGAGTATTTGTTGATGATTTGTTTCTAGAATATTATTGTTATTTGGCAGCCCTAGTCAATTAGGTTCACTTTCATTTCGCTGCAGGTATATTACCCAATTAGTTAAGAGATGCTTTTCTCGATAAAGGCAATAATAATTCCGCAAATTACTGAAGTTCAGTGCAATTTACATACAGACCTGACTACATACTTGTAACAGCACCGCCAGAAGGTAGAGGAAACCAACTACTCGCTAACGAGGTTCTTAATTAGCCTTGTTAAACTAGGCCTAACATTACTGGGAAAAGATAATTTATTATATTTTCCATCATCATATTTCCTTCAAATAATTATAATTTTTTTCAACCCACCCTGATAATACGTTATCAAAAATAAACGGATTAAAAACAAATTGATCAAAAACAAACTGATCAAAAACAAACTGATCAAAAACCAACTGATCAAAAACAAACTTTTCAAAAACAAACTGATCAAAAACCAACTGATCAAAAACAAACTTATCAAAAACAAACTGATCAAAAACAAACTGATCTAAAACAAACTGATCAAAAGCAAACGATCGACATTATTAATTTAAAAACATTTTTTAAAACTGTACATGTAAAATGACGTAATGTGTTCTTATCAATTACAGCATTATTGATTATTATTTAATCGTTTGCTTTCAATTATCTCATGTCATCATACGAGGCTCTCAACTCCGTCCATTGTTTTAAAATTAACCCTCTTATTTTCGTTTCTAACACTACCATTATTTTTGTTACTATTAGTTTTAATTTAATTACACTTAACCAAATGAAGTGGTATGAAAATTTTATGTTATCCACTATGAACCACGTCTTCTCCAGGTTTAGCCGCGTCTTTTCCAGGTTAATTTTGTATGATATATTTTAAAAAGTGTATCAATTATAAAAGAAAATAATTGAATACTGTTTTTCAATGCAAATTTTAAAAAACAGCGGGTCAAATACAGATCCTTGTGGAACCCCTAATTTCAAGTATAATTGACAGAATTCTTTCACATCGATTGCACCCAGAGACATGATAGTGAAGTGACTCCTTAACGCTCATTGTCTTACGAAGCGATAGGTCAGGTGATTGAATAATTGCAGGCAATAATAGCAGAAACAGCTTCGTGATTCACCAGTTCCACATTCCTAAACATATAACACATCGTTTCGTGTCCTTTCTGAATTAGTTGCAATTCAAATTCAAAACTGTATTATCAAATAAAAATCTTTTAAAAAGTTCGTATTCAAAACAATAGAAGCATCTGTAAAAATGCGGTTAAAGGTGGATTTTTTCACTTGGTTGTACCATTTTTTGTAGTTGTTTTGTAATGATATCAAAAGGATGATTTCAATGTAATGGAAGCATCTGAGAAAATGAGGTTAAATAGGAATTTTCTACTCGGTTGTATTGCTTTGTCAGTGCTTTAAGATGTCAGTTGGTAAGTAAGTGCCTCTGCAACTTGTGAGCCGTAACGACTGATGTAAAAAGCCATTCTCTTCTCGCCTGGCGAATTCCGCGGGTAATCGGTTAATTTACTGTGATCAGCTAACTTGGGGGATTTTTCGCGCTCTTGAACAGTTTAGTATAGTCGACGGTGAGAAAGATATTAATTTTTGGGAAATCAACAGTTGAATTTGGTATTTTTTTACGTTATACCAAAAATACGTTATACTGAAAATAAGATTTTATAAAATAAAAATAAAAATCATAATATTTTAACCAGCCCCGGGTCTACGACTTTTTCAAACCGGGGCAGAGACTTGATAGTGGTGCCCACACTCGCCAGCGATTGAGAGAGGGAGTGGGGGTGGGGAATGTTTGATTGTTTAGTTTTTAAAATTATGAAGATTTTTTAGATACTCTCATAAATTTGGTTAAACCATGACTAAGATGAATCATATCGGCCAATTAATTTTTTTGAGATATTTACCAAATCCGTCATCTATGGTCAGTTACCAATATTTGCGATCACGGTCAACAATTAGTAAGAGATATTGGAACCAATGTTTGATAAATATTAGAACGGAGTAACAGATAACATTTATTTGGATAATGTCTTTATTATGGAAATGTCTTTGTTATGGAAAATTACTGACTTATTAATGAACGGAGTTCAACTAACGAAACTTTTTGAATTGAAAGAAGAGTTCTACGCTATCTATAGACTTAAATATTTTTATTCTGCGCGATGTTTGAGAAACTAAAGTGGTTGAAATATGACTAAATACCTGATTAACTAATTAACTCCCGTTTAGTGTCAAAAAGAAAATGCGAACTGCCAACGCATATTTAGAATATTATTTCAATTCAACCATGCCGGTTTATTAATATTTTGACATAATTGCTAGGCGTTTGACAATTAGTGCCAATTCATATCAAATACCTTGTCAGCGTATATCGATTTCTTTTTTATTCCCTGTCAATATCGGCTCGATCAATGATGAAACCGTGCCAGGGACATCGATATAAAATCATGGGAAGTTACGCTTATCGATCAGATACTGTAAAGTTATCGATTTCAGCGTGCTAGAACTCCTGGAGCGTTGCTAGAAAGTAGCGTAAAAGCCTCTTTAAGGCTTCTTTTTATTCATCCGTGGCACAAGACTTAACCTAACCTCGTGAGTTCATCGCATTTTCCATGCAGGCAAAAAAGTTCCCGCCCACTTAGCGCTAATTTTATTAATGCTCAGATCATTATGGAATGTGCAGATTAAAGCTAAATTCTGGTAAAAGGGATTCAGGCTTGTCAGTTGAAAGTTCTTCTCCGAAAAATAATGTTCGCGGTCGTTAATGGGGAAAAAATTAATGTTAAATTTAAACGTTATTTTGTAAGGAATTTAAGTAGTCATTTACGGATCCAAGAATGAATATCAGAAGAATGCGTTTAAGATGTTGGAATGTGTTTTTGAGTCTTAAATTGAACAGGACATTGTTCGTATGCCGGACCAGTGTTTTTGGGTTACAGCCCGAAGGTTTCCGATGTTGTGTGACTTGTGTGATGGGAGGAAAAACATAAAGACAAATTAAAAATTATGACTAAGACTGTTGCTTTGTTTAGATACCTACCAACCCAAACCTTCATCCACCCCCTCTCCAGTCTTTCCTTTATAACTCTTCTATCTTTCCACGATATTCAGGTTATCGACGGTGTTAAATTTGAAGCTGCAAAACCTAAAGGTTTGATCCAGTGTCCCAAATTAGAACAACTTTTTTTTTAAGTGGATAATCTCAAGGTCAATGAAATATTTATCAACGTCAAAATGTTATGTACTGAATCAAAAAATCAGAGTGTGTAATTCACACGCGGTAGAAGTGAAATTAGAAAATCGCTATATGTCGCTCTCTTTTCTTTTGCTTGTTTTTTTTAAGTGGTTTGAAGAATGGACATTGATTTCACAAATTAAAAATGCTTTTTTTGGATTTCGTAGGATTCGAACCCCCGTTCGCTTTATGTCTATCTTTCTGGCCGCTGAGACTTGTCAGGCACCTTGCCAATGGAAGACACGCGCCGAGGTGTGAATTTACAGCATTATATTAGAACTGATTATTTGTGTAGAACTGAGTAGTGACGCATTTCCGTTTCACCCAAATTTCAAGTCACTAAGAAGTTTCACTTCAAAAATTCGAGTGTAGGTAACATGCAGTAGAAGCGAGACTTTACTAAAACAATCTCAAACTGTGAAGAAGCAAGGAGCTTTGAAAAGTGAGGTCATAATCAAAACGCAGTGAGCAGGCCAATGAGCGCAGACCTCGCGTCGTTTCCGTTTTATATCTCAACCAATAGGAGCCTTGATAGGAGTATAGTGCTTCGTATAGTTCTGTACGCGTCATTTCCGTTTCATCTGAATTCCGAATCGGTAACGGGGCTAAGGAAATTTCACTTCAAAAACAATGTGCAATGACAAAAAGTAGTGAGAAAAAGTAAAGTGACAATAGAAGATAAAGAGGAGACCGATTATACTACCTCATTATTTCGCAGGCTAAATCCTATAGATGCATGTGTTTGTCTCTTTTTAGTGTCGCTGTTTTTCGTTTCATCGAATTTCGTTTCATTAAACGGTGCTATCGAAGTTTTCACTGAATCAAATAATTGACTTGCTATCAAATTATTTGACTCATTCACGTGTATACTCGTATAACATACGATAAAGCCAAAGTATAGGAGATGCTAATAAGTACCTACCTAACTCTAGAAATAAATAAAATTCTCCGTAGGTAAGTCATTACGTTGGATTCGTTTAACGCCTGTCGCCGTGTCATTACGCGCCGACAAAGGCTCGCCGAAACCCGATGGTTACCGATGATTGCCGAAGCTCCTTCGGCTCCCTCCGTAGAACGTTAATCCGTCGTTATGGAAATTGGTTTCTGCGGTTTCAGATCCGCACTCCGAATTCGCAAGGTTGCCTTAACTACCCGACCATCCTAGCAACGAACAGTTGTAGGTATATACTGCTTGAGAAGTAAAACGCAGTGTCTTTCTTGAGACTCTTAAGGAAGACACTGTGTTTTTACTTAGCACAGCAGTATAGCTAAAAAGAGGAATCGTCGGAACACAAAGTTGCCCAAATGTTGGCCAATCTTAAACAAATAGAAAATACTTCATCATTACCTCCTATTTCAATCTATTTTCATGAATGTATTCGCATCTATACATAAACAAGATTTTTTTTAACCTTCGTAATATACATAAGTTGGTATTTGTTCCATTTAAAACAACATTGGTCTCTTTGGACTAGTACATTCAGAATATATGCCAATTTGAACTTGTACCTTGAAACAAGACTACTCATCAGATATTGATTTTAGATTTTCACGGCCAAAAGTACGAGTATTTTCGTTATTTGTTTTTGGGATGTTATGCCGTGTTGCGCTACCGCCTTCTTTAGCCAACGTTTCGGTTAGCGTTACAGTGTTCATCATTAGGGCAGATGTATAATTGATAGTGGTAGGTAATGATTGATAGTGTAGACCACCACTATCAATTACACATCTGCCCTGATGATGGACACTGTATTGCTGTCCAAAATGTTGGCTAAAGATGGTAGCGCAACACGGCATAACACCCCAAAAACCCTTTCTGATGTAAGCCAGTTTGGTCATTCACTATCTAAAAATAGGCCTATTTGAAGTTGTACCTTCCAAATAAAAATCAATGTGAACTTGTAGGTATCTAAAGAAAAGCGTTCGGAATTTTTCTTCGAAATGCAACTACTCTTTTTATTATGACTATATGTCCGAGTTAAATCTTCCCCACAGGAAAAACTAAACCCTTCCACACACTTTTCCATAAATAATCGTCTAGTCAATCCTATGCAAGTGTACTATATAAGTATACTAAGTACAAAACAATGCAAGAACAACATTTCAACCTACCAGAGACCAAATGGGAAAATAATTCACCGACTCCAGATATTTTCATATCAGAGGGTTCGGCTCGGTAGAATTCCTAGCTGGACCGATAAATCCTACTGATCCCGCAATATAAATATTTAAAAAATAAGAATGTTATCATTATATACTATTAATACTAATATTAACTGTATTATCTAAAACAAATCTATTAGTACTAAATATTATATCTCACCCACCTCGTAAATATGTAGTACCTAACCCATTCACACTGCAATTTTTAAAGGAGCTTTTGTAATTATAACGATTACAAAAGACGTAATAAAAGTACGTTTCTCATCACAATAATGCTGCTGCTCTCTCTTACTCCATAAATAATAGTCACACAAACAATGTGGCATGTTTGCTTTCTCTAAGAGAAAAAAATTCTTGCATCTCCCTCATTCGTTTCAAAGAAATTAAATGCCGCCGTTGCCGTGGCAACGGTATGGTAAAGGCTTTGAAAAGCCAATAAACGTACGTTTTATACACAAAATAATGTACGAAACGATGGACGTATGTCTGCTTCCCCCAAAGCTGAAATACAATCATT
Organism: Limnephilus marmoratus; assembly: GCA_917880885.1. NCBI lineage: Eukaryota > Metazoa > Arthropoda > Insecta > Trichoptera > Limnephilidae > Limnephilus > Limnephilus marmoratus. The sequence continues at coordinate 29,569,650 of OU862926.1, read as the reverse complement.
AATCAAGGAGCCAATCAATAGCCATCAACAAGTTGACAAACTGATATTAATTGGTTTAACGGGACTTAATTATAAAAAATGTAAGGAATGGTCCGATGTCCCAAAATCAAAATAAAACCGTTAATCTCGAGAATCTTAAAAGTCCTGTTAAAAATATGATAATATTGTAGCATTAAAATAATAATATTGCCATACATTCCGTATTTATTACTGGCGCTAATTTCTTCTAATTAACGTTGATAAATGGATTTATTCATTAATCTGCTGAAATGCCGACAAAGAAGCCATTCTTATTTATTAAATTTATTAAACGTTTGGAGTTGACATAAATTTTTCAACACCTGAAAATTTATCGCGAAATTTCTAATTCGAAACACCATCGGTCACACGATAAAACGGCATTATGGTCACGAGATGTTGTGAGAATTTAATAGAGGTAAAAATAATCCAAAGCTTTGTCAGAATTTGATTGCTATTTAAAAATGTATACCTCTCTCCTACTTATTTACGAATAAACAAAATAATAAATTTAATGGAGGGGAAAATATGATATTGTGTAGGATGAAAAAATAAAATGAAATTAATCAAATGGTCACGATAAGTTCGTCGATTTCAAATACCTATTAACAAATGGTATATTTCTTACGTTATTCCACAGGTACTGGAAAATATTCCAACTCTTAGTATAGAGCTCGAGTGTCACACCAATGTTCAGTATAATAACGTTATTTGAAATTTCTTTAGTTTTTAATGTTTAGTGGTCAGATCGAAGCGCAATAGCAAAGTTGCCATTTCCAACCCATCCTCTTCCCCATCTCCACCTCCTCCTATGATTCCTTCAGCCCCACAAAACTATTAAATTGGGATACAATCGTTCCACTGACTCCAAGCCTTAAGAACTCTCGTGGGGAAAAAGCAATGTAATAAATTATTACAACATCAACAGATAAAACAGATATGGGATTTTTAAAGCCGAGGGTCTGAATAACAATTTAACACATAGGTATGTCTACAATGCAAGGCGTCAGTTGAAATCCAAACTCATTTAGCGAAAGCACTAGTTGACATCCATGTAACATCCATATACCCGGAAAGAATTAAGAATTCTGATGCACCTACATTATTTGTTGTAACAAATGTACTAATAAATTATTTTTCTTTGTTTCAGATGGCCAAGCAAACCACCTTAACCTCTTCAACAACCGCCCCCAGCCAAAGAAGAAGCGAAAATCTAGAACCGCCTTCACAAACCACCAGATCTTCGAACTGGAGAAGAGGTTCCTCTACCAAAAATACCTCTCACCTGCAGACAGAGACGAGATCGCAGCATCCCTTGGCCTCTCTAACGCTCAGGTCATTACCTGGTTCCAGAACCGACGAGCAAAGCTGAAGAGAGACATGGAAGAACTAAAGAAAGACGTGGAATCTGCCAAGGTCCTGTCTGCCCACAAGAGCTTCTTGGAGAATGTAACAGATCTGGGTATCCTGAAGAAGAAGGCTGTAAGTTTAGGGGCCAGTGAAGAGGCAGCCACTAATTTGATAGTTTCAGCGCAGAAATGAGGTTACGGAGGACTGTTTTATTAGGGTAATGATTTGAATAAGTACGCAGTTCGTTGAAGATATGGTTTGATAAATGCATTGAAACATTCGTGAAAAATAACAAATTATGCAGTTCAACAAAACAGATCTTTAGTGCATTGGAGGTTATCCACCACTTACCCGCCCTGGTATAAGTAACATACGGTTCCTCCTTCAAGGCTCTCGCAAGGACTCAATTTCTAGACCTCCAGTGTCCATGCTTACGTTGTTAGTAAGCATCATTATATCATCTTCATTGGTCTTTCGTGAAATCTTTTAATTTGGTAGATTCTTGAGAAAGTAGCTAAGTTACGTAAATCATCACCGATTTTGATTGGGTACCTACGATTAGGGTCAAGATTTCGAGAAATTTCTGTATTTAGTATTATAAACAGTTCAAAGCAATAGTTTTAAGTGAAACATTAGTCGAATTATTATAGTTTTGGTTTTCGGATTGAGTGTAAAATCTTAGGAAATTCTAAAATCTTTTTTTAGGTCAATTTAAAACAATTAATGTATTGTATTTGACGTGTTTTATTTATGCCAGATGATTGACAAATCTTTCGTGACAAGGGAAATTTAAATTAAAATCATATGATACGTTGTCAAATAAAGTTGTTTGACATCAAATAAAAAATATAATCTAAATGTTTGCCCTTTTATTAGGATTTACACCCAATCACGTCAAGCTAAACATATTTTAAAATCAAATCGCTTGGTGTTATTTTTATTAGGGTTGTAAAATGCATTTATTAAGCCTTCACTCAATGGATTAAAAATATTAAAGCAACCCTTTTATTCACAACAATTTCCATAAAATGACAGATTTATTTGTATTGCCAACAGCTTTTTAATAATCTGGAAACTTGGCTGCGTTATTATTTGTCATTGATCTGTGTTGTGAGTAAATGGGTTATCCTTCGATCTCCATTTTTAACTGCGTACGATTTTGGGTATATACATATTACCCAAAATTAAAAATTATTGAACAGTCCTCATTATCGATAATGCGAATTATCGACGTGTAACTACGTCATCGGTTTTTGTAATAATTATTGTAAATATAACATACACGTCACAATAAGACATAAATAACTGTAAATATATTATTTATTAATCAGACTTCTGAAGTACCTATAAGTATAATTACTTATAATAAGTAATTAGGTTCTAGATGTTATTGTTAGTTGTCATCAGCCCCGGATCTAGGGTGGGCCAAACCGGGGCGCCTGCCTCGGGCGGCAGTTTTAGGGGGCGCCAAAATCGTAATTATGTTTGATTGAAAAAAAAACTTGATTCACAAAGCGCCTGGCATCCAGCGCATGTTGTTCTATCGATTATTCATTTGATTTTAAAACGCTCAATTGGTTTTTGAACACGGGGTAGATCCGGGGCTGGTTGTCATAATATTACATGATGTGATCTATGTATTAAAATCCGTGAAACATTTTAATCTTATTAGATAGTATGAAGTGTATAGTGTTTATAAATATATTAAACATAGAAAGAATTTGGTATAATGCTGCATTTTTTAAATCTATCTTAATAAACGAGAATACCTATCATAATGTAATAATTATTTATAATACTATTAAAATGAAATCGTGTCATTCTAATTCGTACTATTTTATTTATACAATGACTTAATTATATATAAATAACAGAAGACAAGAACTCAAAAATTGAAAAATGAACAATGTTAATATTAATGTATTTGTAATCAATATTATGTATTATAAAAGAAGTTGTACAAAAGTGTGCGTCCCGCTAAAACTCTGAAACGAGTCTCGGTACGATCAAGAGAGTTATATGGCGTGGTAGCCCTCTATCCCCCATCCATGAAGAAGGTTTCCGTTTTTACCGGAAGGGCTGAAAGTTTGGCCCTATGGAAATTTCTAGAATAGTCCAGAACATTCGAGAGTATTCTTGAGCATTCCACAACATTCCAGAACATCCCGGAATAGGGAATCAGGAACATCATTGTGGAACATTCCAGAACACTCTCGAATGCTGTGGAATGTTCTGGAACATTGTGGACCATTCGAAGCTTTTTTTATGGGTGGGGCTATCCATTGGTAGGGGTACATAAAGCAACATCCGTCGTGGGTTCGAACGTCAGTTCAATCTCATATAAACTCCCTGAGTGAAGCCAGGTACCCCAGCAAGTGATAAATATTTTTAAATGCTAAATTAACCCAAGTTTTTTTTTTTTATTACGTAATAGAAATTCTGTACCTACAACTAGAATTTAAGAAAACAGTTGATCTAGAGTACTTTGATGTATTTTCGTTATTTGTTTTTGGGGTGTTATGCGGTGTTGCGCTACCTCCTTCTTTAGCCAACGTTTCGGATAGCGTTGCAGTATCCATCATCAGGGCAGATCCGGTAGATGTGTTATTTTTAGTGGTGAAGTGTGTGCTTATTTACTTGGAAGCGATACCGTGTCGCCAGCGTTCTATTCCGTTCCGCGGCGATGACGCCACTGCTTGTCACGGTTATTTTGTACCGGAGCTGGCGACCAAGTAAATAAGCACACATTTCACCACTAAAAATTACACATCTACCGGATCTGCCCTGATGATGGACGTTGCAACTCTGTCCGAAACGTTGGCTAAAGAAGGAGGTAGCGCAACATAGCACAACACCCCAAAAACAAATAACGAAAATACTTTTGGCCGTGAAAATCTTAAAACGTATCTATTTTGATGTAGATTTAAATACATTGGTACTCTATGTAAAATTAAAATGTTTAATATTATTTATTACCAGCTGAAGTTCCCGGCTTTGCGCACAGTTTTCCTCATATTTTGAAAGTCAATATATTTGGAAAATTTCATCAAAGAGAATGAAAATTCCGCTTTAAGGGATGGGGTGGTTTTTTAAAATTTTATATAGATGGTGACTCTTACTTTGAAAGTCAATTTATTTAATCCCGGAATAAATACTGCAGATTTATATAAAAGTCAAATCACCCCAAGACATTATTCTTTATATGCATATATAGATTTCCCTACGAACTGAGTAGGTTTGCAGTGTGTACCATATTATACCGATCAAATTCCAAAAAAGACACTAATATTATTATGAATTAAACTAAACAAAAATAATATTGTGTTGAACAATTTCGAGATAAGTAATTTAATATAAAAATGAAATAAAGAAGAAAATGTCAATTTGAAACTGTTTTCAGCATCGTAAAATATAGTGGTTTATAATTTTTTTCTACGTATCTCTACTTACGCACCTATGTTATTTGAATAATTTGACAGTACATACGTCAAAACTTCAATAACTAATTCAATCCTAAAATTAACCAAAAAAAAACCTTTTCATCCTAACGATATAATCGCCAAGAATCTTTTTCACCAAGTAAGATTATTGTTTTTTGACAGTGGACTTAGACATGATCGGTGTATATATATACCTACTTATTGTTAACAGAATTATGTCATTATTACCTTTCAATATTTATACTGACTTATTTCATAAATAATAGATTTTTGTAAAGTGCAGTCACAAATAAGAGAAACGTATTATTTGAAACAAACCAATCAATGTTATTCTGTGAACCAATATTTTATTGAAATGCTTTTAATGACATCTGTCACTGTTGTAAATATTTCCAAAAACGTATATTAAATTAAATTAAAATGTGTAATATCCAGTATTAAATTTTGTAGCTAATTTAAATCTATTATAACTGTGTAAAATATTAAAGTTAAAAACATATTTATTCCTTTTTAAATATATAGATATTTATAGATTTTTCATAAACCGTGTCATTTGGTGTACAATATGTGTAGATTTTAATTTATTGATGTACAAATTATTTTATAGACTCGTCCTTTACTGTAGATATTTAGTGACTAGAAATACTATGTGCTTTTAGTGAGTTTTTCGATATTAGCTCGTGATTAATTCTAAATCGAATGTACTGTAAAATAAATATCTATTAATAAAATGTGCAATTCAAATATTACCCGAAATTTCTTTTGACTTTATTCCTGATCATTTCTAAACCTTATAAAAACTGCAAATGTTTAAACATACAAATACCTACCCATTATAAGTGTCGCCCTGGTAAATGAACAACTTTCAGGAGCGACATATTTCATATAGCAATAGTCTTGCTTGATACCTACATACTTGCTCTTCCCTTTCATACATCCTTACAAATATATCGCAATAACTTGATGATTCCATAGTTAAATGGTTAGGGGCAAATGGAGCTCTTGTCCATTGTAATTAAAACTAAAACAAAAATTAGTAGATACATTGATAATATAGAAGATACTCTCCATAACCCTCTGGTGAGAAACTACCATTCAAAATCAAAACGTTTCTGAAATAAATAAACACGACGTAATAAGGCCGGCCAACATGATGATGAGGAAATCATGAATCCAGTCCACCTCAGAATAGATATCCCTAAAGAGAAGGACTATGAATAACTACTACTATAGTCGTTAATAATAATGGCGTTGGCTTTGTTTACTGATGAGGCCCAAATGACAAGAAAGTACATTCATTTTATATGTTTCTTGCCTTTTTCTTCCCTGCTTCCTTCACAGTCAAATGTTTTATAAAATGGGGAAGCCACAGATCCATTGCCTATGTGCATTTATAACTCTTGTGCTCTGAACCTGATGAACCTGGGAGCTTAAAAAAATAGAAAGTCCTTAATAGGCCTGCGGGACGTATTGGGAGGTCTAATCGTAGGTGGATGATGGTTTGGAGGCAAGCACAACTGACATAGACTCGAGGAACTGGAGGAAGACAACAGGAGGCCGGCAGAGATGGAAAATTTCGTGGAGGCGGTCAGGACTAAGGTATTTATATTTCGGACTTCCGGTAATATCCCTGGTTATATCCGTCATCCTTCTTATATGGAATGCTGGGTATTAGTCTTGCCTACGTACTGTTTTACTGAAAAAAGTGAAAAAAAGGTATATGCGTTACCTGTATATGAGGGAATATAAATACTATCCATTTCTGTATCCATCATTGTTCTTAACAGGAATGCTCGATTTTAACACCCTAAAAGCCCGCCGAAAAATATTTTTAGGCAAACAATTTTTTAAGTTAATCTCCGGTACCATACTAAATCCGCCAATATTGAAAGAGATCAACTTATATGTCCCTAACGCGTATATTCGTCTCTTAGTGACCTTTCTGAGGTGCTTCTGAGTTGGTTTCATTCTGAGTTGTCTGGTCACCCGCCCTTTTTTATGCTCCGAAAGCGAGAACTTCTGCCTATCAGAATGCACCATTAAGCAGGGCGACTCAACTGCTTGACGACTGTGCATTGAGCATCGACATCTTCAATGTCACCTACAGATAAATCAGTAACTATCTCTTGATATACATCATCATCATCATCACTATTGACTCTACAACCCCTGGTGGGTCTTGGCCTCCTCAAGAGTCTTCCTCCACTCATCTCGGTTTTGTGCCAGCTCTCTTCAGTTTGGAAGCTCCAAGATAGATATGTCTTTGAGGACGTTGTCGCTCCATCTTAGTCTTGGCCTTCCCAGGCTCCTTCGCCCTATTGGTCTTGAGTTCAGCAGGGACTTTGGTGCTTGATGCTCGGTCATTCTCTCCACATGATCCAGTCATCGAAGTCTTCCCAATTTGATAAATTTTGCGACGTTTAGCTCCTTAAACAAAGTATAGAGCTCATTGTTATAGCGTCTGCGCCAAAATCCATTTTCTAGAACCGGTCCGAAGATGCGCCTCAAAATTTTTCTTTCAAAAACTCATTCCTCTTAGTTAGTACCCAAGTCTCAGCTGCGTACGTAAGTACTGGTCTGCTAAGTGTTTTGTACACTAATATCTCCGTGTTTCTGGACAGCAGTCTGGACTTTAATTGGTTTTGTAGGCGGAAATAACAGCGATTTGCATCACAACATATACATCACAACATAATTAAACTGTCCAATGCATTAAAAAAAAAATTTGTAATCTTCTCGATAATTTTTTAGTGTATAACTGTTTTATGGAGAACCTGAATAAAACAAATAAATAAATAAATAATGGCCTGTGACCACGTGGACGATCACATCAACAACCCGGGAATTTTGGAAAAATTGCCCTTCGTCACGACCTTGGCAATAAATTGAACAAGCGGTTGCTTGCACAGATCTTTCCTTTTTCCGAGATGCAGAATTAATCTACAAAGATTAATTATTTTTATTTATTAATTTTGAGAAAGTTGACAGCAAATCTTAAACTAAACATACATACAATAATAAAATAGTTAAGTAGGTACATATTAGGACTCTCCGTGATAGCTAAAAGGATGAGGTGTAAAAAAATTAGACAATAAACCTACTGGCAACATCCAGAATCATAATGTGCAAGCTTTTCTGAGTTCAAAACTGTGTTCAGAATGCGGCACTCATGCGGAACTTAACTCCATCCAGCGCAGCGCCTGCACTAATATTATATGTAGATACAACTATTTCAAAGCGAAAAAAAATAATTAAAAAAAATAATAATAAATAAAATTTTAAGTAACTAGTTTCCTAGCGCTAACATAAAATAAATAAAAAAATAAAAAAATAGGACAGTCCATCAGGGAGATTTCCGCATCAACTGTATCCATCGCTCATTCAGTGGGGAGCTGAACCACTCGGATGCAGCCACGAAAATGGTGCTGGTTGACTTCCGTGTCCTGTCTCAGAAGCTGACTAGTTGGTGGCGAAGTAAGGCGGGGAATGAGAGATGAGAGCACCCTCCCTTCAGTGAACAGTCGTGGAGGCACTGCATAAGTTGCCTGATGCACTGTTGCAGCACACCCTCAGCTTGTCCCATAGCGCTGCTGAGTATTGTGTCCACAGTTCAGATGTGTACAGGGCATTAAAAAGTAATTTTCTCACAGTCACTACAGAATTCGCCCTGAGAGAATTCCGGCCTGCATATTAATTTCTCTTTTTTGTCGTTCCATTTCTTCTATGTCCTTCATGTCTACGGTTAGGACATGTCCCAGATATTTATTTATTAAGTACAAATCTTTATTACTAAGTGTAAAATGAAGTCGCTCACGCTGTATGTGCGCTTAGATCTTTTAAACTACGCAACGGATTTTCATGCGGTTTTCACCAATGGATAGAGTGATTCATGAGGAAGGTTTTTAGGTATATAATTTGTCAAGGTTTTGTGTATATTGGTTGAAATCCATTATATATCTGGCCAAGCGGCAGCGGGCAGCGGGCAGTGGGCAGCGGGCAGCGTGGTGTGGATTTGATTTAACAGATGGCGTTGGTTATAGAGGTTTCATTAGCCACAACAACGTGCGGCCGGGTCTGCTAGTTATGTATAAAGCGAAACTAGTAACCATCGATTACACTTCATTAAAGGGTAAAGAAAATCACACCCAACACACGTTTTTAAAAGTGTATCCATTACGCAGTAATGTAGGTCTTCGACTGTCATTAATATATTTTTAAAAACTTAAAAAAAACGGTGAAATCTATCTATATTTTGATTTAGGGATGGCTGGCACAGACTAATTTCAGTTTTTATGGTTTATATGAAATTTTAAAGATCAGAATCACAATGCCATATGGTCGATCATTAGTCAAAATATTTGATAAAGGTCTTTCCTAATGGGTACTATATCATTAAATGTGTTGTATCAAAGGCATGGATAACGAATTTAATATAATGATAAATCGATTTTGTAATTATTGACCAATGTTTAAGGTTAGTAGCTGAGTGGATAACAGTACCTACTCGTAAGTCAGCTTATCAGTTCACTGCCAAATTATGTTGATTTTGGTTTTGAATTGACTCGCTTTAAACTTGTCAATGTTCAAATATTATTTTTCAAACATTTCTTCCAAATATTAGGTATACTAGTTAGTATTGGATGTGGTTTGCAGCCGAGTGGTACAAAGCGTCGGTTTACTACCCAGGGGTCACAGATTAAATTCTCTGGTAGCTAAGTCCTCTGCATTGCAGAAGCAAAATTTTCCGCGTTTAATAGTGGTAGCAGAAGTACCTCATTCAAATAATATTAAATAATTTTCTTGTACTTTGCATATATGTATGCATATATGAGGTTTTAAAAAAATAAGAATAAACCTTTTAAAAAGTTTGTTTTATAAACATGGTATAAAATTCAATACTCACAATAACGAAAATGTAAAATAAAACCAACGGAAATTGTTAAATATCGATAAACGTTTATGGCAACATGTTTCATACTTTCTAAGTGTTCCACAAGATTCACGATGTTCAACAGTTTTCGAAGTTTCTTATGATTCCCCAAATTCCTAATGTTCCACAATTTCCACGAGATTCACAAATTAGGTACTCCAGTTTCAAATGTTACGTAGTTCGTGTGGTCTCACAAATTTTGCAAATTTCACCAAATATTAGATACGTTTCAAGTAGTTACCTATTTACGAAAACCATAATAAAGAATTGAATGCCGAAAAGTTATCAACCGAATTCATCATTTTCGAGATATAGAGGCACTATAAGCTGTAAGCCACTTTTACGGTAGGGTTTACAACAGAAATGTGTGAGATTTGGCACAAAGCGATTCGAAACGGACACTTTATGCCCAAGGCCCTTGCCTTTTGGGGGTTTGGCCTTTTTTCGAGAAACAAAACACCTTTCGGGCCACCTAGGTTGAAGTTTTGATGTCCGCTGCCTAATTAGCGGGATGTTAGTAATTGACGCTGAAGGAAAAACCGTTTAAGGTGGGTAAGTCACCTTGAAGGAACGCAGCAATAAATGCAGCCATAACTGGAGGAAATCTTTTAACAGTTTATAACGGGCGATTAATAGATAAATAAATGAATATTAATTGGGCTGCTTTTGGAGTTAATGATAACTTTCACAAATGGTAATAAGCATATCTTCACAAAACGAAAATTGCTTGTTGGAGGTCGGAAAATAATCCCCTTCCCATTTTTGCCGCTAATTTAATGTGACTAAGTAAAATGATTTTTTTTCGTTTTTTTTTGGTTTTTAGGGTGTTAGGCCGTGTAACGCTACCTCCTTCTTTAGCCAAGGTTTCGGACATTGAAGTCCCCACCACTCTCCCACCCCGGTATAGGCAACTTATTGTCGCCCCTTCGGAGTTCTCGCAAGAATCTAATTTTTTTTAATGAAAGACTCTACATTTAAAATAACGAATCTAGACCTTCATTGTCCCTTCATACTTTGTTAGGTTGCGGTATGCAGGCGCGCCTACAGGACTGTACTGTAATGGTCATTTTATACAATTCTAAAGCCCATGGAGGTATTCACTGCTAAGACAGTGAGCCTCAGTCAAACAATCGGTTAGTATAAGAGAGCATATGAAAATAAAAATAAACAAAATTATCAGCAACCGTCACGAGTAATCAGCTCATGAGGTCGCCGATGGACAGAGGGAGACCACACTCAGTCGAGCAGGCAGCACCAGGCACTGTATGATAAAAGAGAGAAAAACAAAATAACAAATATATGCAGTGAAGAACTGGAGTCGCCGCAGCATTGGCGACCGGCGGTCCCCGTGACAACGTTTCAGACAGCGTTGCCGTGTTCATCATCAGGGCTGATCCGGCAGACTCATCTGCCGGATCAGCCCTGAAGATGAACACTGCAACGCTGTTTGAAACGTTGGCTAAATAAGGTGGTAGCGCAACACGGCAAAACACCCCAAAAACAACTAACGAAAATACTTTAGGCCGTGAAAATCTAAAAGCGTTAGTAAAATGATTTACATATTTTATCGTGAATTATCTGATTTTTGTTCAGTCTGATACCGGCTGCGCCAATATAATTCTATATTTGGTGTACAAGGTTTCTAGAATTGTTTGGTTCTAGAATTGTTCTTTAATTACAACACTATTCCTCTCTTATTGTAGTTTATTGGATAGATTCACAGATTTATGGAAAACTATTATAGCAGAATGTTGGATGATGGTCTAACTTGGATGAGGGTCTGGGATAGAAAGAGTCTGAGTGAGATCGCGCTACTCTGTACGAAAGCCCATTATAGTCATCTCTCACTTTACACTACGCAAAACATCTTAGCGTCTTTCTAACCCCACATCCACATATCAAAAGCTCCTGACTTCGGAATAAAAACTTGGCTTATGTAGTGTCCATGTTTTCATACAAACAATATAAAGCATACCGAAAACTTAGAATTAACCATTTTGGTTCATGGAATTGTAGTTTTTACATTTTGCATAATCATTTATATCGTGGTGACCAAAGTTCAAGGTGGTAACTCGCCTTAAATGATAATTTTACGCAGGTATACAAAGGTAATGTTTTTACTAGTATTAAAATAAGAGTACTTTATTACCGTTTTTACGGTGGCATTATTTTTATTGGAAAATTATTTAAATTTCTTTGTATTTACCTGGCCACAAACGATTGCATGCGATTGTTCTAAGCTTTTTTTTGCTAAGCAACTGTAGGCAAATTTTCTTCGTTTGGCAGTTTTTGAGAAGCCTCATTTGGAAAAGACATTATTTTTTTTCCATTTCAATTAATAGATACCATGGAGAATCACCTCCAATTTGACATTGGAGTTTTTTTTTTTTTTTTTACTGTGTATAACCGCACAAGAATCTCAACTGCTCCCGTCTGGAGCCAGTGAGACTATGGCATCCCCAATTGGGGTATGTTGTGAGGCTGAAGGTAGTGGGGAGGGGAAAGAGGTGGGGAAGAGGAGGGTTGGGAAGTATCTACCTGGCTATTCAGATCTGGTCACCAAACACGGCTAAAGCCATTTTCAAGCAACGTTTCAATTCTGAATGGTGGTCTTACACCAGGGCGATACTGATAGTATCTTCCACTCTGGAACATGCCGCAAATATACTATATATTATTTTAAATGAATTAATTGTGAAATAACACCAATTAATTAAATAAAATTTATTTGCGCATGCCGGGTTCGAACCCGCGACCTCCGGACTGTGAGTCAAGAGTCTTACCCACTGGACTACGGAGGTCGTCAGTTGATTCTCCTAAACTGATTTTGATCAATTATGTCGTTTTACGGTACAGAATTTATATCGCTGACGAATTCGTGCATACAAAAGTAAATTGGACCGAACATGTCTATTCTTCTATCATTCCTTTCTCTATTCATCTGCTATTCATACACTAAGAGTTTTTTAACCTTAGCTCCACACTAGAAGCCCTGAGGAAAACAATGTTCCTCGGGGACCTCGGGGCCTACGTTATGTGGTTACAGCCTACGTTGGGAACGTGATGTGGAGGGTTTTTTTAAAGAATGGAAGGACAGGAAGTCATGGTAAGGAAAAAGGGGCCTATGTCATCGTTGGGAAAGTCATATGGAGGGTTATTTTAAGGAAAGGAAGCGAGGCAGTCCTGGTAAGGAAAAAGGGGCCTATGTCATCATTGGGAAAGTCATGTGTAGGGTTTTTTTAAGGAAAGGCAGCGAGGCAGTCCTGGTAAGGAAAAAGGGGCCTATGTCATCGTTGGGAAAGTCATGTGGAGGGTTTTTTTTATAGAAAGGGAGGACAGGAAATCCTGGTAAGGAAAAAAGGGCCTATGTCATCGTTGGGAAAGTCATATGGAGAGTTTTTTTAAGGAAGGGCAGCGAGGCAGTCCTGGTATGGGCTAAATTTCGGTTTACGGAAGGTCTTCATAAATAATAAAACTTTTTTTTTTATACTAACTATTGGCTGGAGAATCCGAATCCGAAAGAATTTTTTTTCGGAAAGCAATATTAACAAAGTTACACGACTTTAAAATTTTCTATACGCACACATGAAAATCGACATTTAGGAAGCATTCTGACAGTTTAAAGTCATAGAAATAGCCATACCAAAGATATTAAACCACATAAAATTAAGTGTTGCCATATCAATAACTAACTTCAGTAATTATTTTTTATACATTTTACTCACTTTTGGCGTAGCCGCTAAACTACTTGAAAACAGGGATATTTTTTTAAATTGACGCGAGCAGGCGGTATAAAGGGGCACAAACCATGTGACACAAACCTAGCGTAGCCGCTAAACTACTTGAAAACGTAGGCTGTTTTTTAAAATTGACGCGAGCAGGCGGTATAAAGGGGCACAAACCATGTTACACAAACCTAGCGTAGCCGCTAAACTACTTGAAAACGTAGGCTGTTTTTTTAAATTGACGCGAGCAGGCGGTATAAAGGGGCACAAACCATGTTACACAAACCTTAAGGTATGTTCTAGTTTATCTATGACTTTAAACTGTCATAATGCTTCCAATATGTCGATTTTCATGTGTGCGTATAGAAAATTTTAAAGTCGTGTAACTTTGTTAATATTGCTTTCCGAAAAAAAAATCTTTCAGTTTTGGATTTTCCGGCCCATAATTAGTATAAAAAAAAAATATATATCTAGGAAGACCTTCCGTAAACCGAAATTTTTCCCTGGTATAGAAAAAGGGGCCTATGTCATCATTGGGAAAGTCATGTGTAGGGTTTATTTAAGGAAAGGCAGCGAGGCAGTCCTGGTAAGGAAAAAGGGGCCTGTGTCATCGTTGGGAAAGTCATGTGGAGGGTTTTTTTTATAGAAAGGGAGGACACGAAGTCCTGGTAAGGAAAAAGGGGCCCATGTCATCGTTGGGAAAGTCATATGGAGGGTTTTTTTAAAGAAAGGTAGCGAGGCAGTCCTGGTAAGGAAAAAGGTATGACAGTGGGTAGGAATCTGGGGATCAGTGTATACAGGGGTGACGGACGAATCCATTCCTCGCGCTGCGGCGCAAGGCGATGGGTCGAGAGAGCCCGGCTGCCGGGTCACCCTCAACCATTGTCTTTCGATCCCGGCCCGCCGCGCTGTAGGTGAGCAAACTTATCCGCCACCAAGACCTAGACAAATCTCACCCCATGAACCCTAGCTGAATCACCGAACTTAGTAAGCCGCTTGGGTATGCATAAGCACGGGGCGTATAAATAGCCCCGAAACAGCAGGCGTTCTACCCTTAAAAATAATGCCAATTTATTTCGCGGACAAAATATCTCAAATGTGGCACAAACTTGCAAAAATATGTAAAATCTGGATATAAAAATTAAAATATTTTAAATCACTTTTTACTACTCTATGATACCCCATCCCAAAAATAAAACTTTAAAAATTGTGTGCATATATACACACAATTTTTTAAGTTTTAATTCCTAGTGAAGACAAGTTGTATCAGTCTGAAGATGGCCGTAACAGGCTAGACGAGATAATTTTTTTTTTTTAAAAGTGGTTAAAAGTTTCAATGTCATCTTGGGGATGCTGTGTGGAGGTACTTTTTAGGGAAGTAAGGAGAGTAAGTTCTTGGAAGGAAAAGGGTTTGAGGGGTGGGTAGGAATCGGAGGGCCAGTGCGTCCAGGAGTGACGTGCGTATGAATCTACTGCGGTGCAAGGCGATGTTCCAAGAGAGAACGGCTGTAGAAATCAAAGAGATTCCCCCAACCATTCTCTCCAGATCCGGCCTGCCAGGCAACTTGTGGGCAGACGCATCCGCCGCCAAGACCCGGTCAAACCTCACCCCATGAACTTGGGCACTTGGGCTTGTAAGTCACCAAACGTAAAGAGCCACTTAGGGTGACCTATGGGTTGGTTATCCAATAAATGATTCCCGGGGCGGGGTTACCCATACCCGCCTCCCAAATTGAAAGTCAAACGAGTTTGACATTAACAACCTCGTCGAAATGCGTCAGAATCATCCCTCCCAAAAAAGGATTCATTTTAAAGCCCTCTTTTAATATTAATAAAAATACTTTACATACAAGTTTGATTATGTGTGAGTTTTTTTTCCAATCATTGTTTGATTTCAGAAATACGATATGGGTAACACCCTATCTATCCTATTCAAACAATAATGCATGTTTAAAATTTATATTTGAATTACCTAACTATTTTTAAGATACGCAACAGAAGTTAATGTAAAAAGATAGATTTTTTTTAAATCTCATAGTGGGCGGTCGAAATAAGTTGAAGAAACTGTGTCTGTAATTACAGGTAAAGAGCATGGTAGAAATATATCATAAATTTGTGCAGCGCCCTTGAGGTGATTTTTCAGAAAAACGGCGGTGTACAAATACTACAAAATCATCCAAATATCAAATCAATTCGAATAGTATTAATAGGCTTGGGTCTGCATGGTTGAATTTCAGAACCCGGCTTCAGTGCATGTCTGACGCCACTCCATACTATAACATCTGTGTACGTAGAATTTCAAACAAAGCTACAGTTGTAATTCGGTTTCGAATTCAAGATCGATTGGGGACGTGTCCTCCCTAGGTATAACTGCTACGAATTTGTGAATATGCAGTATCTCTCCGAATATGGAAAGATTGACGGTAATACATAGTTGTATTAAGCGGCTATATTTTACATATGACGTCATTGGTCATTGTCTATCTCGGTTACTTTGTCCCGGTGACTAGCTACACTGGATGACAGTGGATCCGAGGAACCGACTTTTTGGAACCAGTTCCAATTGGATTTATAAAATGGTCACCTGCTGCTAGTTGTTATTATTAAAGTATCTCATTTCTGCTGGCTCTGTTGTTGTTGGCGACTCTATGAATATCACAAATTTAGGAATCATTGGTCCATAATATCGTATATATTCAACCAATGATTTACATCTATTTACGACAATCTTTGCACTGGATTCTATCTTCATCATAGGAAACTGTTTGAAGTTTGAAATACTCCGATTTGTAATTCGTATCAAAATTGATTTGACATTAATTACCAGGTTACTACTTTGTGGCTTCTTTGATACTTTGAATAAAGCCGATTCAGTAGCAATAAATGTAAATTTATTAGTTCATTTGATTAGATCATCAAAGATTAAAAAGCGATGATTGTATAACTGCGAATGATGCAGCTCAGGTGCCTGCATACAATAGAATGTGGGTTACATGTTCAGATGAAATATTTTCGAATAACTTGCATGCAAGATTTTATTACACGCAATTGCGGGTTCATTAAATTTTGGAGCAATAAAATCTACATGAAACAGTTTTCCCAGTGGTCTGTTAAACACGTCCTCTGTAATTCGTCCATTAACACTCAGTGAGCATTCATCATTATGGTGAATAATCGTAAAAAGTAATTCATCTTTTCCCCAGCTTTTTAATGAATTAATTAAGAATTCATCTCTTGAGTCACTGCCTACTTGATGCTAAAACCATAAAAACCGGATTATATTATTCAAGTTGACCACCGCAGTAGAAATAGAAACACATTCAATTTGGGAGACGGGTATCGATAACGCCGCCCCGGGAATCATTTATTGCATGGGTCGGCAACCTGTGGCCCGCGGGCCACATGTGGCCCGCGAGGAGTCTTGGTGCGGCCCGCAAGATTCTCGCCGCAACGCAGGTGACTTTTAACTTGCCTTGGATTTTTAACTGATTTGACTGCCGAACTGAATCTAGGTACTCAATACTCGTTTACAGGGAAAAATTAAATTGATAAGCCATGTGTATTCAGATGTTAAATCATTTGAAATTAAACTATCATTGTTTATCAAGCATATCGATGAAAGTAAACTCGATCGAAAGGAATATCGAAGAAGCTGGGATAAATTTTATTTGGGAAAACACTAACATGAAAAGTGCATTATCACAACTTCAAACAGAGTTTGAAAACAGGTTTGCTGATTTTAAAAAAAATATCATGTAAGATGGAGATTTTCGAAAACCCCTTCGCAGTGGATATCGATAATGTACCAATCTATTTGCAAATCATCATGATAGATTTGCAAAGTGATAAAATCCTTAAAATGGCATTTAAGGAAAAAAATAACTTCGTAGATTTCTACGAGAGTTTGCCTAAAGTACAAAGTACAAAGAATTAAAAAGGTTTGCTCAGTAAATAATAACTATGTTTGGTAGTACGTATATTTGTGAGCAAACTTTTTCAATAGGCCACTTGCATCACATTTTTTAAAAAAATTTTCCGGTTTAGACAAATATTCTAAGACATTCTGTATTTTTTTTTTAATCGTATTTTTGAAACCCTGGGGATTTTTTGAAAATTTCAAACTGAAAAATCAGACCATTTTTTATAAACCGGAAAGACGGGACATAATTTTATAGGTGTGAAAAAACGATAATTACATAGCCGAAAATCATTTTAAAAAAAAAGAACGTTTTCCACACGAATGGCACAGGAGAATAACGAGGCATTCCAAAAATATTACATCTCATAAATATTTTTTTCCTTGATCCATCTTATTGATCATAAATCATTATGATCAATAAGATGGATCAAGATGATCAATGGATGGATTAAATTCAATGTAATATACTTGAACTTGTAAATTGTAATAATAATAAGAATATTATAAAATTTTATTTTTTTAAAATCAGCACCATAATCATTATACTTCTAAAACATGTACCGACATCATCTTCACGTTCTGAAGAGAACCCCGTACCCATTAATTGTACGGGGTTCTCTTCAGAACATCCGTCAAAAAATCAAACCAAATGATAAGTTCGCAGAGAACAAACAATTAATCTAGTGAACGAATTCAAAAATTCGCCTGAAATCAAAGTGATGCCATATAAAAAAATAAATCAGTGTGGAATTTTATAAAATTAATAGGAACATTTTCGGCGACGGGACATTTTCATGTAGTGACGTCACGAGCCCAAATAATGGATTTGTTTATTTAAAAATTAAAAAAACTGTACATTTCTAAAAATTTTTACCAATATTTTCGTAATCTTAGTAAAAAACTCTATCCACACGATTTTTTCCAAGTCGTTATGAAGTCCATGCAAGTGGCCTATTCTAATTATCGGAAAAACCAACACTGTTCTCGATTATTACATTTACATTTGGACGCAATACTACGCGTCTCTCGCATTAAAAAATCCATTGAGTACCTACTGTTCGAAGTTTCTATTACTCTTTCTTAAAAAATGATTTATATTGCCATTTTATTTTTTTATTTATGTAGCCATTTTAACAACAATAAATGTCGTAAAAATACAAAAACCGTTTTATTTTTAGAACTGAAATATTGTAGTTATACTGTAGTAGTGGCGTAGCTAGCATGGGTACTACCCGGGGCGGATAATGTTGTGTCAACCTCCCCCCCCATTAATGTTGACATTGTTGTTGAGCAAATTTCGACCTTATACAAACTACTATCTAGTCAAATGAGGTCCATCCCGGGGTGGGGGGGAGGGGTGGCTAGAGAATTTTTGTAAGTGCGGCCCGCGCAAGTTCCCACGTCAAATATTTGGCCCTTGGACCACAAAAGGTTGCCGACCCATGATTTATTGGATAACCTGCCCAACCCTCACAGGTCGTGTCAATTTGAGAGTCCTAATTTCTTTTTATCAAGAAATATAATATTATGATTATGTGAGGTGTTCTTTAACAGGTAGATCCTTTGACACGGCATGCGCACATCAAATCCCCAAAGTTTCATCGCAATCGGATGAATGGTTTAGCAACGCATAAGAAACATGCAAACGTGCAAGCATATTTTGATTTTTAAATGTAGATAGGTGTGCAATCAAGATGATTTTTTTCGGTAAAAGATTGAAAATACGAAGTTCTATAAAACTTCTGTGAGTTTGCATTTTTTTGGTGTTCGTTTGGGGGTATAAAATACATTTTTATTTCTAATGTAGATTCTGTTTTCATTTTTTATGAATTTGTTTTTGTTTTTAAAGGCATATTTCATATTCAGATTCTTTATGTAATGGCATATTCTTTATGTAAGGCATATTTCAGATTATATATTACAGATTCTTTATGTAATGCATCTGTAAAAAATGCATTATTTCTATTGTACATAATTTTGATAATATAACTTTATATTATTTATAAAGGTTTTGTAAATGCTTCAAGCGCACCATCCCATTATACCGTACATGATTAAATATTGCACCAGAGAAAAATAAAACATTTTCAATTTTTTCAATATTACGTACCTACTTCCTTAAGTCTGTAAAATACGTAAGTAAGATATCTAAATTTAGAAATAGTATTATTAATTTGCGATTGCCAAGAATAAAAATATATTATTTTTTGTGTTTATATTTTCTATTTTATATTTTCTTCGTCAAATTCTTTTTAATTTACTTCTTTAATACTGATCCACTAAATTATTATATTTATCACTTGCTTGTAAAAACTGAATAATATAAATATAAGTAAGTGCGTATATTATAAATAAAGATGTGATTTATAAAATATTGTGCAATGCAATAAAAAGTCCGTTATCTACTTTTTACGTTTTTCAATGCATTTAAAAACACGAACCGGCATCAAGAAAAAATATTCATAATTCATATTAACTTAGTCACCAAACAAGGTGCTAAAATTATCTCTACTGGTCTTTAAAAATTTCTAATAATAACTAAAATTCGGTACTTAAGTTAGTAGTTTTGCTTACTTCGTGCATCCGGCAATAACACGCCGGTAAAGTTTCCGAATGGCCGACTTCATAACATTTACTCAACACATCATCCAGACATTCGGACATTTCGGGATATGCCTGGGTAGTATCGGAAATGCTTGATGGGTCATCATCGCGTTATGATTTCTGGAAATAACTTCCTACTTAAAAAAAAAATAGTTTTGATCTGTGTGCATTATATTTTGTTTTAATTTGATTTAACATCTAATAAATGGTCAATTTGTTGCATAAATTTCCGAAAGAGCTAAACATAGTCTTTCCGTGTAATTATCATCCTTGCAAAGCGTAAAATAATAAAAGAAGTTTAAATATAAAATTGTCTTAGGATAAGTTGTTTCACAGAATTTAAACATTTTGTCAAATATCACACTTAATTTTCAAGTTCTGTAAAAGTTCTATTCATGTTCTGTTATTATATCACTATTGGCCAATTGTATCACACAACTGAAATATAAATGGAATTTGAATAAAAGCTTTAGAGATCTCGATTTTTTTTTTCATGAGTTCCAAACAGGAGGCCCTAAGGAAAATAAATTCTCTCAGGGCCTATGTCATCTTTGGGGATGCTGTGTGGTGGTTTTTTTTAAAGGAAAGGAAGGAGAGAAGCGTTCTGGGAAGAAAAAAGGCTTGAGGGGGGGTAGGAATCTGAGGTTCAGTGAATCCTTGTCATCCGCCGCCAAGACCTAGACAAACCTTAACCCATGAACCCGGGCACCCCTGCTAAATAACCAAACGTAGCGAACCTCTTGGGTTGACCTATGTTAGAGGTGTTGGTTATCCAAAAAATGGTTCCCGGGTTGGCGGTACCTATGGGTACCGCCACCCGGTAGAATATAAAGAACACTGGTTAATTAAAATCAAAAGTATGCTTGGAGCATTATACATTTTTTGAACTGACATTCATTTTCCTATGTGCTATCTTGGTGTCGCCATTTGCCACGAAAATATTCAACATTCTCCCAGAAAACATCAAACTGAGTCAAACACAGAAAGAATTTAAAAAATATGTTAAAATTTGGATATATTCTAATGATCGAGCCTATACTGATGCTCCCACCCAAACGCCCTATCATTGACAGTTGTTATTGTGGTAATAACCTTGCAGTTTTTGTTTTGTGTATATACAAACAATAATGTAATCTAAAATAAAGTTTTTGCTGTATAGAAACGTACATTATACATTTATAAAAAAACCATAGATAAAATTGTGAGAAACAATTTACAAAAAATTCTGCCTCAATACAGGTTCACCTAGTGAGGCAGACTATGCACAACTAAAAATATTGTATAATTTTGCTACTTCTGTGTAACCGATCTTACATTACTTTCTATTTGTTAATTTTTTTGTACTGATGTAATCTATTTGTAATCTACATTGAACATGTACTTTTTTAGTTGTAATGTTGCCAATTTCATTGAATAAAGATATATTATTATTATTATTTAAAACCTTTTATTATATTTATTGAATGTCAGGTGGTAGATAGGCACCTACTTAACTGTTATTTTTCATAGCTTTCACTGGCAGCTTTTTCGCATTCTCATAAACGAAAATCCCCAAAAAACTAAATTATTATGAAATAAAACCATAATAATAACTCAACTCCTATTAGGTACCTTCCTACTCCAAGCTATAATCTCAATCATCCATCTTACTTATACACACCTCTTTCCAATCATACCTACCTAACGTATCAATATGAAATCATGGTATCATACCTCTATATCAAAGTACGTACTAAAACGTCAATAATTTTTACACTTCGTCTAGCCGCAGTCTGGTGCTTTAAGCTCGAAAAAAGCTTGCTTCAAAAAAACACTTACAACCTTTCAAAGCTCTCATTTCAACCCATTTGAGAATAAGAATGATCAACTTCGATACAAAGATTCATTGACTCAAGTCTTCCTGGTTTTGAGGTAAGTTTATGTTCGGTAGTGATAATGACGTAAGTGTTTTGAATTGTTGCTTGATTTTTGTGTTTATTGATCTGTATGGCGGCAAACATCAAAGAGATCGGCGTTACTTGAACTTTTATAAATGAAAGGGAACAGAATGCAAAACTAAGAGATCGAATTAGTTAATTAGCTGATTTTTACTGAATGTAGTATTTTTTGTATTGGTAAAATATATTCTGAAGAATACAGATAATATACCGAAGCACTAAAGATAAAGATGTTACTGTATCTTTTTTTTACAGAATATGCAGTAAGAAAATTTTCTGAACTAAATTTGAACAAATCATGTCTGTATGTATAAAAAATTACATGGTTTATGAGTTCGAACATATTTTTATTTCGACATCTGTTGGTAAATTCAAAGAAAAAAATTGCATGCACAGAGTTAAAGATAGATACTCTAAGCATCGCCCTGGCAAAAGACCACCTTTCAGAATTCATTCAAATTCAGTGTTAAGTGAATTAAAGGCTCTCGATTAGCGACCCGGAGATCGCGGGTTCAAATCTCGGCGTGTTTGGGTAAGTATTATTTGATTGATTTGTGTTTTCACAATTTAATCATTTAAAATAAAATACGGTGTATTTGCGGCGTTATGCAGAGCGTAGGATACTCTCAGTATCACCCTGGTGTAAAACCACCATTCAGAATTGAAACGTTGCTTGAAATGACGACCGGCGTGGTCTAGGGGTAAGGTTCTTGAATCGAAATCCGAAGGTCGCAGGATCAAATCCCGGGTCGACAAATAAATTTTATTTGATTGATTTGGGTTATCTCACGTCCCAGAGTGAAAGATATTCTCAGTATCGCCCTGTGTACCATTCAGAGTTGAAACGTTGCTTGAAATGGCTTTAGCCATGTTTGATGAACAGATCTGAATAGTCAGCCCACCTTCCTCTTCCCCATCTCCTTCCCCTCCCAACTACCTTCAGCCTCACAACGCGGCCCTAGTCTCACTGGCTCCAGACGGGAGCAGCTGGGACATGGGACTCTTATAAGGTATTCGCATAAAAAAATAAATGGCTTTAGCCGTGTTTGGTGACTAACTCTGAATACCCAGATACTTCCCCATCTCATTCCCCTCCACACTTACCATCTGCCTCACAATATAACCCAATAACGAACTCCAGTGAAAGATATTATGGCTTTAAAAAAATATGTTCATATAGACCAATAAACGCTGATTCTGAATATATAAGTTTTATTTAATAATATTAAACGTAGAGTTCTTAAAAAATTATTAAAAAGTCAATTTTTAAACCTCTCGTCAAAGCACACTGTAAAGTTGGCATTACTGAATACTGTTAGTGCTGACGTCACGCGTCACCAGTCATTGTATTGAAATCTTTGATTATGTAGGTATGACACAAGCCATCAGTATTAACAACATTTCATGTTATTCGTTATTTCAAACTGTTTATAGAGATTTAGTTGTTGTGTTTATTGAAACAATATTTGAGCCTAAATAAGTCAGTATCAAAAATAGGAGTATGTCTATTAGTTTATCTCTATTATTTAAAATATTGAAAAACTACTGCACAAAGAAATAGTAATGCTACTTCTAGGGAGAAAGCTTCGAATAACGGTATTCAAAATGGCGGCACTTGATAAGCTGATTGCCCAATCCTATAGTAATTTATCAGGAGTGATGACGTCACACGATTCACCGTACATAAGGTGGTCTTAGGGGGATCTTGGAAAATTAAAACTTTGACAATTATTTTAACTATTAAAACTAACTCTAAAAATAAATAAAAAATTGCAGTTATTTAAGTTAGGTCTCATAAAAAAAAAAAAATTGAACTGGAGTTCTCTATTGGGAAAGTCACAGTCTCACTGGCTCCAGAAAGGAGCATTTGGGACTCTTGTGAGGTATTTACTTAAAATAAATATTTCAATATTTTTTAATAAATAACCTGAATGTTCCTACTCCTTAACCTTTATCTTTTGCACCTCCTTCCCATCTCCACTTTCTTTGGCCTACAGCTCACAAACTCACAAAATACTCCATGAAACTGGCAATTGAAACTCTTGTGTGGTCAACTCGTATTATGTAATTATAAATTTACGAGACAATTTTAACGGTCTGTGATTAAAATATTCAATTAAACATTTGGTTTTGTTTTAGTGTCACTCTGGAATAATTAAAATATAAACTTTAATCAATTAACACGTGGGTAGATATTTTTTCATTAGGATAAATAAAATTCAGAATTTATTTCCATACTAATAATATCGATACGAAACGGTTAATAAATATGATTTTTATAGATATTTATACGGATGAATTAAAATACAAAAAAATAGAACTTAATCAAAAAAAATCGTGGGTTTGGAAGTAATTATCGTGTTACCAACTCAGCAGTTTTTGAAGAAACTGATAAGTAGGTACCAACCTACCTTAGTTTGACTTTTGACTAAAATACGATTTGTCGCGCATCTTCTACTTTCTTCAGCTAACTTTTCAGACATTTCCATCACAGCGTTGACCCTGAAAATCTTCAATTAATTCAAAAGACTAACTATATGAGACATGTTTCTACCTTTTTTTTACAGTGAATACCGCACAAGAATCTCAACTGCTCCCGTCTGGAGCCAGTGAGACTATGGCATCCCCAATTGGGGTATGTTGTGAGGCTGAAGGTAGTGGGGAGGGGAAGGAGGCGGGGAAGAGGAACGTTGGGAAGCACCTGGCTATTCAGATCTGGTCACCAAATAATTATAATAATAAAATACCTTATTTCTACATCACATTTCTAATTACTAGTACATATTACAATTACCTATTACTAGTACCTATTACTAGAACCTATTATTAGAACCTATTACTAGTACCTATTACTAGTGGATGTAACGCTGTAGGTACCGTACAGGGCCCGCAGGTAATTTAATAGTACTACACTTCTAACTCTCTACAAATCGTAAGTGTGCCCCACGGTTGAATTTGGCAGCCTCCGGTCTGGAGCTCCAAGATATTTGTATAGAACCCTCGACTGTGCAGAAACGGGCGGTTTGATAGATTATCCCATCTTAACCAACGTATAGCAATCTTTAAAAGACAGGCGTCGGATGGGAATGCTAACCTTGCTGATTGCCTTAAAGCTCCGAGGAACCAGCGTCATTGATCCCTTCGACATCGGTGCATAGTCGCTTCTTCGACTCGTTCTTGTGATCAACAGCTCGGCTGTGGAACAATTTGCCGGCCTCTGTGTTTCCTCCTTCCTACAACAATTTGGGAGGCGGGAATGGGTACCGCCGCCCCGGGAACCTTTATTGGATAACCGTCACCCCAAGTGGTTCGCTACGTTTGGTAATTTAGCAGGGGTGCCCGGGTTCATGGGGTGAGGTTTGTCTAGATCTTGGAGACGGATGAACAGTATGTACTGAACCCCAGATTCCTATCCACCCCTTAAACCATTTTCCTTCCCAGAGCTCTCCTCTCCTTCCTTTTCCTAAAAAACCATTCCACACAGCATCCCCAAAGATGACATAGGCCCTGATGGAAATTATTTTCTTCAGGGCCTCCTGTGTGGACTTAATGTAAAAAAGATTCTACCCATTACTAATACCTGTTACTAGTATTTATTACTTACCATTTCTAATACCTGTTTCTAGTAACTTTTACTAGTAGATACGCACTACTAGTACCTCTTACTTATTACTAGTACCTATTATATATTACTAGTACCTATTACTAGCACCTATTACTATTACCTATTACTAGTACCTACTACTGATATCTATTACTAATTTTAGTTCCTATTAGATTCTACCTCGTTGTATTGATTAGTAGCTGTATTCCTATCTAATTAAAAAGGGTTGACATTTCGAACCGGTCACAAACAATCAAAAGGATTAAACCAACTATCTGTCCAATGTCCATCCGACCTATCTTGTAAACCACCTGACATTAATCACAAATCAGAACCTTTAACAGCCAACTTGTCACACCTGATTAAATTCAAATAAACCCCGAACGATGTGTACTCGTTAATTGAAACTGACCATCCATGGGTTAATCTGTTATGATTTGTGTTAAATCTTTTTTGAGGGAGACCATCAATGAAACAGAGCCTGGAATTGCCTTACCAAAAAAACGGATAGAGCAACTGAACTGTCGTAGGAAGGGAACCCATGGAGTTGTCTGATCGAAGCCAAAAGGCTGAGTTTAAAGAAAAAAAATGAATACAATGAAGCGAGGCCCTCGAAGAAGCGAGCAGGAACCCATGTAAGTGCTTTATCGAACTGATTTGGCCTCGAATAGACCCAGAGAGCTTTTTCATATGAATACTGTCCCAGCCGTCTCGAGTCAGTTTGACTGTGACATCTCCATTACGGGTATGTTGTAAGGCTGGAGACAGTGAGGAAGAGAGAGGTTGGGAAGTAGGTACCTGGGTATAGGTCACCAAACACGGCTAAAGTCATTTTATTTATTTATTTAAATTTATTCGACATTTACTTCATATATTATGCGTACAAAAATTTATTTATTTTACCCTTCTACCAAATAATACTTAAGGTTAAACGTCACGCACGTTATAATCTAAGCATTCACAGATGGCGCCACTAAATTATTTTTGGATTTTAATGCTTTTTGTACGTTTTGCTTTAAAATATTGAGGTGAATTAATTGTTTGCGCCCGCACACATTAAATATGTAAATAAATAGTTTTGTTTATAAACAAATCCAAATCTTTCAAGAAAGGCTGACAAATACAATATTGGATTGAGTCACCGATTCAAAATTGAACTTTTCAGCCTCTCTTGAAAGATTTGGGTTGTTTATGTACAAAACTATTGATTTATATTCATATTAAATATATACGGGCGCAAACAATTAATTTACCTTAATATTTTAAAGCGTAACGTACAAAAAGTATTAAAAACCAAAAATAATTGAATTGGCGCCATGTGTGAAAGCGTAGATTATAATGTACGTGACGTTTAACCTTAATGGTATAAAGTAAGAATAGCAGGTACCGTAAATATTTTATACAATAATATTTCAGTGTTTCGTGAACACATCACCAGGAGAACCTGTGCTGAGGTGTTCACGTGTTTTTGTTTATAATATTGTTGTGAATTATTTATATTACCAGTTATATTACCTATATTATACGAAGGAAGAAAATACAGATTTTAGACGGGTAAGTTTTTAATTTCAATTAAAGTTTCGATACAAAATGGTGGTCTTCACCAGGACAAAATGGAGAGTTTCTGTTCTACCTCGTTTTTTAACTGTTGAAATTCTCGTGTTGACAACTCAAAATTCGATGTAAATTCTACTCAAAGTTTTATAATTCTTCTAAATTCTACTATAAGTTCTACTCAAAATTCGACATAATGTACAATTTTGGAGTGAACCTCTTTAGCCCGTTGTGATTAGAAATTTGGCTGAAATGGTGGTGCGTCACTAAAATTTATTATTTTACGGGTTCCACTCTGTTCTAATATTAGGTCCTTACATATGAAATTGGCGTTTTGTATGGGAGGAACATAAAGTCGATTTTTTTTTAAATATAATATATTTATTTAATCTTAGTATGTACCATTGCTATCTATGCACTTTTGCCATCTCACAGGTAGTTCATCGATCCCTTTACTAAAAAAACCATTCGGACGGGAATCAATAAAATCTTTGAAGGCGGTTTGGGCTGCCCCATCGGAGTTGAATTTTTTCCCTTGCAAGAAGTTATCCAAATTTCGAAAAAAATAAAAAATGGTAATCTGTTGGGGCAAGGTCCGGAGAGTACGGTGGATGTCCAATTGAAGCTCCTCTAATTTGGTAGCCGTCTGTTGTGCAGTGTGTGGTCTAGCGTTGTCATGAAGCAGCAGTGGCCTAGAGCGATTAACCAGCCTCGGTTGTTTAGCAGCTAGCTTTTCCATCATGGTTTGCAGTTGCTAACAAAAGCTGTAGTGAACGACACAAAAAAAAACACAACTGTGTTTTCTTTTGCGGCACCGTCGCCATACACATCATTAATCCTTCGAGCCGTTTCTGCAGCTCTGGTGCCACGGTGGAACTCGTACTCGTAAATAACGCGATATTTCAATTTTTCCATTTTGTAAACTAAGTGACGCAAAGAAAAAAAAACAATTAAGGAAAAAACAAATGAATTATAATTTTCGAAACACAAATATGTACATGAGTAAATAGCTGTATAAATTTGAATTTGGAATTCCTAACCAAAGAGAAGATATTAGAGATCAAAGTTGCCACTACGGCAAAACGCCAATTTCATATGTAAGGACCTAATATAATGCGGTAAATTCACGAATCCGCGCGAGCCTCCGATAGCGTAGCGTATGACAAATCTTCAGCGGCCAGAGACATCCAGCGAACGGAGGTTCCAATCCTACGAAATCCAAAAAATATAACCTTTTTTATTTTTGTAAAATCAATATCCGATCTTCAAACCATTTTAAAATTAATAGGCAAAACAAAAGAAAGCGTCTTCTAGCGACTTTCTAGTTTCCCTTCTACCGCGGGTGAATTGCACGCTCTGATTTTTTCTCTCATATATGTAAGTATTATTATAATAGTAAAAGAAAGGGATGGTTAATTTTCGAAATTTTGAAAACATTTTAAATTTTTGATGAATATTTTAAAGTTGATCTCTCGCAATTGTCCGGCTGTCATATTAGGCGTAATGCGGCACTATAGTGGGAGCCGGGCCGGCCGGGGCCAAGGGGCTGTGTATTTTTTTTATTATTTTAATTAGAAGGCCATTTAGGCATCTGAGGCGATCGCCGACAATGGTCGAAAGAGGCCGATAGCGGGTATACCGCGGTCCAAAGAAGGTGGCACGAAAATAATCATTAAATACCTCTAAACTTTTTTCGTTATATGTTTTTGGGGTGTTGTGCCGTGTTGCGCTACCTCCTTCTTTAGCCAACGTTTCGGACATCGTTGCAGTGTCCATCATCAGGGCAGATCCGGCAGATCCGGTAGATGTGTAATTTTTAGTCGTGAAGTGTGTGCTTATTTACTTCGAAGCGATACCGTGTCGCCAGCAGCACTAGCTTTCACCAGTACAAAATACTCGTGACAAGCAGTGGCGTCATCGCCGCGGAACGGAATAGAAAGTTCATTAAAACGTGGTATTTATGCTAGCCAGGGGCAAGTCCGTTTGCGAGATGCCGACGGAAGTGGCTCCATCTCTTAATGAAATCTAAAATTAGAAATCACAGTGGTAAGAATTTAGGAAAAAATAAAATAAAATAAAAAAAATAAAATTACAATTGTTAACTTTCACCAGTACAAAATAATCGTGACAAGCAGTGGCGTCGTCGCCGCGGAACGGAATAGAAAGTTCATTAAAACGTGGTATTTATGCTAGTCAGGGGCAAGTCCGTTTGCGAGATGCCGACCGAAGTGGCTCCATCTCTTAATGAATTCTAAAATTAGAAATCATGATGGTAAGAATTTAAGAAATAGAATTACAATGATTAAAGCGAATTTAGTCAAAATAAATCAAAATGGTTTACCACGAGCTCGCATTACTATATACTTAGACATGGTTTTTTAGCTCTATTAATAATAAATGAATTTTACTAGAATTAGAATTACACTGGTTAAAGCGAATTTAGTCAATATAAAGTTATAACACAAAAAAAATGGTTTACCACGAGCTGGCCTTACTGTATACTTAGACATGTTTTTTGCGTTTAGCTTTGGTGTAGCCGTCAATCACCGGATACCAAGAGCTATTGAGCTTAGCTCCGTCGTCTCTATTAATATTGAAAGGATTTTTGTAGATTTCAATTGCCTCCGTAATTAGGCGTGCTCTATAAGTTTTAGGTCTTCCCAAGACCTCAGGAACAAATCCAAAGTAATGGCCGGTTTCGATTAAGTGCTCAGCGATTGCCGATTTATCAGGGTGGCCGAGTTTGCAAGCACGAAAGTGTTCTGCTATCCTTTTGGAGATCGTCCTCTCTGTTTGGCCTACATAAACCTTGTCACATCCGGAACAGCTGAGTTTATACACTCCATCTGCTTCCAGAGGAAACTTAGTCTTGGCAGACCTCAGTAGGTCTTGAATTTTAGTTGTGGCACCGAAGACAGTCTTGATGCTATCTTTTCTCAACAGCCTGGCGATTCTGTCTGTCACATTGTGAACGTAAGGCAGGAAAGCGCAGCCTTTTAACTCTTGTTTAGCTCTGTCTTCATTTGGTGTAGATTTGGCTCTTATGATTTGCCTTGTCTGACTAGCTGGGTAACCGTTGCGTTCCAGTGCATCGGTCAGCTTTGTAAGTTCTGCTCCAATTTTAGTTTCTTCACATATTCTGGTCGCTCGCGTCACCAACGTATGGATAAGTCCTCTCTTCTGCGCTGGGTGGTGATGCGAATCGGCATGTAGATACCGATTTGTGTGCGTTGGTTTTCTATATACAGTGTGTCCTAGATTACCATCTTCTTTTCGCATCACCTCCACATCTAGAAAAGGCAGGACTTTCGCATCGTTTTCTACTTCCATTGTGAACTTGATTTTACTGTGGAGTGAATTAAGATGATTCAGAAATTCATTCAGTTTCTCTGTTCCATGAGGCCAGATGGCGAAGACATCGTCAACATAACGCCACCATACCTTGGGAACAGCTGAAGGTGTGTCGAGTGCCACTTCTTCAAACTTCTCCATAAAAAAGTTGGCAAGTACTGGCGACAATGGACTGCCCATCGCAACTCCTTCCACTTGCTCAAAAAGTTCACCCTGGAATGCAAAATATCCCGTTTTGAGACAGTGTTCAAAAAGTTTGCAAATGTCGTCCTCATAGATCTCCCTGAGCATTGTCATGGATTCTTCTAGAGGCACATTTGTAAAAAGGGACACTACATCAAAACTGACCAGGATATCGCCTTCCTCAGTCTTGACCTTTTTTAGCTTACTGATCAGATCTGTGGAGTCCTTGATCCAAGATTCAGTTTTACCAGTTTGCATCTGTAGTAGTCTGGAGAGGTATTGGGACAGTTTGTAAGTAGGTGCACCAATAGCACTGACAATCGGTCTCATTGGGATATCCTTTTTGTGTATTTTCGGAAGACCGTATAGGGCAGGAGTTCTGGAGGCTTTTACGAAAAGCCCAGATCGATCCTCTTTCCTAATACTGGAAGCTTTAACTAGCTCTCTAGTCTTCAGGTCAATCTTATTGGTGGGGTTGTTCTTTATTTTCTTGTAAGTGCCGGCATCGCACAGGAGGTCTTCCATCTTCTTAATGTAGTCAACCGTATTAATCACCACAGTGGCATTACCTTTGTCGGCAGGCAGAACTAAGATGTCCTCATTGGCGCGCAATTCTTTTAGGGCCGCAAACTCTCCTTTTGTGATGTTTGGGCGGGGTATTTCAGCCCTTTTCAAAATATGGCAAGTCTCTTGTCGTATGTCCTCTACTTGCGACTCTGACATTTTATGGACTTTCATCATCGTATGTAGTGCTGTCTCCACACCACATATGATAGATTCCACAGGTATCTTTTTGGGGGCAACTGCGTAGTTCATCCCCTTGGCAAGCACAGAAGTTGCGTCTGGGCTCAGCGCAAGGGACGAAATGTTAATAACAACTTTATTATGATCAAGTTGTTTTCGATCACCTTTTTTGCCTTGATTGAGCCTCTCAAACTTGTGTTTATGCCTCGCATCTGTTGACTGCTTACTTCTTTGTGCTTGTTGGTAAGTCATATTGTCAATTTTCTTCCAGTCTTCTTCGATAAGCATTGCACTTAGATGTAGGTGTAAATTGAAAAGGTCCCGAGATGTTCCATCCAGTTCGCTGCGCACGTTATATATTCTTTCCCTTAGTAGCGCTGCTTCTGCTCTTTGGAAAACTCTCTCGGCTTTCCGGGATGTAATATGTCTTTGTATTCGGATGTGTACTGGTACGACCGATTCCTCCTTACATCTTTTGAGGAAAGCCAGGCTGCCCAGTAAAAGGTTCCTTCGTTTCCTCAGATTCTCCAATCGGCGTACCATTGTATGAACTTCCTCCCCATAGAGGTTAGTCAGATAAGTTTTAAGATTTTCACGGCCAGAAGCATTTTCGTTATATGTTTTTGGGGTGTTGTGCCGTGTTGCGCTACCTCCTTCTTTAGCCAACGTTTCGGACATCGTTGCAGTGTCCATCATCAGGGCAGATCCGGCAGATCCGGTAGATGTGTAATTTTTAGTCGTGAAGTGTGTGCTTATTTACTTCGAAGCGATACCGTGTCGCCAGCAGCACTAGCCTTCATCAGTACAAAATACTCGTGACAAGCAGTGGCGTCATCGCCGCGGAACGGAATAGAAAGTTCATTAAAACGTGGTATTTATGCTAGCCAGGGGCAAGTCCGTTTGCGAGATGCCGACGGAAGTGGCTCCATCTCTTAATGAAATCTAAAATTAGAAATCACAGTGGTAAGAATTTAGGAAAAAATAAAATAAAATAAAAAAATAAAATTACAATTGTTAACTTTCACCAGTACAAAATAATCGTGACAAGCAGTGGCGTCGTCGCCGCGGAACGGAATAGAAAGTTCATTAAAACGTGGTATTTATGCTAGTCAGGGGCAAGTCCGTTTGCGAGATGCCGACCGAAGTGGCTCCATCTCTTAATGAATTCTAAAATTAGAAATCATGATGGTAAGAATTTAAGAAATAGAATTACAATGATTAAAGCGAATTTAGTCAAAATAAATCAAAATGGTTTACCACGAGCTCGCATTACTATATACTTAGACATGGTTTTTTAGCTCTATTAATAATAAATGAATTTTACTAGAATTAGAATTACACTGGTTAAAGCGAATTTAGTCAATATAAAGTTATAACACAAAAAAAATGGTTTACCACGAGCTGGCCTTACTGTATACTTAGACATGTTTTTTGCGTTTAGCTTTGGTGTAGCCGTCAATCACCGGATACCAAGAGCTATTGAGCTTAGCTCCGTCGTCTCTATTAATATTGAAAGGATTTTTGTAGATTTCAATTGCCTCCGTAATTAGGCGTGCTCTATAAGTTTTAGGTCTTCCCAAGACCTCAGGAACAAATCCAAAGTAATGGCCGGTTTCGATTAAGTGCTCAGCGATTGCCGATTTATCAGGGTGGCCGAGTTTGCAAGCACGAAAGTGTTCTGCTATCCTTTTGGAGATCGTCCTCTCTGTTTGGCCTACATAAACCTTGTCACATCCGGAACAGCTGAGTTTATACACTCCATCTGCTTCCAGAGGAAACTTAGTCTTGGCAGACCTCAGTAGGTCTTGAATTTTAGTTGTGGCACCGAAGACAGTCTTGATGCTATCTTTTCTCAACAGCCTGGCGATTCTGTCTGTCACATTGTGAACGTAAGGCAGGAAAGCGCAGCCTTTTAACTCTTGTTTAGCTCTGTCTTCATTTGGTGTAGATTTGGCTCTTATGATTTGCCTTGTCTGACTAGCTGGGTAACCGTTGCGTTCCAGTGCATCGGTCAGCTTTGTAAGTTCTGCTCCAATTTTAGTTTCTTCACATATTCTGGTCGCTCGCGTCACCAACGTATGGATAAGTCCTCTCTTCTGCGCTGGGTGGTGATGCGAATCGGCATGTAGATACCGATTTGTGTGCGTTGGTTTTCTATATACAGTGTGTCCTAGATTACCATCTTCTTTTCGCATCACCTCCACATCTAGAAAAGGCAGGACTTTCGCATCGTTTTCTACTTCCATTGTGAACTTGATTTTACTGTGGAGTGAATTAAGATGATTCAGAAATTCATTCAGTTTCTCTGTTCCATGAGGCCAGATGGCGAAGACATCGTCAACATAACGCCACCATACCTTGGGAACAGCTGAAGCTGTGTCGAGTGCCACTTCTTCAAACTTCTCCATAAAAAAGTTGGCAAGTACTGGCGACAATGGACTGCCCATCGCAACTCCTTCCACTTGCTCAAAAAGTTCACCCTGGAATGCAAAATATCCCGTTTTGAGACAGTGTTCAAAAAGTTTGCAAATGTCGTCCTCATAGATCTCCCTGAGCATTGTCATGGAGTCAGTAAGGTTTTATCAATTGTTTAAAAATTTAATGACTATTTTTTTTTTACTTATTGGTATTTATTATTTTTAATATTTTATATTCGTTCTGTCGGTTTTGTACAATATAAATAAATCTCTCCGTACTACGCAACAACGCGAACGTTACAAGGGATAAAGAGATTCTAATGTTTAAAAAATGTTAGAAATGTTTTGCCACACTGAGCCTGGGATACTATAGTCGTGTCTCGTGTTATTCTCCTAATAGGTTAATATGTCCGCGTATCTTAATATCTTCTCAAACCTCACACAATTTGTATCACTACGCCCCTTTATCAGATCCAAGAGATCACTAATATTTTTTTAAAGTAAAAACTGTTGAATTTAGGCATTGTAGTACCAGATGAACTCACGGATGAAGCAAGGTCACCTATTTGACAAAATATTTTTTAACTGAGTACCATTTTTATTCTTTACGCTGTCTTGATAGTTTTGTCTACAAATATCACCTAGGAATAGCTCACAGTTATAACCTTAGATTATACCTACCTACTTAGTTATATCTACTAGATTTTATTAATATAAAAATTTCGTGTTGGTTTTGATACCTACACAAGGGCGTATATAAGGGGAGGGGGATTTAGGGGTATCAAACCTCCTCCATCATCGGAAAAAGGAAAATAGCACTCGGAGATTACATTCCTTTACATTCCTGGATAACACAAAAACTTATTTGTTCTATCTTTTTTTATCAATGTGTTGTAAAAAAATACATTGAGGTAATTGCAGGTCACTCCCCACGAATTAAAAATGTAAGAACACACTGCATTTATTAAAATTACTTGATGTAGATTGGTAGGTAGGTACGTAATTAAATTACCTTTAACAAGTTAATTTTAAAATCATAAATTAAATAATTTGGTTGTCAGAATTCAACCACTATCCCACGGTGTCTTATTTCGTCTCGCGCGGGGTGTGAAGATCATCTCCAGATTCCGCCATCACAGATCAGGTAAATGAGAGATACCCCGCTCTGACTAGTTAGGACGATTGCCGGGAACGGGCCTACAAATACCACTCTAGCAAATTGTATCTCTGTGGTGGTGGATATAGAATTTAATGCTATGTATTCACAAATATTCATGCTTGACGGTTTGGCTCCATCGAACATGTTGACATGGAATCATGCTCGTCGTTGCATCCAGACGCTCGAGCTCGACACAAGGCGCCTGACGGTGGCAACATGAAATAACAACTAAATCTTTATATTTTAATCTGGCAACCACACTTACTATCGCAGTGTCACAGACGACAGCGCCCTCCCTTTTCGCCAACTTAAATACTTGTAGCACTGTAAATTTCTGTCGAACATCGATCAAGAATTATGATCCTTAAATCTTTATCGAGTAGTTCTTTATCGTGTAAATCTATATCGCGTAGATCAAGAATTATGATCCTTAAATCTTTATCGCGTAGATCTTTATCGTGTAAATCTTCGCGTAGATAAAGAATTATGATCCTTAAATCTTTATCGCGTAGATCTTTATCGTGTAAATCTATATCGCGTAGATCAAGAATTATGATCCTTAAATCTTTATCGCGTAGATCTTTATCGTGTAAATTTATATCGCGTAGATCAAGAATTATGATCCTTAAGTCTTTATCGCGTAGATCTTTATCGTGTAAATCTATATCGCGTAGATCAAGAATTATGATCCTTAAATCTTTATCGCGTAGATCTTTATCGTGTAAATTTATATCGCGTAGATCAAGAATTATGATCCTTAAGTCTTTATCGCGTAGATCTTTATCGTGTAAATCTATATCGCGTAGATAAGAATTATGATCCTTAAATCTTTTTCGCGTAGATCTTTATCGTGTAAATCTATATCGCGTAGATCAAGAATTGTAATCCTTAAATCTTTATCGCGTAGAGCCGACCCTCGCTCAGCCTTGGCTCGATATCAAACAAAAAAGTATCGGGCGAGACGGCAAACATGTTGAGATATGTTCGAATGAACGTAAACCATCGAGCATGAACGAGCGTGAGTACAGAACATTATAAGACATCTGAAGATTTTTCGAAGAGCTTTGGAGATATGAATTCAAAGAGCTATAACATGAATACGCTTCACTTTATGAAAAAAAAACATTTTCAGAAGTCAATTCAATTTAGCGAAAAATATACAGAAAACCCAAAAATAAGTAACATTTTTCAACATATCAGCGTGGTCCTCGATTTAATTTAATAAAAGGAGTTTACCTAATGGTATATTTTCGCGAACTATGGAAATCGTTCAAAATATAGGCATGAAAATCTGTCATTTTAATATTTTCATTAAAAATTATTGATTTTAAAAGCGATCCATAACCACACATTCCTAAACTTTTCAAACTGGCTACAGCGTCATTATGACGCAAAAAACGCTACTGGCTGATAAGACGGCTGGCATCGACGTTCTTTGGTGACGTCAACAACACATATTCACGAACATGTCATTTTAAATATGTCATTTTTTGATTTGCCACCAAAACGACATGTTTATTTATTTATTTCTTACAATAAATAAATAAATAAACATGTCGTTTTGGTGGCAAATCAAAAATGGCACATTTTGGATCGATTAAGATTAATTTTTAATGGCCAACATTAAAATAAAATATAAATGCCATCAATGTTTTTGATCAATAACTGTTTATAAAGGTGAAAACAATATTATCAACCTAACGCTTTTAGTCTTTCAACTCATTTCAGCAGCTTTATTAAACTGAGTATTAAAAATAACAAAAACACTCGCTTTCTAAGTGATATTCCTGGAGGCCTCTACTAATATCTACAGGAATTCCAAAAACTGAAAATATAGAACTAATATCTATGGGAACCAAAGTGTTGACGAATATCTACAGCTCAAACTGTTGACTAATATATATGAGAACCAAAGTGTTGACGAATATCTACAGCACTGACAGAGGTTGGATTTGCAATTATGTATAGCATATTGGAATAATGTAATATTGCGTATGCAGTTTAAAAAACTTAATTTATGTAAGTATGTATGTAAAAATCCCTAATATCGGACTATTGGACACATTTAGCTGATTAGTCCAACCTACGCTCTGTAGATATTAGTTCAACCTACGCTCTGTAGCTATTAGTCAACACTCTGAAGTTCGTAGATATTAGTTAAACATAGGAGCTGTAGATATTCGTCCGACATACAGGCTGTAGATATTAGTATCTGGAGTCATATTCCTTACTAAACGGTGCTACAAGAATTGGCCGATGATAGTAATACGACAGCCCTAGGAACTTGTCTGTCTAATTTCAAACAATTATTTGGAAAACGAGTCATAAGTACGTACAAACTCTGTTCTGATAGCTATCCTGATTACCTCCAAGTACCAAACTTTGTTCATCCAGATATGGTGGGCGCAGTTTATATCTTTTTTTAAATCTTGTCATATATTTTGTATGTAAACTTCTTGTATTAGGTCTGTATATTTTTGAGCCCGTAACTTTTATTGTGTTTTCCAGATCTTGTTTTTTTTTTATGCATTTCTATAGTGACGGAGGATATCATGGAGGATACTTTATTTTAACTTTTTGATACCAACAGTACATAAATCAAATGAGTGGTTATAATTATTCATCTTATAAGACATGTTTCTGTGAAATATTTGTAAAGTGATTCTTCATATGTCGTGTCTGTATGTTGCTTCTGTGAAATGTTTTGTAAATATTTTCTTCATATATTGTGTCTGCATATTGGGTCGGGTTGGGTTTAACTTTTCAAAAGTACCAATTGGCGATCCCTTAACGAGTTTTGATAACTCGTGGGAATGCAACTTCTTATTTTAAAAGTCTTATTTTCATTTCAGGTCCATTTGGCTCCAAGTGTTATAATATGGTTTTTTTTTTGTCAGCGACAATAAGAAAAATTGCAAGAATGTGTCCACAATACAAACACCATTCTAGCATATTTTATATCTACCTATGTATGGCGATGGGATTTAGAC
This sequence comes from Limnephilus marmoratus, assembly GCA_917880885.1. Taxonomy (NCBI): domain Eukaryota; kingdom Metazoa; phylum Arthropoda; class Insecta; order Trichoptera; family Limnephilidae; genus Limnephilus; species Limnephilus marmoratus. Next base: position 29,531,725 of record OU862926.1, on the reverse strand, counting down.
AACTGAAGGCATGTCAACGGGTTGTAGAAATAGATATAACAATTTGTTTGAATGACATGGATGCTGCTTTACTTTCTGTTATGTCTGCCCTTTCCTCGGCAGATAGTAATTATTAAATACGGTTCTTTGAATATAAAAGTGTTTATTTACTGGAATAACCTAGCTGGTTAGCTACGACTGTTTACTATTCGGGGGTAGGTAAATCTCTGCGGCCTTGCCAGAGGAGCTCGTCAAGTCTATCTCCGAGACTGCTTCTTGTACGCCAATGCCATCTGGCGAGCTATGGTGCAAGCTACATGCTTACCGCCATCTATCGTATTCTTTCCATATGAAATACTTAATTACTCTACATCACACTTTCAAACATAAAATTCGAAGAAAAGGCGGTACCAACTAACTGACACTATTTTTCCCAGTAGGGAGACAGCGCTTTTCATGACTTAAATCAATTTTTTGTGTTATTATGTCGTGATGCGCTTACTCCTTCTTTAGCCAACGTTTCGAACAGCGTTACAGGGTCCATCATCAGGGCAGATAATGTAGATTGTGGTGAAGTGTGTGTTTAGATGTATAGAAGAGATACCGTATTGCAAGCGTAAATCTTAACTACTCGGACCCATAAGCTTGTTTTCACGATAATATAATATTACCAGACGTGTGTATGACGTTTGAGGCGTACCTGACTTATTAATGCGGTTTTGTGTGTGTAGTTTTGGTGTAGCCGTCTATAATTATTAATGACGATAATACTTTTGCCAGTTTTTAATATATTTAAGATAAGTAAATTTTTTTTTTTTTTTATGTGAATACCTCACAAGAGTCCCAGCTGCTCCCGCCTGGAGCCAGTGAGACTTTGGCATCCCCAATTGGGATATGTTGTAAGGATGAAGGCAGCGGGGAGGGGAAGGAGATGGGGAAGAGGAAGGTGGGAAAGCTTCTAGCAATGTTTCAATTTTGAATGGTGGTCTTACACCATGGCGATACTGAGTATCTTCCACTCTAGAACGTGTCGCAAATATCCTACAAGTGTTATTTTAAGTGAATTAATTGTGAAATAACAAATAAAATTTATTTGCGCACGCCGTGATTCGACCACAATGTTTTACAGTGCCTTAAAAATCCACCCATACGTATTCCATACGCGCTCCATACGTGTGTATCTATAAGAATTTATTTTTCATTTGATAAAAGTATTTGGATCAATCGTTTTTTCCTTCCCTCGCAAAATTATCTAAGTTTTTTGTTATGTTTTGTACATGAGTTCCACACAGGAGGCCCTGAGAAAAATAGGGCCTATGTCATCTTTGGGGATGCTGTGTAGATGGTTTTTTTAAGGAAAGAAGGAGAGTAGAGTTCTGGGAAGGAAAAGGGTTTAAGGGGTGGGTAGGAATCTGGGGTTCAGTGTGTCCTGGTCGTCCGCCTCCAAGACCTTGACAAACCTCACCCCATGAACCCCAGGCACCCCTGCTTAATCACCAAACGTAGCGAACCACTTGGGGTGACCTATGGCAGAGGTGTTGGTTCAAAGGTTCCCGGGGCGGCGGTACCCATTCCCGCCTCCCAAATTGGAAAATCTAAGTAAGTACTAAGATATGCTTGAAAATTGTGATGCTCATACATATTGCATGATTTGACTATTGTATAGCTTGCTTTAATATAATTTACGAACTTCGTAGCAGATAAATATGCTCCTTGGCTCGGAGCACATGGGCCAAGTGTTCGAAACAAGTGCACGACCAAAAAAAACAAATTATTGTTAATCTCGTTACGGAAAACGGTAAAAATACTTTGAAACCTGAAAATAAGAAAGAACAATATTTATTTATTTACTTTTGAATGTAGAACTTCGTGGTTATCCATTATAGATAAATGAAACAAATTTAATTTGTTTGAACCACTTATATATTTCAGCAAAGCCGACCGGTTTCGGAACGACCGTTCCTTCTTCAGGGCAAACGTATACTGATTTGACAGTTACAAAATAGTGGATGGGAACAATGTATTATTTTGGTAGGGGTGGAGCCGTTGCTAGGTATTAATGAAGAGTGGGTGGGTAGGGGAACATATCCATGATTGGGCTGTAAGACAATATTTTTGTTTGTTGATAATAGATTCATTATTTATAAGGGATTTTTTTTATTCCCATGGCTTCTAAGTTATCTAAGCGTTTTAAATTAAATCAGTACCTATACGTTTGCCCTGAAGGAGGAACGGTCGTTCTGAAACCGGTCGGCTTTACTCAAATATACAAGTGGTTCAAACAAGTAAAATTATGGAGGAGATTTCCATTAAATTTTATCGAAAAGAAATCGTCAGGTATTGTCATTTAGTAAAACTTATGTTCATATTCATAACTTATCGATTAAGTTATGACACAAAACTCTAAATGAAACTTCAGTTAGTTGCCAACCAAATTATTATGGTGCTGATGCAAATTTCTTCGTTCGCACGATACTCGCAATAAATTAGAATATAATTCCCAACGTAAAAAAAAAATCATTGAGCCTAAGGGGACTCCAATAATTGGTTTAGTTTTTGAGATATTTTTAATGCTCGTAATATTATGTGTAAACCATAGACATCAGAATGAATAGACCAGAAGATACAGGTGAGGGGTAAAACCAAACTATGGGGGGGCGAAGAGAGGAAAGATACTGTGATTCGTTGAAAAATCAATCTGACAGTATATAGGCATCTCGCATTATAATATCACCATTTAGTTCTTAAAAGCAAAATCTGCTTTGAATGAATAGACCTTTTTACATGGGAGCGCGAATTGCTTGCCACGTTAATAACATATTTGCTAAGGCCAAATGCTTGCCCCAAAAACATTCTCCCCAATTCACATAGCAATATTTTGTTGCCGTATTTAGTTATCTTACCCCTGTAACCAGCGACGAGGACACTGGAGAACCGCCCACATTCGCTATGTCTATATAATATGTAGGTACCAATAATGTATAGCGCAAGCAGCCGTTTTTTGGCGTGTTATTTCGTAAAACGTAGTTTCGCGCTGGTCACTACAGGAATGATGACGTCACATATTTTAGATTCAAGCGTGGATCTCTCCCCTCCCCATGGAGCGAGCTGGCGCCAAGGCGGAGCTAAAGCCGGTTCCATGGGGAGGGGGAAATATTACGTTTTTATCACTTAGGGCAGGCCAGATATATTCATATGTCCGTGGTGTAAACCGTTAATACCCGTGACAAGACAACATAAAAATATTTAGAATACAACTTGTTTATTTCTAAATGACTAACCAGAAATATTGGATTTTTGAATCATTTGTTGACAATGAGACTCCGGAAGGTTGGATGTCTACCACTGTTTAGTCAGATATTATTATCCAAATCAGCTGAAGTCACTTTTTCAAAGGCAGAAAAACATTTCCAAGCTACCAATAGCATACAAATTTCATATTATCCCTACCCCCATTATGAAAACCTGAAAATGAATTGTTTCTTATGCAAAGATGGAGAACTTTCAGCCTTTGGAGAATAATTCAAAATGCGAATTTACGACATCTGGATACTTACCCGAATCTTAACTTCTAGTAATCTTTCCTATTTGGGATTGGCTCTCATCAGAACAAACTTCACCCTGAAAGCAGCAGCTTACAAAACTCACACTAGATACGTGGATTAAGAAGCCATGAACTTGCACGGCTACAAACAATTTCATTGAAAGTAATAAGCATTTTACTTATTTGGTTCACGGTGACCTCTGTCAGATTTTTTGAACCACGATATCTTACAAGAGATTTGTTTAAAAATTTACCTACCGCATTGAAAGCGTTCTCTAAAACATGCATCGGTTAGGTACTTCTTACAGCATCCCAAAGGGTTCGTGCCGATCTGCTCCTGTTGTCGCCATTACAAAAGCCCTGGAAGTATAAACGCCGATAATAAACGACCTAATTAGAGGAGTCCCTGATTCTAAAAAGTTTTATAACATATCGTAGGTGGCCAATATTATTAATATGGTATATAATACACGGCCAGTACGGGCCTGGCTGATAAGTGGCTTAGCATTTAATACTAATATAACGGCGGCAGCCTTTGTGAAGGCTTCGCAAAGGAAAGCCGCCAAGATGAGAGGCTGCGGAGATGGCCAATCGCCGGTCCATGAGAAATTAGTTAAATAATATGAAAACAGGAATACTGCAAGGCTCACTACTGGGACCTAAATAAAGGAAAAGTTGTTGTTTTTTAACCTGGGGGTTACAGACCAAATTAAATCGAAATGCAAAAATTGGAATGAATATAAAAAATTAAACATAAAGCAACTTGTACTATTTTAGACGTTCATTTCTCTTAATTTCTACATCAATATTTTTTTTAAAGATGCAAACTTTCAAATATTTTTTTAAAACTACTATTTCATCATTGTAAGTGAAAATTGTTGCTTCAGCAATGATGGAGGATCGGAATGGAGTAATCGAAGGAATTGAATCCAAATTTAATATCAACATCATCTACCCAATTAGTGTTGACTTTCACCAAAAAACATAATACAAAATACATTATGCGGCACGCGTCACGCGTCTAATTGATATAATGTAAAATAAAGATGGTATATTGGCATAAGAAATTAGTTTTACTGCAACGAAATTATGCAAATATCTTTTGTGTGTATAGTTAAGGGATTTATTATTAAGTTTTCATTCCACTAGCAAAATATTTTTCAAAAGTCTGTGATGATGTATGCACGTAAAATTAAATATTTGTTTCAATCACCAAAGGTTATGAATCACTCCCTCAATTTTCCACGCTTCGCGGCTACAAAATACATCTCACACTCTCATCGCCGGCGTTGCGGGATTTCTCTCGCGCGCGTCGATGCGAATGTGAAATTGAAATCATGACTGCCTTCGATTCATACTCCCTGAATAACTTATCAATGATATAAAATGATATTTGGCAAAGTGCTCGAATCGCATTGTTCGTAAAAGTTGTCGTCCCTTACGAAAAAGAGACAGTTTGAACCAAAAGTACGAAGGATTTGTTCGTTATCGCCTTTAAATTAAAAGTACAGCCTTCGTGGTACAGCGGTAAGGTACTGTTGTAGAACATATAGGAGTTTGGTTCGATTCTCATCAGTATTACATGACAATCAGCATGACAGTAGTTGTCGCGAGATAGTAACAGGGTCTGTATGTATGTATGTATGTACGTCATATAGGCAAAGCCCTCTTGCGAAAGATCTAAAGTAAATTAATCCGCAAATACCGTACATATGTATATTAAATCAATTTATTGTAATCTAAACATAATCTGATCATCACTAAATTGTACTTACCTATCTTAACCTCACCAAGTTTAATAAAACAGATTTTTTACGTTAATATAGACAACGCAGATGTTCTCCAGAGTGTAGATGATGTATTATAATTTTTTTTTTTGAGTTTAATTCCATTAGATCAATTTTATTTGCTATTTTATTTTAGTTATTATTATATTCTTCTCAGGTTTTTATTATTTTTTTAGTGACAGCTAATTCATCCATCGATCGTAAACTAAATTGGAGAACTAAAAAGCGATTCAAGATGATATTGAACGACAGAGGAGAAGTATCAGTGTTTTGTCAAATATGATTGCCCGAAGATTCTTCCGATGCAGCAATAATGTTAAAAAAACATTATTTAATGCATTCTGCACTAGCCTGTATACATGTGAAACATGGTGTCAATACCGAGTAAGCTCAACGGAACGTCTCCGGATCCAATATAATGATGCGTGCAGAATCATATTTGGATTCAGAAGGTATAGCAGCGCTTCGACAATGTTCACAGAATTAGAACTCCATAGATTCGCCAGTCTGATGAGACACCGTGTCACTGGAGCCAGGATGCGGCTAATGGCCTCCGACAAGACGTTGGTGACCGCAGCCTTCCAGCACCAAGCTCCACTCCTGAGTGAGCGATGGGCCCGAGCGCACTCAAGATCACGCCCTGCATAATAATTGATTATTTATTTTTGTTATTATTAATTTTTATTACTATTATTTTTTTTTCTATTTATGTTCTTATTTCTTTACTGTGTAAATATATAAATATGTATCACTATATGGAACGTGTGGAATTGCACTATCCTCCCCACATCCTGGAATAAAGATTATTATTATTATTATAATTAGAGTAACTGAAAAAACCGAACAGATGAACCAACAAAATAAAATCATTTATTTTGACTCCATTCACGTTCCCACTATGGTAATATTTTCAGCAGATTTTCGCAGTGATAAGGCGTAGTGATACAGCATTTAACGTAGAGTTTCATTTATGAAACGGACAAAGACGGGCGTCGCAGCAACCTGTGGGTAGTATCATCCGATCCAAGATTTGATGTTTAATAATATGACTACCTTCTCTTCGTTTCAACTTCTATATGCACGGGTACAAAAGCAAGAGAAGGTGTAACACTTCACATTCGGGATGCCCGGTTCTTTAAGTTACATCATACCATTTTTTTACCAAACTATCCCAAATTTTTCTCTTTTCAACCACCCAGAACTGCTCCTCCACACCTTTAAACCATTGTCATGAAAATCACCGTTCAATATCCCTGCAATCTTTCACTCCTCATAGCATTAGAATAACTTCATTTTTCTAAGGATTTAACTTTTCTCCAATACTATCTCCTTCCTTAGAAGAATGACATGGAATAAATCGATATTTGGTGGTCTCCATCAGAGAATCACCAGTCAAAAAGACTTCATACATGCAGCCGTGGTAGTGATTAGTAATAATAGTGTTGATTGACTGTCGAATTCTGCGCCAAAGACTTACCATGATATGAGACGTAAGTTCTTTGAAAAAGAAGGCTTTACTTCTACGAAGTTTTCGTAGAGTTCGGGTTAGGCTTTAGGATAGATAATGAGATACCGTCCAGTAAAACTACAATAATTGTCATTTTGATAACATAGTTTGTTATGAAAATGCGTTACATGAACAACATTTCATGGACATAAGAACAGGAAAAATGAAAGAGTCCTTTATTGGAATATTTCTTTTGCACGACGTGATTCTCCAGACCCCCTTTTCTTTGTTTGAGGCATGACCAAATTAGTAATCTTTTATAATATGTACCTAATTATTTAGATGTTAAGAACACCAACGAATGAATGACATTGTAACGTAATTATTTTCATGGTAGTTATTCAATCGGTACCTACTTGCTCAGAAGGAGTATTATTAATTTCGGGTGCAGTTGGAACGATTGATAACAAATTCAAATTGCCGGAACGTTGTTCGATTGTTTTTGAAAAAAATAGAAAAAACTGTTAGAAGGGCCGCGTCATGACAGAATAATGAATTTGTCGGAAGTTTGATTTGTAAAGAGTTATATTATGAAGTGTGATTTTGTGTTTAATCTCAGCACGAGAAATATTATTATTACTCGTAAATGATTGTGTAAATTTCTCTATCAGCAACTTTGCTTCGTAACAGAGTGGTTGCTTGATGTAGTCCGGGTTTTTTTTTTATTCAACAAGCCAGAGAGGCAAGTGCGAACACCTACAAATTGGTGCTGTGAAGAATTAATGCTTGACGCTCGTAATGACGTGGAAAACAATCCACCGAGAAATAGCCACCGGGAATATTGAATACAGCTGGATACATTGATTTTTTGGTCGGGCGTGTTTACAGCCTATGACGTTATATAAAACAGCCACGTACAATCCAATATCACCGAGGAAAACTTTAATGAAGATTGCAGGCGCTTCTAAAATGACATCAACAATCTAGAACTGCGGGTTATATCCTTTTAATGCTCAAAGATGTCCATTGGACGCATTGTGATTAGCGGGCCTTTGTGGATGGACTGAAATCTTGGATGCTTCACTGTGTCATGGGCTTGCGAAGCGGCAGCTCTGGGGCTCTTCTCCAACTATCTGGAGCCCTTGTCGCTGAGGTTAGAAGAGGTGCGCCATATTAACTATCGCAAGCTACGAATGATCATTTGGAGTGGATTCTACTGAAATAACTGAATTATCTCTCTCTCTCTCTTTACACCTTTCTTTATGAGTTTACAAAGGTATTTATGTAGATTATGTTATAGTAGATTATGTTTTTTTGCTTGTCAATAATAACAAGTTCATTTTGTTTTATGTGAGTTCTTTTATTTACATCAGATAGTAGCTTTCTTTTATCCCACGCAGGACCCTGAGATGATGATGAGAGCTCATGCAAACGGAATTTCTCTGCTAACTGATAAGATGCGTGTCATTTTTGGCGCCCAACGTTTTAAAGAGGGTATATTACTCTCTTGGTGCACGGTTAGAGGCTACTATCTATTATGTAACATATGTTTTTGTTATTCGTTACAAAATTTTGACAATATTCTTAGTACCTATAATATAAATAATGTAATAATATAATATTATGTGCTATAGTAAGGTTAATATTGTTAACACAAAATGGCCGCTATACACGCGTGCGCAGCTTAATTAATATAATTGTTGATTGAATTTGACATATTTCTGGTTGTTTTAGATGTTAATAGAGTCTATACCTTGATTTATTTTATTTACAAATGTATTGCCATCATCGTCATGGTTACCAACCTAATAATGTGTTGATTTACGTTGATTATTTTGCGGAAGCAAACAATAATATCAAAGCTACATTTTTGCCCTAGCGAGAGAAACTCGAAACAACATTTACGGCGATAGTTGATTTGTATTTTGTATAATATGCATCTTGGATTATGGGTACTTGGTTATTTACCTAACTACGACTTGTTTGCCTTGTTTACATTTTATTCATTATGTGTCTACGCTTATGAATTGTACGGTTAATTATTTCAATTATTAATTGACATTGAATTTTATTAATTGTTTTTTTTAGGAACATTAATAATTTAAATACAGGGTGTTTTTTTTTTTTTTTTTACACAATATTAATTATTTTCAAAATATTTTTTTTTTTTTTCTTCTTTATAAATTCAAAATGGAGATTCCAAACATCAACAATTATACGAGGGAAGAGTTAATACTTTTATTAGAGGAAAGGAAGATTGTACCGGAATCTACTTTAGCAGCTACGCGACAACAAGCCCGTATTTTTAATTCAACACAAAAAGAAGCAGGTTCCGAATCTGTGGAAACGTCAGAACCACAAGGCAGTAATATAACAAATAATTACTACTATTCGGCAAGAGATGACGAGGTTCATAAATGGCAATTACGTTTTGATGGTACATCTGATGTCAGAGAATTTTTATACAAAATTGAAGAGTTGTGTAGAGGAAGAAAAACAAAAATCGACAATGTTGTTCTAGGGTTCGGTGAGCTTTTAGAGGGAAAGGCGGCAAACTGGTTTCGTTCATTGGACAAAGATAACCTGACTTGGAGCGAACTAAGACAAAAACTACTAAATCGGTACGAACGTGAAGACAATCAGGTAGAAGCAACGCGAGCTATTTACACTATGCGCCAAAGCTCTAACGATACTGTGGCTGACTTTGTCGATAATCTGAGAATAGCGAATTCGAAATTAGTTGATAAATTATCTGAACAACAATTGGTGCGGTTGGCAAGGCATAGCCTTTTGGATAAATATGCTAGCGTGTTGGCCTCTAGTGATACTTCCGACCTTGAATGTTTAGTTTCGGCTTGTACCAAGATCGAGATGTATACATCAAAGCAGCCCATTGCAAACACACGTAGTAATAATAGTATTGATCATTCTCGTCGGGGAGTACATGTCAATGAACCAACAACTTCTTCTTCTTTTAACAGATTAAATAGAAATTTAGTGTGCAATTTCTGTAAAATACCGGGGCACACATGGAATTATTGTAGAAAGAGAAAATTCCAATATCAACAAAACCAAAATAATCGGCAAAATCAGCAACGCTCTTCAAAAAACTGAAGTGCGATTTTCACCATCCAGCGTACGAGGATGGGGAAAATCGTAATTCGTTTTCAAATTCTCTAGGATGTTCTCAGACACGTGCAATGGACGCATTCACGCCTCTGGAACGTACTAAAGATGATATTAGACCATACGTTAATGTTATTATAGCTGATAGAGTTTTTTCTTGCTTACTGGACAGCGGAGCGTCAGTTAGTTGTTTTGGGGGGAATTTAAATAATTTTTTTATTAGTTTTGGTTTTCAATTAAAACATTGTAACTCTTTTGTTACCACTGCCGATGGTAGAGAGCAAAATGTTATTGGAACCATGGACATACCGGTTTCATTTAAGGATAAAAAACATATTATCTCGTTTTTTGTAATACCGACACTTGCACCTACGATTATCTTGGGGGTCGACTTTTGGAGACAATTCCGGTTAGCTCCCCAATTGTTTTCAGAAGTGGACTTCTCATCCGTCAATAGTGAAAAACAGGTTAATGAGGTTAGGAAGATAACTTCAGCATCTTTTCTTTCTCCTCAGGATAATCGCAGGCTGAAAAATATTGTTGATAAATTTGAAACAATATCATTTGAAAAATGTGGTTTGGGTCTTACTCACCTTGTACAACATCACATCGAGACCACAGGAACTCCGATAAAGCAACGTTATTATCCGTTGTCTCCAGCGCGTCAACGCTTATTAGAAGCTGAATTAAAGGAAATGCTAGCTATGGGTGTTGTTCGTCCGTCACGTTCGGCTTGGTCTAGTCCAGTGCTCCTAGTCATGAAAAAAGATGGCTCTGCAAGATTTTGTCTTGACAGTCGTAAAATCAATGAAGTCACAAAACGAGATTCGTATCCGTTACCTTACGTGTCGCGCATTGTAGACAAGCTTCGTGGCGCGCGTTTCATTTCGTCTGTTGACCTAAGTAAAGCTTTCTGGCAAATTGCTTTGGATGAGTCATCAGCTCCTGTCACCGCATTTGTTGTACCTGGTTATGGTCTTTACGAGTTCACGCGTATGCCTTTTGGTCTAAAAAATGCACCCAGCGAATTACAGCGTCTTATTGATAAGCTTTTTGGACCTGAATTTGATGAGAATGTGTTCGGATATGTGGACGATTTAATTTTAATATCAGATGATTTTGATTCTCACTTAAAACTACTACAAAAGGTTTTTGAACGGTTAAAAGAAGCTGGTCTTACAATAAATTTAAAAAAGAGTGAGTTTTGCAAAAAAGAGCTTAAATACTTAGGTTATGTGGTCGATTCTGAAGGACTACGGACAGATCCTGTTAAAGTTGATTGTATCAAAAATTATCCAATCCCGAAGAACTCTAAGCAAATTAAAGCTTTCATTGGATTGTGTGGGTATTACCGTAGGTTCATTAAGGACTTCTCAACCGTAGCAGCACCGTTAACCAAACTTACTGGTTCAAGAAAAGGAGTTAGTAATTTTGTCTGGTCTCGAGAAGCGGAGGACTCATTTAACAAATTGAAAGAAGCACTTACAACAGCTCCCGTAATTAATTGTCCAGATTTCAATTTGCCTTTCGTTATACACTGTGATGCCAGCGGAGTCGGGATTGGCGGAATTTTAACTCAGAATTTTGATGGTGAGGAACATCCAGTTTGTTATTTTTCGCGGTGCTTAAACGTACATGAAAGAAATTACGGTGTCACAGAGCGCGAGCTTCTTGCGGTGTTGGACTCGGTTAATCACTTTAGACCTTACATAGAGGGGACTCACTTTACTGTGATAACGGATCACTCAAGTTTACAGTGGTTAGTATCTCTCTCGAACCCTACCGGTCGGTTGGCTCGTTGGTCTACTCGTCTGTCGCAATTTTCTTTCGACGTTGTACACAGAAAAGGAAAATTAAATACGGTACCTGACATATTATCACGCATGGAGGTCTCATTATTGTCAGGGGATGCATCTGCTCCAGTTCCCACAAGCACTGATAATTGGTACAATAATTTATTTTCAAACTGTCTTAGTGCACCTCAACGATTCGTTAATTTCAGAATTGAGGGTAACGAACTTTTTAGACATTGTAAGACGCGTTTCGCCCTTTGCGAAGATACGGCGTGGAAATTAGTTGTACCTTCAGAGAATCGTATAGCAATATTAACGAAGGAACATGAATCAGATCTATCATGTCATCCAGGAATATTCAGAACTTACAAGAAGGTTCACTTACACTATTATTGGCCTGGAATGTACAAGGATGTAAAAAACTTCGTAAATAGGTGCAAAACATGTAAAGCTCATAAAATTAATACTGCAGCGCCGGCGGGGATTTCTGTCAATCCAAAAATAGTAACAAGACCAATGCAGATGTTATCAATTGATCTTGTCGGTCCATTACCACGAAGCTATTCCGGATTTACATATATTTTGTCTGTCGTAGACGTTTTCTCAAAGTACACATGGATTTTTCCGCTTAGGAATGCTACCACAAAAAGCATCGTTAAAAACGTAGAGCAGTCCATTTTTCTCGTCCATGGGGTTCCACAAACGTTTGTTTGCGATAATGGCAAACAATTTATATCTAATGAATTTAAAAAATTACTGTCCGACTATAATGTACCGGCACCTTTCTATAATGCATATTACACGCCACAAAATAATGTCGTTGAGCGGTATAACCAAACAATAGGTACTGCACTGTCTATTTTGACCGAGTCCGACCAACGTAATTGGTCTAGGTTTCTGCCACAAATACAGTCAGCGCTTAACAATACGGTTAACTTCGCGACGGGTTATACTCCTTTCTTTCTTATGCACGGTCGGGAACAGATAATCGATGGTAACTTTCATAAAAATCATATATCTCCTGGTTTTGCAGATTCTAGCTTACAAGCATCGAGAGTAAGTTTTGCTGGAAAATTAGAGGACTTGGTTCCTATTTATAATAAAGTCACAGATGCCTTGTTACAAGCATATAAAAAGAATGCTCAACATTACAATTTACGAAAGAAGTCAGTAAATTATGAAATTGGAGACGTGGTGTGGAGAAAGAACTTTGTCCAATCGAGTGGATCCAATTTCTTTTCACATAAATTAGCCCCGAGGTTTGTGCGGAACATTATAAAAAACAAGTTATCTAATTTAGTTTATACTCTTGCAGACATGCAAGGCAAAATAGTTGGTAATTTCCATGTTAAAGATATAATTCGTTTAGATTAAGTTTAGTTTAGTATAATAATAATAATAAATAAATTTGGACAACTTATATAGCGCTGTTTTTGCGAAAAATCGCCTCAAGAGCGCTGTACAAATTAACAAGGATTTTACATTAGAATTTACTTAACTTAGGAGGCTAGATAACAACTCGTCTTGCAGCTATCAAGCGCATGGATTATTGAAATTCTAGCCCCTCGATAAATTAAATAAAATATCTTTTTATACGTACGTATTTCAATTTACTTAACTATGTAGGGGGCTAGATACCCACTCGTCTTGCAGCTATCAAGCGCATGGACTGTTGGAATTCTAGCCCCCCAATAAATTAAATAAAATATCTTTTTATACGTACGTATTCTAATTTACTTAACTATGTAGGAGGCTAGGTATCAACTCGTCTTGCAGCTATCAAGCGCATGGATTATTGGAATTCTTGCCCCCCAATTTACCTTCTGTATTTAATAAATAATCTACTTAACATCCTTAGTCTAACTTAATCTAACTTAATCTACTTAATCTAACTTAACCTAACTTAATCTTACTCACACATACTCAAAACATATATGTATTTAATAAATCGCAGTTCATAAAAACAATTGCAAAGAAACCATATTATAGGAAGCTAATGAAGTAGTATAGAGGACTACCAACCCTTTATGCTATTTCGTTCCCTTCTTTATGTGTTTGTTCCGGTCACGTGTTCTGGAGTTTGGTACCTTCAAAACTTGTACTCGAAATAAACGCAACATTCTAGTGTACTGATGATAGACTTCATTTATTTATCCTCGTTGGACTAGAATAGGAACATCTTCACAAGAGATGTTTCTCTGATCTTAGTGATCAGTGGCGCCCAAAAAAATAGTTTAGGTTATAGTTTTTTAATATGGCTTAGATTGTACTGAGATATATTGATGGTTTTCGTTCAGAATATATATATATATATATTTTTTTTAAAAGAGATTCTTCTTCTTATTACAATTATTTTAATGACGCAACAACACGCGTGTATATTGGTACATTCCGTCAGCACTACGGACATGTTTTTTTGATTATTCTTGATATATTTTAAGTTTAAGTCAGAACCCTTCTTTCACAGATGCATTGGAGTTCTCTTTAACACTGCTTTTCTATTAGAATAACTTATTATACAAAGAATCTCTAGGGGTCTTGGAAAGAGGGATTCTCAATTGTTGTGAATAAGAGAATTGAGCTTTCTTATGCACAAGAATTACATAAGGTTTATTTAGTTCATAATTGTATCTGTATCATTATTAAATATATCTAATGTTAAGTTTGGTTTAAATTTCTTCAAAGTCGAGTAATTAAGTCATTATTCACTAAATAAATTGTTTTGTCAAATATAAAGAAAGTACAGCTTCGGCGTACATCATTGTAAAATAATTCCAATTAATAAATTATCATTCTACCTTTAACGCAGGAGAATGTGTTTTTGCACAGTTTTGTTAGTCATAAGTATAATTTGTTAATTTTAAACAGTAATATATGCCTAAGTATTTCATTGCTAATACCAGTGCTATGCTGTAATGTTTGTCGTACTAGTGTCGATCACTTGAGTTAGGATCGCACACCTATTAACCACAGTGTCAGTCATCTGAAGTACATGATTGAGCACCAATTTATATCTTTGTTTGTCCGAGAAATTTTGACACTTTGCTTACGTAGTAAGTGAAATTTTGATGGAACCCATTTTTGGTTGTTACCTTGGTCTTATTTCTTGAGCAAGCAATGTTCGTACGAAGAGTATATGATAGGTATTTCTTGAATTTGTTCTGTTTTCAATCAAGATTACTGATGACATTAATATATCTGATAAATAGGTATTTTGGAAAATGTAAACCCTAATTTAACTACTTTTGACAGATAGGTATTTCTCCGGAATTTAAAACCTCATCTAAAATAATTGACAGTTAGGTATTTAGTAATATAAACCCTACACTGACCACTTTGTACATCAATTTTTATAATTGAATATAAAAAATAATAATAGACATATTTAAGTCTAGCTATATTGTTAGTTGTTAAGATGTATTGTTTTAGGTCTTTAGCTTAGTCAGACATTTAGTTTAATATAAATAAAGGGAGAAGAGAGAGAAAAAATTAGGTAATCTTTTTATTTGGTTCTTTATTTTTTCCATTAATAATATCCATGTGATTTTTTTTTCTCATCTTCTTCAAAGATCTCAAAAGTGGGAGCTTGAGTCCTCCGTACTCACAAGTGTTTCTGAGAGATTGACTCCCTTTGTGTGAGTAAGTGTTTTACAATCTCATTTTGGGATGAAAAAGTGGAGATTCCATTATCATTAAAATAAAATAAAAATAAATATATAAAAAGTTATAATAATAAATACAAAATTATAAAATAAAATATATAAACAAATAGGTTGTGTAACTCCAATCTGCGTATTGGTTTTCTTTTTGGGGTTTCCTTGTTATTGTGAATATATATGTATAATTCTTTTGTTTTTTTTTTATATTTTGTGTGTCATTTTCTTTAATGCTTTAATTATTTTTGCTCCTTATGTACAAGTGCAGGAGTAGAGAGGTATTTCATATTGTTTTGGTATAATTTTACTTCACTCTGCGGCGTAAAATTTCTGGGGGAAGCGGGGAATTGTAACGTAATTATTTTCATGGTAGTTATTCAATCGGTACCTACTTGCTCAGAAGGAGTATTATTAATTTCGGGTGCAGTTGGAACGATTGATAACAAATTCAAATTGCCGGAACGTTGTTCGATTGTTTTTGAAAAAAATAGAAAAAACTGTTAGAAGGGCCGCGTCATGACAGAATAATGAATTTGTCGGAAGTTTGATTTGTAAAGAGTTATATTATGAAGTGTGATTTTGTGTTTAATCTCAGCACGAGAAATATTATTATTACTCGTAAATGATTGTGTAAATTTCTCTATCAGCAACTTTGCTTCGTAACAGAGTGGTTGCTTGATGTAGTCCGGGTTTTTTTTTTATTCAACAAGCCAGAGAGGCAAGTGCGAACACCTACAAATTGGTGCTGTGAAGAATTAATGCTTGACGCTCGTAATGACGTGGAAAACAATCCACCGAGAAATAGCCACCGGGAATATTGAATACAGCTGGATACATTGATTTTTTGGTCGGGCGTGTTTACAGCCTATGACGTTATATAAAACAGCCACGTACAATCCAATATCACCGAGGAAAACTTTAATGAAGATTGCAGGCGCTTCTAAAATGACATCAACAATCTAGAACTGCGGGTTATATCCTTTTAATGCTCAAAGATGTCCATTGGACGCATTGTGATTAGCGGGCCTTTGTGGATGGACTGAAATCTTGGATGCTTCACTGTGTCATGGGCTTGCGAAGCGGCAGCTCTGGGGCTCTTCTCCAACTATCTGGAGCCCTTGTCGCTGAGGTTAGAAGAGGTGCGCCATATTAACTATCGCAAGCTACGAATGATCATTTGGAGTGGATTCTACTGAAATAACTGAATTATCTCTCTCTCTCTCTTTACACCTTTCTTTATGAGTTTACAAAGGTATTTATGTAGATTATGTTATAGTAGATTATGTTTTTTGCTTGTCAATAATAACAAGTTCATTTTGTTTTATGTGAGTTCTTTTATTTACATCAGATAGTAGCTTTCTTTTATCCCACGCAGGACCCTGAGATGATGATGAGAGCTCATGCAAACGGAATTTCTCTGCTAACTGATAAGATGCGTGTCAACATTTTGGTGATAGTTTGCTTTATTTTAGTGGGCTTTATTTTTAGATGAAGGATTGATAAAATAATAGAGTTATTGCTGAAAACTAATCAGAAATTTAGTCATTTTAATGTCATTTCACTGTGCGTTCGTTTTATACTTTAAAAAAATATTTGGCGGGTGAACTTTATGGCGGTTTTCGGTTTTATAGAATTATTTCAAAAATTACATACTGGAGCATCTACGGTAAGTTAGAAAAGGAGATAGAACAAGTTTTACTTTTACCCGAGTGCTTGGTGACTATAATTAAGACGCAACCCGAATTTCTAGCGATTTCTTACATATTTTCCTTAAACACGATAAGTTTTAAAGCTCTTTTAAAAATATTAGTTATTCTTGAAGAAATTCGGGTTGCGTCTTAATTATAGTCACCAAGCACTCGGGTAAAAGTAAAACTTGTTCTATCTCCTTTTCTAACTTACCGTAGATGCTCCAGTATGTAATTTTTGAAATAATTCTATAAAACCGAAAACCGCCATAAAGTTCACCCGCCAAATATTTTTTTAAAGTATAAAACGAACGCACAGTGAAATGACATTAAAATGACTAAATTTCTGATTAGTTTTCAGCAATAACTCTATTATTTTATCAATCCTTCATCTAAAAATAAAGCCCACTAAAATAAAGCAAACTATCACCAAAATGTTGACACGCATCTTATCAGTTAGCAGAGAAATTCCGTTTGCATGAGCTCTCATCATCATATCTAGACATTGCTTGCGCCGAAAGGCAAATTATTTAAAATTCCCTCGATAGAAAAAAATCGCAAAATATGCTCCAAAAATTATTATAAACACGTTTGTTTCTGTTATTTTACAAGTTATATGTTTGAAAAAATTCAGTGTTTCTTTAAATGCTGTTTAAGACAATGCCTTCGAGATTTTTGTTCTATTTTAAACGAGTCGTGTTTTATTAAACATTTTCACAATTTTCGAATCGATTTTGTCGCTGTAAATGTTAGCGCTCTCCTCTAACATTCGTAATTTCATATATCTCCATCTTCTTCTTTTCGAGCCCGGTTGCAGAGCCTTAAGGTATCGGCGATGGTTAAAATAAAATCAAGCCTTTGATGCATGAGTAAATGAATTGTGTATTTTTTCTACAGTTATACAATCCAAGAGTATGGGAAGCTAATTGAAATAATAGTGCTTGTTCCCTGCCATAGATACTCGTACCTGTTCTTCTTAATCCCGGCCTAAGTGCCTCGCTCATATTATACCGAACCACTCAACTTCGCCGGAGCAAGACGGTGACGGTGGTTGACGGTGACGGATCGCGGTGAAAGCGACTACGGACGCTTCAGGTCGCGCTAGGGATGGCCAGAGAACGAAAGGAATATAGTATCTGTCATAATAGGCATAAACTCCTAACGAGAGTTAAAAAAACGGTATTTGTATTATTATCTACTTCTGTCAAACTCAGGGACAAAATCTTTCCGAGGAGTCAATATTCTTAACTCACTAATTATACACGCCATTTCGAGAGGACAAACGGCACACATATTCCGTTTTACACATACTCCTCGCGTAATTGAAAATCATATACGTTTAAAGTCTGACAAGATGTCGACATTTTCCGACTCAAGTGGGTACGCCGTAATCTCCTTTACCATCATCTATTTTTCTTTCCGTTCTGCAACTTATTCTTAAACTTCTCAGCATAATAGGTTAATTAATTCAATAGTTTTATTCCTGAAAGATATCGAGTAGGTATTGGTTTTTATTAAATAACCAACGCACCGCCATAGGTCCCCCTAATTGGTTCGCCATGTTTAGTGGCTTAGCAGGGTGTCCGGATTCATGGAGCGAGGTTTGAGCCAATTTGGGAGGCGGGTATGGGTACAAAGGCTTCGGGAACCATGGATGGATGGCTACGTGGATGGCTGCGTTTGGTGATTTTGCAGTGTTGCCCAGACTCATGGGGTGAGAACTACTATGTGGCGGGCTGGATTGGGAGACTGGTTGAGGGAGACTTAACCTAGGTCTTTACGATCGGACTCTCTCGAACCATCGCATTCCACCACAGCAGGACGGATGGATTCATACGTCCGTCACTCCTGCACACATTGACCACCAGATTCCTATCCATCCCTCACACCTTTTTCCTTCCCAGAACCTCAATTTTTTTAATTTTTTTTTTATTAGTATCCATAGTAAAATTTGTACATAATGTATTTATAAATTATATTTTATTAAGGTATTATAAAGTACATTATTATTTTTTTTTCACAGTCCTCCTCACTAGGGTTTCCTGTTCTGAGGCGGCCTGTAGTTTTTCCACATTTGTATTTAGTATCCAGTTGTCTTTACATGGTCTTCAGTACCATATTTTTACTTTTGTTTTAAATTTATTTCTTTCTGTTATTTTTTTTGTTTGAGTTGGTAGAGCGTATTCCTTCCTGCCTTTCTAAAACGACCCTCCACACAGCATCCCCAAGCATGAGAGGCCCTGGGATATTTTTTTAATAAATAAAAATTTACTATGTTGTATTATAAAATTCCTGTCATTCTCCTCAACAATGTTACCGCCAGTGTCTGCAATTAGGTACAGAGGAACATATTATGGGGTCAGTAGGTACAGTTTAATTTTCATCAAATAATAGGAAAGAGAGGTAGGTAAGGTTATAATAGAAAATAGAAAGAAGCTCTAAGTGTAAGTACCTACGTGAAAATATCCCATTTAAAGAAAATGTACTAATTTTATAGATTTTTTTTAAATGGTTGTATTTTGGTTGGAATAAAAAAAAAACAATATGTGCTTTCGATTCTTTTTTTCACCTAGAACCTAAAAATAATGAATTTTTTGGATAATTTCTATAGCGCCGTTTTCGAAAGAAAATCACCTCAAGAACGAATTATATATTTTTTTTAAGTTCTTACACAATTATAATAACTAACTACTGTTTGTCATCGGGTTCTTAATTTCTTAATAAGAATATACTAATAAATTTAATTTTAAATTTTGAATTTGGACATATTATATAACAATTATGTGCCTAAATGTATTTTGCTTGTACTTACGTCAACGGATTGTGAGAAGTAATATTTATGAAACGTGTCACATCGAAATTATGCATAGGTCCTACCTATATAATGGGTATATATAATGGGTAATATTTCATTTTAAAAAATGTATGTTTTCAATAATTTTTAATAATATTGTACGATTTTCCGACATATTGTGATAGAATTTGAAGTTGAACTTTTTTTATTTCATTATTTTCATATTACATTTGGTTATAATATGGCGTATTGCCCATCTCACCAGGTGTGAAACGCCTGTGTTGAGATGGCAATTTACAGAGTGGTTATCTATGATTTTGTTTAAGTAATATTATGAAAAACTCAAAGGTCATTTCTGCCATTTGCAATAATAAAACTGAAACCAATAAACGAATAAAATTACATGACTACACCATAGGTATACATAGAGATATCGCACATCCCATAGAAAAGTGTCATAAGTCAAAATTTTCTATTTTACGTTTTATCTCTGAAAAATGAATTGCGATTGTCTGTGCCCCACGAAACCGAATTTATGTTAGATCACTCCAACTCCGCTAGTATTTCTTTTCGACGGGACCGCTTGTTCGTTAATCAATCATTTGTTTTCGCTCTCCTTTACAATTAACTTTTTTGACTTTCGACACTTTTCTATGCGATGTGCGATATATCTATAGATACTATATAAAAATCAAAGTATGCTCGCTTGGGTATTTATGAGTATAGGTATGAGATGTCTACGCATTGCTAAACCATTCATCCGATTGCGATGAAACTTTAGGGATTTGATGTGTGCATGCCCGCGATAGTTTCTATACACAATAGTAAGCTCTGGTGCCATAAAATTATGCGTTTCTGAAACGTTCATCCGATGGCGATTAAACTTTGGTAAGATGTTGTGAGCACGCCCACGAAGGTTTCTATAATATACTGGTGAGCTCTGGCATTATGAAATTTGTATTAAAAATTGCAATATGTGGCACGCGAGCTGTTTGAAAACTGAATGTACCGGGACTGAATGTATGGAATGTGGCAGGGGGGAGGGGATCTCGGGAAGCGGGAGAGGGGAGTGGGGAAAGGGAAGGCAGAAGGGGAACAGGACAAATGGGAAAGGACACGCAGGGAGAAAGAATTCGCTAGAATACGTATATAAACCTAGAATAAAATCTATTTATTCCTAATCAAAATGGCTCGTCACCAAATGTACCGAAACACATGCAAAAATAATAATATTTTATATGCTCATCAAATTCGCGTAGGTATAAAAGAATAAATAATGATTTTAAACGAATTAACTCAGTCCGTGTCTGAATTGTTTAGTGTTATAATAAACCCTTTTTGACGCTTTCAGACAAATCCCACTGAGAAGAATCACAACAAACCACCTCAACACCGCGACAAGCATCAAACCAAAACACTCCTTATGCATACGAAGGATAAGGGCGCTTTTGCTTTGAAATATTATTTTGATTTATGATATTTTTGTGAGATTATTAATCTCGGCGGCTTCTCTTTGTGATACCATATTTGGTAGGTAATAACTGACAGAAGTGTCTGAGAGAAGTGTCGGCCAACTCCCGGCACGGTTATAAATTTAATTAACACCGATTGATTTATTTTATACGATTTTAAATAGGTACCTACGTGCCGCGCGTTATTTTTAATAAATTGCCGTTTTATGATATATTTTTTCATCTACTTACTCATACTAAATAATTGGATAAACTCGACGTTTAAATATTAACATAAATAATTTTGACTATTTTATGAACAGTCTAGCTTTACTACAAGATTTTAACACTCTATCTTATTATTGTACATTTCAAAATAGTTTGATCCCATTTCATGATAATTAAAAATAAATTTGAAGATTGATGGAAATGGGCCCTTTCAGACCTGAATTAAAACTGGCAGTGGTAGAACATAGTTGATGCTTATAGATATAGTTGATAAATGGTGTAGATATAAGATATAATTGATATAGTTAGTTAGTTAGTTAGTTAGGTTCAGATATTTGAATTTTTGAGAAAATCATCTTTCAAAATAAAATAAAAATGGCTGTCGCCTTATATAGCAGCTAAAATTTAAAAAAAAAGATGGCGTACAAAACCAGTTCCTACTTACCATCAATTTATTAATGTTTCTTTACATTAGCTCCACACAGGAGATCCCGAGAAAAATAACTCCCCTCATGGCCCATGTAATCTTTGGGGATACTGTATGGAGGGTCTTTTTATGGAAACGGGGAGAGAAAGTTCCAGGAAGGAAAAGGGTGTGAGAGGCGGGTAGGAATTTGGGGGTCAATATGTCCAGGAGTGACGGAAATGTGAATCCATTCTTCCCACTGTGGTGCAAGGCGATGTTCCGAGAGACTCTTGTTGGAGAGTTCAAAATGTCTCCCTCAAGACGCCTCTCCCGATCGAGTGGGTGGGCAGACACCGACAAATCTCACCTCATGAGCCAGGACATCCCTGTTAAGTCACCAAACTTAGCGAACCGCTTGGGGTGACCTATGGCAGAGGTGTTGGTTATTCAGTAAATGGTTCTCGGAGCGGCGGTACCCATACCCGCCTTCCAAATTATGCAATAAGAACCGCCAATTTTTATTCACTATAATGAGGAAAAAATTCTGAATTCCTTGTATTTTCAAATGTACGCACGGTCTGAAAGGCTTAGGCGGTAAATATCGTGACTTTTAAATATGTGTGCATATTTCAACACCCCAGAACTCACCGTTGGAATGTTTTTGATGAACTAAATACGATTAAACAGATTTTATGGTTATGGAAGGAATTTAGCAAACCAATTCAGATCCCATACCAGTTATTTTTTATGTTTGTTAGGAAAATTTTATTACCTATTATTACTTTTTTATTTTTCTAGAGCACTCTGCAAAAAGGTAAAACCATTCCGTTGATCTAAAATAAACAACATTCTTAATTACTACAAAGTGTCTTCGATATAAACCACCATTAAGCCGTGATAAGATTCATTGCTTGGATTTAGTATGTACAATAAAACCCACGCACGAGCGAAAGAGACTTATGCAAAATCAGATGACAAGGAAAGGGATGAAAAGTGTGATTACTCTTCATACCAAGCCAGCAAAATTTTGCGAAAAGCACAGACTTTTACTAAAAGGGATGCACCATTGGTTTCATGGTTTTTTTGGTCTTATTGTGGGTTGATTCCTATTTGCTCAGGGTACAATGACTGGCTGTTATTGTGATGGTTCGTTCTTCAACTCTTTGGGTGGGCCTGTTCCGATATGAGTTAAAGAGCGCTTATATAGACATCTAGCGAAGTTCTTCAACATATGTTATAGTGATGAGGAAATGTGAAAATCGATATAATGTTGTTAAATTTATATCGATTAAACTCTAAATTGATAACACAATGATACGTTTAACGTTTACGATAATCCGCAATTAAGGCGCGTATCAGCAAATTTATTTTATTTTTGTGCGTTATTCATTGAAATAGGTGAACTTTGGACGTTTAACACATCTTTAGTTTGTTCATCATCAGATCAGAGCAGATATGACGATAGCTTCAGATGGATGAAAGAAAAATGCAAACGCGGCAAAATACCTCTAATAGTTCAGTACCTACGCATTTATCATGACAAAAATGACATTGCGAGGTTCAAATAATTGCGTTATCCAGAAATTATAGGTTCAAAAACCGTTCAAATTTCAGGACGCCATGGTTCACCCCTCGAGAAAGTTTCAACTGAAAATATTTTCTGCTTTTATATTTATGATGATTTTTATTTGCAAAAGATCCCTGACACTCCATCAGTAAAATACATTATCAGCAAAATACACAAATTTAATTAACATAATGTGCAAAGTTGGTACTGTAAAATGGTGACCGGACAACTTAACACAGTCGCATTTCAACACATATTTCAAAAGTGATATAAAGCCACGAAATAGGATGGAAAAATATGGGTTAAGTAGGTTACATTAGGTAATGGTACGGTTCATCATTTGAAGTTTTAATTACTTTGTATGTCACAGAACCGTGTAAATGTAAGGTTACGAATATTACTAGGTATCTACTGATAATATTACCATTGTAGGGGCGTGTAAATAGCCCCAGACACAAGGGAATACTACCCTATATAAATTAATGGAAGATGAACTCTTCCCTATGTGACACAAAACAGACTATACAGCAATTCCAAAATCCTCAGTGAAAACAAAACAAATACTCACTCAGCGAATGCAGCTCTCACACGATGTCCAGACAAGCGACCTAGTTTCCTTCGTATAGGTATTGATTTTGCCAAGGCGGTTTGGTCAATCTCAACAGATGTTTATCACAGGAAGAATGTTCACACAATGAATATGAATTTTGCACATTAATCGTATGTGCCAAAACTTCACAACAATACTTCAATAATGGGTTAATTTTGATTAGGACTGACATCTCTTGGCTTTAAACAACACTCACGTCGAAAGTAATTGCCTGCCCCACAGAGGTATGAAAATGCATGAATATACTGAATTTCAATGTCACATAGGTAAATTCAATATAATACAACCACCATAGATGACGCCCCCATGGTCCCATAGCATAAATTATTAATTTAAACGAAACTAATGCCCAAATGTATTTAAATAGTGGTTTCCAAAGCGGTCCGTACGGACCTCCAGGGATCCCCAGGATCATTCAGGGGGTCCGTGGAAAATTATAACTGAGTTTCGGATCCCTGAACAACGTCAGGGGGTCAGGGGGAAAATAAAAAAATTGTGACACATTTACTCAAGGTGAAGTACCTACATACGACAAATTTTGGGGTGGGGGAGGCGTCCGTGGGCCGAAAGAGTTTGGGAAAGGGGTCCGTAGGCCAAAAGAGTTTAGGAACCACTGCTATAATAGGTGTTCATTTGAATAATTACAATAAATAATAAGAGCAATGAACGATGGCGTCCGCTGCTGTTAAAGAAAGGTAGCCCGTACGATAAAATAGGCTGATAACCTAAAATAATTTCCGAATTAATAATGTGGTTTAAACCTGCCAAGAATCATATGAAATAAAAATTATATCTATAATAATCATAAGGAAGACTTACATAGAAGTACTTAAGAAAAGAAAGCAGAAGAAAATAAAAATTCCATTGTATAAAAACATTGAAGACAATCGATATTTCCGCAGAATCGATGCCAACTCCTCCACATCACTAGCACTCCTCTGTAGGTAGAATGTATTATAAAACAATATGTTGGGTGAGGGTGTATTTTGGCGTACGCCCCATCTCGCGGCCGGTCGGCTCAAAGGAGCCCGCCGCGGCAATCAGGCAATAAGGCGAACAGAGTAATGATACCTCATTTTATTGGATGGCTATGAAGAACACTTGCAGATAGCCACGTGGTCAACTGGGAAAAGAAACTGGTATTTTGAATTTTGTTCGAGTTGACGTAAAGTTTTGATTGCTTCGAAAATGCCTGGTTTTGTTGGAATCAAAAAGCAGAGGATGATAAAATTTTCTTTATTGATTATGTAATTTATCTCTATTTTTCGGAGGAATTTAAAGGAAATTCTAACTTTGTAGAGCAACATTCTCCTTGCAGTTGCCATTTATTTATTAATTTTATTGGTTTACAAAACACTATCTCTTCCAAACAAAACACGAATTGAGAAACAATAGGTGTATAAACGCAGGAGAGAACTGGTACCCACAAACTACTTACATCTGCATACAGCAACGACAAATTGAACAAAAACAAACATCAGGAAGATTATGTCTGAACAAGGTTTTGATGGAATCCTAAGTTCTTACTGACTTGATAAGCAGATTGCCTGTTCTAATGAACCAAATGCTTCAGTTATGCGTTGTGTATACGCTGCGTGTTGGTTTGTACCTAATTATTGTTCTTTCTTTAAATTATCTGAAGTGGGTTAACTACCTAGAAATGTACGATTTTAAAAAGCATTATTTACCATTTTTTCGTTCCGGCTGACATCAGGTGGATGAGGTACGGAAGATAAGATTTGAATGCTTTGCCAGTTTGGGCTAAAATGAAGAGATGAAGTGGCTTAGTCGAAAAAATCTTTTCTGTTTGGGGAACTTTACACAAAAAAGTGAATCGATGCAAAAAGATTGTCAAGGCTGCTAATAATTGCTCATTTTGCAAAATAATACCCATTCCAAATTCTGCACTGTCTATCATTATCTCTATTTTTTTTTGGTGTTACTCGTTTTCAAATATGCATATCT
Source organism: Limnephilus marmoratus (assembly GCA_917880885.1). NCBI lineage: Eukaryota > Metazoa > Arthropoda > Insecta > Trichoptera > Limnephilidae > Limnephilus > Limnephilus marmoratus. The sequence goes on along the minus strand of OU862926.1, from coordinate 29,505,684 downwards.
TTTTATTCAATTTTCTTTCGTCGTCTGCAAATAATCTTATTTTTTAATAATCCAATACTTTCGTCATATCATTAAAAATAATAATTATAAAAATAATGGGTCCAAGAACAGACCCTTGTGGCGCTCTCGAGGTAAGATTCATTGGTTCGAAGACTATCTCATCCACTTTTGTGGTTTGTTACCTATATTAGTTGGATAATCTTTGAACCATTTCAATGCTGTTACATTTATGCCGTTTTTGGAAAGTGTTTTTTAATAACTAGAGTTCTATCTATAGTTTCGAAAGCTCTCTTAAAGTCCAGAAAAACCGTAATCAGATATTTACTTTTATTTGATTGTTTCCAGTCCTCCAGAATTAGATTGAGAGCCTCAGACCTACAGAACTAGATAATTTCTAAATCCACATTGTTCTATGAAATCAACAATTTGTTCATACTTACGGTTATTATAATATGTAGTACGTAGTCTGCAAGTTGGTCTAATTTTATTATTTAGAAAACGTACAGCTACATAATCATTTTGATTTAATCGTTTTCTAATAAGATTTTTTTACCAAAAAAGGAAAATTTAACTGATGAAAGTAAAAAAAACAAAATTGAAAGTAAAAATAAAAAAACGAACTATTTTAGTTGCTAAGAAACAATGTTTAAAACAAATTATTATACACATAGGTAGATTAGGATTACTGAAACCATGCCTCTAAAAATAATGGATCATAAAATATCTAAAGCAAGAGAAACGACAAAAAATTAAAACTAAACTAGACAAATTAAAAGAAAGGAAAAAAGCCTAATGCAAATGAGAATGAAATAATTAAGATAACTTAACCGATAATACACAACAGGTATTTCGATTAAATTTTTTTGTAGTATGCATTTAGCAAAATTGATCCCAGTATAAATGGAAGATAACACCATCTAAAAAGACGTTTTCTATTTTGTGAAAGTTTTCTGGTTAATTTGTCCGCATTTCAGAATAACTCACACAATAAGTCTCATAGAATTTGTTGTTTCCCTTAAGCTGAAGTCACAAGGTTTACTCGATGAAATGTTCCATTCTCGTTTCACCGAGTGTTCAGACGGTTCCTTCGAAGGAAGAGTTCACTCGACATTCTCGCTACGAAGTCGTCGAGAGTAGTCGCGGCCGCATTGGAATTCGTCCGGCGCTGACGGCAGTTCGGGAATATTTACGATTTTAATTGACATTTCCGATAACGTCGAACTAAATTACGAGAAATTGGCGATTCTTGTAAACAGTAAATAAATTTCAGCACCATAAAATGAACACATGGTTAAATAATAACCTGAAAACTGATAACTACCAGTATTTTTGCACCATGAAAATATTTGTATTCCTAAATAGGCCTCGGCTTGCAATAAAATCCATATAAATGGAATATTTATTAACGTATCCAAAAACTAAAAACTGTTTTGGAAAGGTGATGAAATATTCTTTCAAAATTTATTATTAGAAATAACCATATAATTTTTTAAATGGAATAATTTTTAATGTAAACTTTTAAAAGTTTAAAAAATGGTTCTACTTGCTTTTATTCTAACTAAAAATACTGGTAATAAAAAAAATATAAAAACACACACTTATTTTGTTAGACAAATAAATTATAAACGTTTCTGTCACCTCACTTTTTTGTCGTTTCATATAAAAATAATTCATAAAAAATTCACAATGTTTCATTTTTTTTTTTCAAATTCGATCAGAAACTTTGGTTCCATAGAAGTGAACATTCGTATTCTTTTGTGGTTAATTTTTATATTGAATATATTTTCATTAGCATTATTTTCTCTTTCCAATACCGTTTAGATCATATTTTTCACTATGATAGTAAGGGAGAAACAACGATTTCTATGAGACGTGTAGGAGTTATTTCGAAAAGCGAACTAAACGGAGCATTTTGACGTTTAAGCCGCTCCGGCTACTCGTCCTCACGCCAGAAAATTTTGGCCGACTGATTTGCGAGTGAAAGACTGTTCACTTGAGTGTTCACACACATCATTCGCGTCACGTGATGTTAAATTCCGGTTGCGAGTGAACGGTGCCGAAGGAAGCATTCCAACATTGTTGGAATGCTTCATTCGGCACTGTCTCTATTCACTTTCGTGTTCACACGGTTCATTTCGAGGGAAAGAGGCGGAATGAAATCACGAAATGAACGATAAATGAATCATGTGAATGGGCTATTACTATGAATGTTAAAAATATGTTGTAAAAAATGTTAAAAAGGGAAAACACCATTCTTTTAAATCAAATCTTAAAGATTATCACAAAATTATTAAAATCTACCCTTTATGAAACCAAAGTTTACGATCGCAATTTGAAAAAAAGAATGAAACCTTGAGAATTTTTTATTAATTAAATGTTGTTTTTATGTTGGCGATCAAAATGTTTAGTTTTCGGACGCGTTTCGAAATATTTCATTTTTTTGGATTTTATTGGGAAGTGGAAATATTTTGACCTTTCGTCAGAATAGGCCCGATGCCCAAGGGGTTAAAAATGAACGTCGAGTGTCATGAGTGTGGAAAAGTTGGTTTGGAAAACGATTTCCTTGAAATAACTAGGAACTAAACACCGTCATCATAAATGGGAGTAACAGTACATACCCACTACCCAGTATCCTCTGAATCAAACCACACATTGATATCTCACTTACACTCGCGTCCCTATACGAGAAGAACAGCTAAAGGTAACAGGTAGCTGGTATGTGCCCGATGTTAGGTTTTATTATTAGGCCGATGCGCCGTCACCATCTACCACATTTAAATGAAGTTATTAAAAGCAGATTTTCTGGGATATGATGCCCTGCACAGTCAGAGTACAAGAAAGTATGATGTGGGAATTGCTTGTTATGAGGTAAGATGGGTCCTTCATCAGACGTGGGCGAGTGGAGATTGAATTTTAAGGGGATGGAAAACAAAATAAGTATTTTTTTACAATAAAAAACATAACACAAGATTTAGAGAAGGAAAGGGCCTAAAAACTCCTCGAATATTAAATAAATATGGAAGCCGTACTCTTGAATATCTAATACCAGTGATTTTCAATAAAATCAATAAAAACATAAAATTTTAAAAAATGAGAGACTAAGTCCTAAAATGATAAAACTATGGTTAATGAACGAAAATTCCATGTATCTTTGAATATCTTAATATAGCTGCCTACATATCTTGTTATTAGGCAGATATATTGAAATATCTTATATATTTATGATTGTAAGTTAAAATATCTATTATTACTATGTGATATATTCTAATGTTTCCTTAGAACAATAAATGTATTTACAAATATTTTCTTAGATATTATATTAAGAATGTTTAAATTGTTAGAACCTGCAGACAAGCTGTCATATGACAGCTTTGTGGGTCTACTCAAATTTTTGTACAAAATGTATATGTAATCTAATAAATAAAAAAAATAAATAAAAAATACTTAAGTTATAATAATCTCCTGGTAGAGTGTGTATAAAATAAAAGTGGTCTACAACAAATTTATACGTGTTTTTTTATTGTAAAAAAATACTTATTTTGTTTTCCATCCCCTTAAAATTCAATCTCCACTCGCCCACGTCTGATGAAGGACCCATCTTAGGGAACGTACCCAAACTACGTGACCAACTTTTTGCAATTTTTAACCCCCCCCCCCCCCCCCGGTGACCAAAATCCTAAGCAACCCGCCGCTCATTTGTATGGAGCGTGACCTTTTGAAGACCCCCCCCCCCCCTAAAAGTGTCACGTAGTATGGGTACGTTCCCTTACCTCATAACAAGCAATTCCCACATCATATATAAAATACACATCGTGTATAAAATAAAAGTGGTCTATAACAAATTTATATGTGGTTTTTATTGTAAATTATGGCGAGCCACAAAGTTAATCCTTTTTATAAATAAGTAATTTTTTATTTAAGCTGCATAAATTAAAGCTAATTTTATAGAATCTGATTGAAATGGTACATTTCTGTATTCTACTAATAAACCACGTAAGTTCATAGCCAAGTCTATAGCTACGTGCGGTTTATCCTTTAAGATGAAGCCGTGCGAAATAATGCAAAATAACACAAAATCAAGTGTTATTTAGAAGTATTATAGAATTTTGATTTTGATTTTGATCGTTTAGAAGTATTATAGAATCAGTTCACTTTCAGTGCCGGTAACCCGGGCGTTTATTTTATTTTCATTGTGTACATAGATTTCTTTTACCCACCTCACTAGACATAGCCTCTTCCGAGGCGGGATGCTTCAAGATGCTCCAATTAAATACAGAACACATCTTGGCCTTAGAAAATATCGATCATTTTCAAGTCTTTTAATAAACCGAGAAAAATAAAGTATTAGATCCATTTTTTTCAAAGAAACATTTTCAAGTGAAAATTTTCCTACTTATAAACCCCTTTTCGGATATGGTTTTATTGTAGGTAATGGCAAATTAGTTTTTTTATAATATCTATCTAATGGCAAAAAAAACATATTTATGCCTGGATTTCACAAAATGAAATAAAATATGCATTTTCGCATTGTTATTTTTGAAATCTATCCAGACGGCATGGCACTCGACAAATTTGGATTTTTAAACTGAACCTTCTGCCATCGACGTAAGAACTATGCACTTGTCACACACATTTTGTATCAGTTCCGCCCCGTTTGCGGTGGGGAATAGACGTCCTTAGACTCTGCGTCGCTTGGTGTCGCGAAATCAATTTTAATTTCCTTGTTATTACAATAAACAATGCGTAAGAAAGGAGTTAATGTTTTTACAGGACAACGAAATCATTCTGTAAAAAACAACTCTCAAATACCTTTTCCAACCATTCCAAAAGCTTTTTCTCAAGTCTTGTCAAGTATTTTTAAATCCCTTCCAAAAAGGGGGCGTGGATTCCGATTTTGAATTTTTCCCGGACTATTGGATCACCTTAAACTGTATAAATTTAATCTTATTTTGTAGAATCTGTTTGCAATAGTACATTTGTATCCACCAAACTTTTTACCTATACCTTTAGATTCTCGCAATTATGTTAACCTGTAAGGTTTTTTATCATGCCTATTCTTCTTTTCAAGTCGGTTCCTCATTGCTGAGGACCGTGACCCGTACTCCAAATTCCATGGTGGACAAGGCTTCTCCACTCCTTGCGGTTCTGCGACTCCATTAGTGATACTTGGTCACTCCAGGGTATTGGTGAACTTCCTCTGCTTCTTCTGCATTGATTTTGTCAGCGTCAATGAGTTTCTCCAAGTTGGAGTCCTCAGTTTGACGAGCAAATCCAAAGTGTCTTAATGTAGTCAGATAGTTGAAAGCCCGTCAGAACAGGTAATCATTTTAAATAGATCCTTGCTTGAATAGTAGTTTACTGGATGAAGCTAAAATATTTTGTTTTTGTTAGGAAGAAAGGATGAAACCCAAGAAAAAAAAAATATATATTTCAATAAAAAATAAAATTACCTAATAGTAAAAAATATTATGAGTAAATAATAGTACACAAAAATGTTTTCATTTTCAACACAACCAAGTTATAATAAATATTTATTAGTTAAATATCCTCAAAAATTAATGCCAATACCTACAAATTTCGTACAATGTTAATTAGTTGGTAAGTACGTTTTTCCAAGTAGACATTAAATTAAAAGCCGATTGTATCCGTTTCTTATCACTAAAGACCGGATTATACGCAAATGCATATGTGCATGTGCATTTTCAGCGGTAGTTGTATTTTAGCAAAAAAATTGAGATCTTGCATATTTACGCTCGATCTCGTTTATCATTCAGATGTCTCACATAGTGACACAAACGTCAGATAGCTAAGTGCGCGGCAAGCTGCGATGTTTTACCATGAACATTTTGAGACCATCAAGGGTGTTATCAATGAGTTTTCCAGTATAAAGAAGCATTTGACGATGCTAGTATTAAAAAAAACCAGCTATGATTAGCACTCACTTCCCCTACATACTCCTACCTGCAAGTATAAAAACGCATGAAACTCATGGATTCACGTTGAATGAATCTATTCAGGTTATGAAGAAAATTCGCCTAATGAATTCCTCGTTGCCAAAGCTATTCCAGAGTAAACTCAAAGAAAAGTTTGAAAACATACTGAACAATAACCCAGGATTTCTCTTGTGCCAAATTGATAGCTTCATCAACGGGGCAGGTGAAATTTTGCCCGGCACAACAATCGCACCCAATTTTAAATTCTGTCCAGTCACATCAATAGACGTAGAACGTGCCTTTTCCGCTTACAAAAATATATTAAGCGACCGTAGACACAATTTGTCTACAGAACATTTAACGTTATCAGATATATATTTTAGGCGGTATCAGATATAAATTTAACAAACAAATGGTTTGATCAAAATTTAATATCTCTAAATACAGATAAAACTTTTGTAATACCATTCACTTTGAATAAAAATGCTACCCCTGAGAATCTAAATATGTGTATCCACTCATATAATTGTAATTCAAATTCATATCTATGTAAACCTGGTTGCTCTATATGTACTCACTGTTAAAACCAATGTTAAATACCTTGGTGTAGCTATAGATAGTAACATAAAGTGGAAGATGCAGCAAATTCATACAGTAGAGAGACCAAGAAAATTAATGTACATTTTCATTAGAATTCGAAACATTTTAAATTTTAGGATATCAAGAACCATTTATTTTTCCTTAATCCAATCAATGCTATACAAAATGGAATTGTTGGTTGGGGTGGTGCTTCCAAAACTTCTCATTTGCCCTTGGAAATCATAAAAAAAAATTATTATATAAATAATTTTAAAAAAGCCATATGATTACCCCACCATCAAATTATTTCAAGATTTTAAAGTACCTTCACTTCATGTTATTTATTAGAAAATTACAATTTTACAAATACACAAAGATTGCTTCAATAATGAGAGCTTTACTCCTTTTTCAACCAGCATTAGAACAAATATTCTTGGCTACATGACTGTCCCGCGCTGTAACACCACCACAGCTCAACAATTCTATAAATATGTTGGAGTTAAATGATTTAACCAATTACCAGTTAATTTAAGATTGGAAACAATTTTTATAAAAACCAAAAAATTTATAAAAACTCTTTATATATAAACTATTACAATCATTATATCTTATAATACTACGTATATTTCTCATCACAATTGTAATATCAGATATCCTTTTTGTTTCTTTATTTTTTCTTCTTTATTTTTTCTTCTTTATTTTTTTTTATCCCCTCTCCTTCATTCTGTTATATTCCTTATCTATTATTTGTTTTATGTATATAAAAATATATATACATATACGTTATGTATTTTTTTTGTTTACTGTTAATTATCTATTCTTGGTTTTATATATAAAAAAAGTATTATTTTTCCTTTGTTAAATTTTGTGGTTTACATTCGTTTTCTCCGCCTTTTTAACACGAGCTTTGCTCTTAAAAAGGTGTAAGACGTATTAAATAATGTATTTAAAAATAAACACTATTTAATAAATTAAAACATATAATTTTTGTGCCATTATAATAAATAAAATAAAATAATTATAAAAAATTGATGGTGATGGGAAAATGATCACAGGAGCAAGGATCGGGGGAAGAGAGGAGAGGTGCCAGACTAGTAGAGCGTATGAAGAGTCCACTGCTCTGGGGTTTGTATTGGGGCATGAGATTCTAGTATTTGTTCAGTCACTTAAAAGGAAAATGTTGAAATCTTTCAGGAAATCCATTACGCTTCGACCATCTCGGCCAGAGAATGACGAACCCCATACCTGGTAATGGGTATTACAATCGCCTAATATAAAGAAAACATAGCTCGAAGAACAATATAGAACTTCAGTGAAATATGTCAAAGGAAGACCAAAATAAAAAATCCAAGAAGAAAATAAAAAATCGCTGATTCCGAATAACATGATTTTACCGGTCTGCGCTAGAAATTTATAATATCTACATACCTACTAAGGGTTTGGTACGATAAATTTAAAAATACATTACCGGCAAAGGTTACCAAAGAATTTAACATAAATTTTGCAGAAAATAGGAGGTATAATATTATCAGTTGGTAGTTGTAGTAGTATGTAATGTTTAGTGTGAAGCCTATCAGAACATGAAGGCTTCAATGCCTGATGGGGAGGAGTCTTAAGAAATTATTAAAATTTATTGCATCAATATTTCTTTGGCTTCAATGCAAATCATAGTAACTAGATTATAAATCAAAAAAGAGAATAAGAAGGATTAAAAAAAACGTTACCTATTTCCAAGTGGGAGAAAGAACCCAAAATGCATCAACAAGGAATTTATTCAAATTATAGGTACCTTTTAGAAAATCACTGATAGTGTTTTAACGTGATATTGTCACCTGTGGAGTCACGTGTAGCTTTTAAGAAACACCATTTGATCCATAGTATCAAAAGAACGCTAAGATACATGGGGGTTGAACATCATGTTATGGAACCGGGATACATCATACGGATAGTAAAACACACAATGAACTTTAAAAAGTATTAAGCTATTTTAAAAAAATATTACCAATCCGTCCGAATAACGTAAATCTAATCAACTGTTTTTTTGCTTTCTTATAATATTACCCTTATCAAACATACTAATATCGGTAGTTTGTGATGTGCGTGAAATCTAGTCCAATCGATGTCCAAGTCCAATTAACCGACCTTTCATTTTCAAAACTTGAACTGATTGTCGGAACTATTCGGATGAAGTAGATAAGTACCTACACATACCTACCTAATATTTTTAACAGAAAATTATTTTAACTGACATTTTCAAAATTGGAATTTCAAGAATTTGGACTTTCTCGTGAATTTTCACGGGCTGTTTGACTTGCAGAGTTCTACTTTAAAAAATGGCCTGCAAAAATAAACCATTGCAATATGTACCCACTTCCTACGCGCATTCCAAATACTTTCATACATAATAAAAAAAAAAAATAACTGTCTGTTAAAATTTATCGTAGTCGTACGGTTAGGCTTGTTTATTCTTATCGTACTTTTTCGCTTGCTGGATATCAAAAAATCAGTTCCAATTTTGATAAATTCATGCTCGTACACGTTCACTTACTCACTGTTTAATAATTTAATAAGTACACACCTACTTTTGTACTACGTAGGTATTGGTAGGAAATAGGAATGCCAAATTTCATGATTTTCTGAACTTGGACAATTTTAAGCCGCACTTTCAGAGCCTACTGGGAATCTGGAATATCAAATTAGTGTTTGAATTTTTTTGTATTTCTTGAACATTCTATGTAACAATTTCCAGATATTTAGTTTTGAAGATTTCTATTTTACAATGTAAATTTGTTACTTAATTTTGTTTATTTGCTAATGGTTTCGATACATCCTTGTCATTCACTAGCAATCTTAAGATGAAGCCATACTAAATAATGCAAAATTATAAAAAATCATTCGTTTTGTTTTGAAAATTTGATTGTTTAGCAGTATTATAGATGTTTCAATTAAATACTGTGTGTAGAACATACCTTGGCCCTTAAAAAAATCGGTCAGTATTTTTATAAGTCTTTTAATAAGCCTAGAAAAAAAAATAAAGTATAAGGTCTATAAAAAACACTTTCAAGTCCAAACTCTCCTATTTATAAACCCTTTTTCGGATATGGTTTTATTGTTTAATGTGGCAAATTCAATTATTTTTATAATAATCGCAAAAAAATTATATTTACCCCTGCAGTTCACAAAATAAAATAAAATATGCATTTTCGCGTTGTTATTTTACGATATGGCCGGTAGTAGACGAATTTGGATTTTCAAAGTGAACTCTATGCCGTCCACCGAAGGGCTACATAACTTGTCACGTCACGCCCGTTTTTTTTTATCAGTTCGCCCCGGACGGAGCGGGGAACGGACGTTCTCTGCATCGCTTTGTTCCGTGAAATCAATTTTAAAATTCTGTTTTATTACAAAAAACAATGCGTAAAAAATGAGTTAATGTTTTTTACAGGCCTTTACGAAATCAACCTGTAAAAAAATCTCAAATACCTTTTCCAACCTTTGGAAAAGCTTTTTCTCAAGTATTTTTAAGCTCCTCCCATAAAAGGGTGTGATTTCCGTTTTCGATTTTTTCCTGGACTATTGGATCGCCTTAAAACTAACTTAAAAGTACAGAAAATATTAGATTTTATTAGGTGAGGGTAAAGGGAGTGGTGAATTTTGGAGGGGGTGGGGGGGGAAGATGAGGGCAGGAATCAAAACAGGAAACCTGGTCAATCATGGGTGCTTTTATTTTGTTAACAAAAATTATTCTTTTTGTTTATTTCCAAGACGTACAAATTATTGAAGCTATAGGATATTATCTTAGGGATATAAGTGCACAATTTTAGGAGCGTTTTAAATTTATTTATTTAAATGTATTAAAATTGTGCAGGAAATTGAGTTTTGATGTTTTTCCTTGGCGCTCGCATCTCTGAATTACCTGTGTAATGTACCTGTAATGGCATCATGCGTCGAATCTTGTGAGGTCCGGAAGAACTCATTTTAAATTGTTACAAATTATTTGGATATGAAGTTATTACGGCCAAGTACCACCCATTCTACTAGCCCGTAGTAACTACATATCTATATACGAGTATAATATTTATAAAGGTATCGATCAAGAAATTACCGAACAATCATTTTCAGTACGTGCTCTCACAAGCTGAGGCGAGCCGCACGGGGAGAATGGGATACTTTGAATCAAATAGTACCTAAATAATATACCTAAAGTGTAATAAAACGATCAATTTTAAAAAGAATCTTAAATTATTTGTGTTAGTCGAGGATTGCCAATTAATTTTCTCTACTTTGTCCTTTCTAAATTATTAGCTAAATGAGTATGTTTATAAAATAAGCTAAAATAATTTTTATTTTAGTTTAAACTGTTTTTTTTTTCATCTTCCTCCTGCCAAATCTATAGCATGTTAAATTATATACATATATTTATTATTTACAACTTAATCTTAAAAACAATTATTGTACTACCTAGCGCCAAACATTAATGTACTACCTAGCGCCATCAGTTCAGTGGGTACTGGGTACCCATAATCTCAATCTGTAAGAAATACAACAATATTGTTCTTTCAAAATCTGTATAATTTTGTGTTATTTTGTTAACTTGTATAATTATTGTTAACCTCAACACAGGCTTGTCCTAGTGAGGTAACAAATTGTATTGTAAACATTTTTACCTACAGTGTAAAGAAACAATAAATAAATAAATAAATAAATAAAATAAAATTGTTTCTTGTGTTTTTATTTTTTTAAGAGTCTGGAGGTCCAGGAGAGACGGACGTATGATTCTATCCCTCCACTACCTACGGTGTAAAGCGATGTTCCGAAAGAGTCTTGCAGAAGAGAGGTCAAAAGGTATCCCTCAACAGTCTCTCCTGATCCGGCCTGCCACGCAGTTGGTGGGCAGACGCATCCGCCGCCAAGATCCGACAAACCTCATCCCATGAACCCGGACTAAGTCACCAATCGTAGCGAATCACTTCGGAGTGACCTGTGGCAGATATGTTGATTATCCAATAAATGGCTCCCGGGGCGTCAGTACCCATACCCGCCTCCCATATTGATAAAAAATGTGAATACCGAATAAGAGTTCCAACTGATGTTTCCTACCGTCTAACTAGAGCTAGTGGAACTATGGCATCAGCTGTAAGGTTCTTGACTCGCACACCGAAGGTCGCGGGATCGAATCCCGGCGTGGCAAATAAATTTTATTTTATTAATTTGTGTTATTTCACAATTTATCCATTTAAAATAATATATAGTATATTTGCGGCACGTTCCAGAGTGGAAAATACTCTCAGTATCGCCCTGGTGTAAGACCACCATTCAGAATTGAAACATTGCTTGAAATGGCATTAGCCGTGTTTAGTGACCAGATCTGAATAGCCAGGTACTTCCCCACCTTTCTCTTCCCTATCTCCTTCCCGTCCCCACTACCTTCAGCCTCACAACATACCCCAATTGGGGATGCCATAGTCTCACTGGCTTCAGACGGGAGCAGTTGGGACTCTTGTGCGGTATTCATAAAAAAAGTGCGGCTGGAGGGATGGGAAGAAGGTGGGGAAGAGAAAGTAATCGAAGTACCTACCTACCTAACTTTTCACATCTGTTTACTAAACACGGATAAAGCCATTTTAATCCACGCCTTAAATGGTGGTCTGTCATTAAGAACATACATAACGACTAGGTATAAGGAGTTGGGCCTAAAGGTAGGTATTTCCATACAACTGATTTTTCACCACGGTTACGAAATTCAAATAGGATGGCAATATACAATTTCAGGCAAGGGTAAGAGAGACAGTTCGCATGCTAAATGGTCTAGAACCAAAAGGTACTAAGTCAGTTGCACATTAGTTTCTATTCAAATTTGTATGGAAGGCACTTCTAGTGTTATATTCTACATTATATGCGTTTACCTCTTCAAAAGTAGCGATGCGATTTTTACTGTTTGAGGGTTTTTACTGTTTAAAAACTGATAAACTTTTTATATTATTTGATATATTAGCACGAATATTATATATATACAATGTTTGAAAATGTACCAATGTTGTCATTATGTACCTACCTCCTGACAAACTACATAACTAGTTTAGCGGGTTTAAATGTAAATAAATTGAAAAAAAAACATATTTTTAAGATATCTGCCAAAGTAATATGATATTACATAAGTTTATCATCATTACATAGTAGGTAGGTACCTATAAAATGAAGTCGCTCAAAATGTATGTGCACATAGATCTTTTAAATTACGCAACGGATTTTCATGCGGTTTTCACCAATAGATAGAGTGATTCAAGAGGTACGTTTATATGTATAATACATGCTTATTATAGTAGAGAAAAGAAAAGAAATTCAAATATTCATTTCAAGCGGGTAGTGTAGATTTTTGAAAGGTTGTGTAATGGCATTGTGTTTCGTTAGCCACAACAACGTGTGGCCGGGTCTGCTAGTATTTAATAAACCAAATTTATGTATGTAAAAACATTCATAGGCAAACATAGCAAGGTATGAACTAAATTCTCCTGATTGGCTATTTGTGAAAACTTAAATTTTTTCCTGCACATTATTTTTCTTTTATTATCTGATTTTTGGTGATTTGATGAAGACTCTCTACATGTCTACGTGCGAAGTGGATTGAAAAAAGTGAATAAAGTGTTTGCAACCTGACAAAAAAAAATTGTGTCCAAAGTCACACCAATTTACCTACATCAATTTATATAAAAAAAGTAAATGGACAAACAATGGAGATTAGTATTTTTACAGCACGTGTTGTGGGCAGACCAAGCAAACCTATAGATAGGTATACCATTACATGAATCAGTGCCTACCTTCAAGCACTAATGCTTTACCTTCCTCTGTCACGTAAATATATTAAATTTATGAACTGAACAACGATGCTTAATATATAGACAGGTATTTGATATAATTAAGTTTGGGGGGTAATTTGAAACACCCGGTGTGGTCCTATATGTATTGTGGTTTTTGAAGATAATAGATGAATCAATTTCGGAACACCCTGCCGAATTCCTGAGAGTTGAATTATCATTATGTGGCTTTAATCTGATTGAAATCAAGAAAAATCCAATTGGTTATGAATTCACCGTTAGTCTTTGGTGTCGTTTATGTAAAGATTTTAACGTTTTGTTAGTTGCAAAAACCCATCTTCTAATATTTGATTTGAGTTACTAAAACAATGCAAAGTGCAAAACAAATATTTTCTCGCTTCCCAACCCTCCTCTTCTCATCTCCTCTCTTTCGCCACTCATCTTTACAATTACTATCAACAAACTACCCCAATTGGGATTCTTGTGTGGTAATCACATAAAGAACATCGTAGTAGATATCTTACCTACCTACCCTTATATTTTTCTAGATTCTGCATAAATAGGTACCTACCCATCTAAATATTTTTCTAGATTCTGTATAAGTAGGTAGGTACCTACCTGTCTATCTAAATATTTTTCTAGATTCTGTATAAGTAGGTACCTACCTGTCTATCTAAATATTTTTCTAGATTCTGTATAAGTAGGTACCTACCTGTCTATCTAAATATTTTTCTAGATTCTGTATAAGTAGGTACCTACCTGTCTACCTAAATATTTTTCTAGATTCTGTAAGTAGGTACCTGTCTATCTAAATATTTTTCTAGATTCTGTAAGTAGGTACCTGTCAATCTAAATATTTTTCTAGATTCTGTAAGTAGGTACCTGCATATCTAAACACTATTCTATATTCTGTATAAGTAGGCACCTGTCTATCTAAATATTTTTCTAGATTCTGCTTAAGTAGGTACCTACCTATCTATCTAAATATTTTCTTGATTCTACATAAGTAGGTACCCACCACCTACTTATCTTTTCAATTTCCACCTTTTCTATTTCCACCTATTATAATCCTTTTTTCCACCTATTTTTCTAGATTCCACATAAATGTGTGCCTACCCATCTAAATATTTTTTTCGATTCTGCATAAGTATTAGGTATCTAGGTACCTACCTCCTAAATATTTTCTAGATTCTAAATAAATAGGTTCCTACCGATCTCAATGATTTTCCATATTCTACGTAAGTACCTAGGTACCCACCTATATTTCTATAATTAAGTACCTTTTCTATTTCTACCTAAAATGGTGGAAGATAGATTATAAATGTATTATTTTTCTATCTTCCGCCATTTTTTGTAGATTCTACATAAGTAAGTACCTACCTATACAAATATTTTTTGTAGATTCTATATAAGTGGATGCCTAGATAACAACACTGAATCGATAATCCCTGCTAATTATTAAAAGAATTTTCCAGCGTAGGCCAGGAAGCCAGGAAGGCCAATGAATTTTTCTGCTAAAGTAAGAATTATAGTGATTGATCATTTTCGGTAGAAATAAGGAAAATTAAGTTTACTTCGGGCACACGGACACGCCTACACCAATTTTAGTGTATAACTACTAGTACTGTCAACAAAAATCTCTATCAACAATGACAAAATTTTTATTTGCACGCCGCCGATTTGAACCAGTGACTTTTGGGATTAAAGCGAACGTCCTTACTATGTAAATTAGTATTTATTGATTAGTGTGGACCTTTTGTAAAATAAAATTTAATAACTTTACCTTATCGTCTGAGAAATAAATTAATTATTCTAGTTTCCCTGGACATTATTTTTAATTTATCCGATATGATATGCGAGTGAAAAAACTTTTTCCAGTGTTGCGTGACATCTATCGAGACTAAAGTGAAGTAAATTGAAGCATCAATGCAACATTGCCTATTTCATCAAAGATTCGAACCAGAATGCTGTCATTTCGTAAGCGCGTCAAACAATTTGGTAAATAACTTTTGCGTTTGAGACACAGATGGGACTGCGGCGTAAGATGTTGTCAATAAAATTAAATAATATCCGTCCCCAGTAAAAGTCAAGTCAAAAGGAATTTTAATTTTTTGTTATTCTATTCATATTTTTTGTGCTTAACTTTGTTGCATTGAAACTTTTAACCATTTTATGTTTGGTGACTTAGCAGGGGTTCATGGGGTAAGATGGATCGAATTGTCTCGACCAGTTGGAGTGATGGATTCGTACGTCCATCACTCCTGGACACACTGACCATCAGATTCCCACCCATTTCTCATACCTTTTACATCACAGAACTTCCTCTCCTTCCTTGAAAAGACCCACTACGTTTGGTGACTTAGCAGGGGTGCCCGGGTTCATGGGATGAGGTTTGTCTCGGTCTTGGTGGCGGACACGTTTGCCCAACCACTGCGTGGCGGGCTGGATCGGAGAAGACTGATTGAGGGAGGCCTTTTGACCTCTCCAGCCGGATTCTCCCAACCCTTCGCCTTGCACCGCAGTGTGAGGAATAGATTCATTCGTCCGTCATTCCTGGCCACACTGACCCCCAGATTCCTACCCACCCCTCACACCCTTTTCCTACCCATATCTTCTTCTCCTTCCTTTCCCTTAAAAAACCCTCCACACAGCATCCTCAAAGATGACATAGGCCCCTAGGGAAATTATTTCAAAATTTTTACGATGATAATGAAATTAGTACCTACCTAGGTACCTACCTACCCATCTAGTTACGAATTTTAAGAGCGTTCTCTTTATAGAACGCCTGGATGTGATATTGCACAGAAATGGCGCTATAAAAATCTTGTGTATTTATTATTGGATAGTAACCATATACCAATTTGGCCTTTCCATAACCCGAAATATTAGGTGTATAAAATAAAGCACTAAAAATCTCCTCCGTCTTTTTAATATCTTCCTTTATTTACACGTATCGGGCGATTAAAATGTGAAGCGCATTTTAATCTTACCATTTTCCCATATTTATAAACAGTAAACAGTATTAACATTCGACATGGCCGCTATACGAGAGCTGTCAGCTAAAAGCCAGGGGTGGTGGGTGGGTTTCTGAGACTGTCAAACAACTTTAAAAATAGTTAGAGGGAAGGGGGTAAAATTATCGTGTGTCCTAAGTTCGTGCAATTTTCGGGCATTAAATTCATGTTTTAAGATGAAGCCATGCTAAATAATGCAAAATCATACACAATCATATGTGTTTGTTTTGTAATTTTAGATGGCTTAGAAGTATATAGATGCTTCAATTAAATACTGTGTGTAGAACAGACCCTTGGCCCTTAAAAATATCGATAATTTTTTTTATTAATCTTTTAATAAGCCTATAAAAAAATAAAGTGTATGGTCTATAAAAAACACTTTCAAGTCCTAACTCTCCTATTTACAAACCACTTTTCGGATATGGTTTTATTGTGTAATGTGGAAAATTCAGTTTCTTTTATAATAATCGCAAAAAAATGATATTTATGCCCGAAATTCCCAAAATAAAATAAAATATGCAGATTCGCGATGTTATTTTACAATACGGCCGCTAGTCGACGAATTTGGATTTAAAAAGTGAACCTTATACCGTCCACCGAAGAACTACTCACTCGCCACACCCATTCTCTAGTCAGTCCTCCGCGGCCGTAGCGGGGGAACAGACGTTAGGCTCCACGTCGCTTGGTTTTGTGAAATCAATTTAAAATTTTCGTTTTATTACAATAAACAATGCGTAAAAAGGAGTTAATGTTTTTTACATATCATTACGAAATCAATCTGTAAAAAAAAATCTCAAATACCTTTTCCAACTTTTCCAAAAGCTTTTTCTCAAGTATTTTCAAACTCCTCCCTTAAATGGGTGTAAATTGATATTTCGATTTTTTCCTGGACTATTGGATCGCCTTTAAGGCGATGCAACATGAAATACTATAATAAAAATCTTTTTTTTTTGGTTTTAAAATTTCATCATTTAGAAATACTGAGTGGAACACATCTTGGCCATGTACCAGTTTATTTATTCTTACGCCCAATCCACTTTTGTGATAGTTCACATTGTGGAGGAATTTAAGAACGCAGTCATTATATTCATAATTTATTTCACTTTACAACGGCCACACCGAATAAAACGGAATAGATGTAATATTTTGCTTCCGATTGTCTTATGAAACTATCGGTTCCGATTTACCAAATACATGTCCGATTCTTGTTGCCTTTTTTTGTCGTCTCAGTCGTTTCCGATGTGTCTAACGAAACACTACAATCACCCCAAAATATAATTTATAAACAAGGATAAAGTTGAACTTTTAGCGATTGTATAGGTATTTGCTTCTAAAAAGAAAATCGCGAAAAAAGTGGATTCATCCCCTAAATTTTAAAAGTCTTACGGAGAGTACCTACATAATTTCTAAATGAAATATCCTAAACTACTTATGACCGGTCAGTGGTTGAGTGGCATAGCGCTGGGATCCCACCTGGGCGTCGCGTGTTCGATTCCTCGGCTGGCTAAGTCCTCCATCACAACACAAGCAACATTGTCGGTTTTCAGTGGTGGTAGTAGGAGATTTTCAAACATTGTTGGGTTATTCGTAACCCGGGAATGATTGTCTTTCTTTAAAAAAAAAAAAAAAATACTTCGCA
Organism: Limnephilus marmoratus; assembly: GCA_917880885.1. Lineage (NCBI taxonomy): Eukaryota > Metazoa > Arthropoda > Insecta > Trichoptera > Limnephilidae > Limnephilus > Limnephilus marmoratus. The sequence continues at coordinate 29,487,704 of OU862926.1, read as the reverse complement.
AAACTGACTAGTCGGAAGAAAAAGATGGACGTTTTTCAATTCTTTGCAAACGCGCCGCGCGCCTCCGGAATTATGTGAAAGGAACGAAGCTACCGGAAAAGTATCAGACTATCGAATCCAACTATCGTACGGAAAAATCTGACATCTGTTACCGCACAACAAGCAGTGTTTTCAACGCTCATGCACAACCCGCCCCTGCAAAAGCAAAGCTCTCCGCTGGATTGAGTTTGGGAGCTGTAACTGTAGGTCAGTGGTCACCAAGTGCGGCTCGGGAGCACGTGAGGCTCTTTGGCTACCTGAGTGCAGCTTTTCGACGAATGAAGTGTTTAAAATAATTTTATTTTACTAATTAATTATTAATAAAATTTTAGAGTAGGTAGGTAATTAATAAGTAATAAGTAGGGACAGGTCAAACATTCTTCTGAGAACGGCACTGTTTTTTCCCGTCAAAATGCTGTTGGCGGTTATTCTGGTAGGTATGTCTTTACCGCCGAAGTTTAATGTCCTTATCCATGAGTAGGCGTTCGGAATTTTACATTATTATTTCTTTTCAATCAAGAGCTTTTTCAAGCCATTTCAAATAGTGCTTGGTTGGCATTCCTCGGTTAAATATTTTATTGGGAATCGTTTATTAGTAGACAATTAATTTTATGTAGGTATCTAATATTTGCACGTTATTTTTTTTTTATATTTTCGCGATAAATAAGTGCGTAGATTGCTATCGTGATTTATGATGTTTTCTGACAAAATATTGTTATTTTTAAATTATCGGCTATGTACAAGATTTCATAAGTACCTACTTCGATTTGTAATTAAAAACTTCAGATAATTAAAAAAATAATATTTTTGAAAATTTTATAATAACTTAATAAAATTAGCATTTTTAATTATGAAAGTGGCTAAGGTGAAGCTAAGATGAGTTTTGGTTTGAAAATTTGTTCGCTAAGAAATATTATGGATGTTTCTATTAAATACTGAAATAGAACACATCTTGGCTTCATTATCATTACCATCATTACATAGTATAAAATGAAGTCGCTCAAAATGTATATGCGCGTTAATCTTTTAAACTACGCAACCGATTTTCATACGGTTTTCACCAATAGATAGAGTGATTGAAGAGGAATGTTTATATGTATAATACATGTAAATTATATTAGAGAAAAGCCGAGAAATTCAAAGAAAACATATTTTTGTGCGATTTAAAACGGCTGGCGGGCCGTACTATAGTCACTTTAGAAATTCGTTCTACGGAAGAAATTGGAAAATAGATGTCCTAGAGTAAGTAGGTATTTGATTTTCCCTCCAGTGTTGCATTGCAAGCATTGCATAATTAGTGGCGAGTTAATTAGTTTATATGTATAATACATGCTTATTATAATAGAGAAAAGCCGATAAATTCAAATATTCAATTCAGGCAGCGGGCAGCGGCCAGCTGGCAAGCGGGTGGTGGTGTGATTTTATAAAGATTGGGTAATGGCGTTGTGTTTCGTTAGCCACAGCAACGTGTGGCTGGGTCTGCTAGTTGGATATAATCGAATATTTATGTCTTTTTGTAAGTCTGGAAAAATAAAGTATCCGGTCTATAAAAAATGCTTTCATGTGACAAAATCTCCTACTAATAAATCCATTTTCGGATAAAGTTTCATTATAATAATATATGGCAAATTAAGTTCTTTACAGAATAATCGGAAAACATTTTAATATTTGTGCCCTAATTTCACAAAATAAAACATAATAACGAAATTTCACGTTGTTGTTTTCGGCATGAATCAGAATGGGGGTGTTCAACGAATTTAGATTTGATAACAATCTTACGCCGTCCGCATAAGGACCGCCCTCAGTCCTGACACGGGGGTGTGTGGACGTCTCAGGACTCTACATCGCTTGGTTCCGTGTAATCGATTTTTAATTTCCTTGTTATTATAATAAACAATACGTAATATAGGAGTTATGTTTTTTACAAGCCTTTACGAAATCAACCTATGAAAAATAACTCTCAAATACCTTCTACAACATATCCAAAAACTTTTTGTAAGGTATTTTTTAATTTTGAAATTTTGTTTATAATTTAATTTTTTTTATAGTGCTGATATTTGGCTACTTTGTAACGAGTTTGCCGACCACTGCTGCAGGCTGAATGATTGATGAAACAACACAAACACCGCTGCGGCCGTGTTACCTAGTGCTAACCTACTGTTACTACCCACTGTCTGTATGGATTGTGAATGTTGATGGCTGATGGACCATTTCTCGTTTCTCGCATATTCAGTCTGCATGCGTCGCGTCGCGTCAATCTCAACTTATGACGCGCGCACTTCTGGATCAGGGCTGTACCAGGGATGTATAAAGCTAATATAATACATAACAAATACATGCAATTAATCATCATCGGACATTCGGATAGCCCTGACCTGATGACAGTTTAACTAACTAATAGCTGGGGTACCCAGCTTCGCTCAGGGAGTTCGAACCCACGACGGATCTTGCTTTATACACTCCTACTTGTGGGTGGCCCCACCCATACAAAAAAGACTTCGAAAGGTCCACAATGTTCCAGAACATTCGATAATATTCGAGAGTGTTCAACAATGATGTTCCCGATTCCCTATTCCCGAACATTCCACAACATTCTAATAATTATGGATACCATTCTCCCTTATCCAGAATGTCGAGACTTGTCAACGCAAGTCAAAGCATTGATTTTTTTGGTGTAAAACTAAAGCTTTCGGCAGTCGATACGCAATATCTAAATGCTTCTTCATGCTTTGACTTGTAGTGTCTCTATACATATGTACTTTTCACATTTTATATTGTCATTGCTATTAATTTATATGTGCTCTCCCTTCACGGTCATTTTTTATTATATCTCTTTTTTTATTATTTTATTTGTGTTATTATTGTGTTTTTAATGGACTGTTGTCCGTAAATTAATAAATAAACAATCCAGAATGTTCCGGAATGTTTTGAAATGTTTTGGAATGCTCTGAAATACTCTCGAATGTTCTGGACCGTTCTAGAAATTTCTAGAGAGCGAAACGTCCAGCCATTATTTCTTCAAAAGCACGCCCTTCAGGTAAAAACAGTAACCTTCTTCATGGGTGGGGGATAGGGGCCATTCATAAATTATGTCACACCTTAAGTGGGGGGGAGGGGAGTAGAGAAGTGTGACATTGTGTGAGAAGGGGCATGGGGGGTTCATCAACTCTGTGACGTCACATGTAAATATCAAAATAATTATTAAAATGCAAAACTTTTTTAGATGTAAAATTGCAAAATATGTGACGTCACACTAGGGGGGAGGGTGTCTCACAAATGTGACGATGTGTGACAGGGACGGGGGGGGGGGGGTCAAAAAATAATGAAATTCGTGTGGCCCCACAGAGGGACGCACACAATTCTTTTATAATATGTATCTATTGATTATCGCGTACCTAATAAATACAACACGAGATTCCGTGCTCTGTTTCACGTAGTTACTTCACTCTGTTTATTTTAAAGTGGTTTGAATATTGGATATTGATTTCACTAAAATAAAAACTTTTTTTTTATTTCGTAGGATTCGAACCTTCGTTCGCTTGATGTTCGTCTCTCTGGCCGCTGAGACTTGTAAGGCGCCTTGCCCACCGCGCTATCGAAGGCCCACGCCGAAGCGCGAATTTACCGCATTATATTAGAACCGTGTATTTGTGTAGAACTGAGTTGTGACGCATTTCTGCTTCATTCGTATTTCAAATCACTAACGGCGCTAAAGAAGTTTCACTTAAAAAAATCTTAAAAATAGAAGCAAAAATTGTAAAGACGAAAAACAAATCAAATTTTAAAAAGTAGAGATTGTTGCAGTGAAGAATGGAGGGTAGAATTTTAGACCAATCATATTTTTTTTTACCCAATTATTTTGATTTTATTTTGTTAACGCCGAATTGCCATTGAATAGCATTTTTTTTTTAAATAATGAATCTATGTTATTTAGTATAGAGATTAAATTATTATAAGGCTCTGTTAACAGTATGTAAATATCAGCATCAATTTTATTTTAAATCGTCAATTTATCATAGAGATTGCAAATCCTTGTTAAGAGAATTACATCTCACACTTGATGAAGCATTATTCTCTAGTTTTCTTACATGGGTTAGGACTTTAATTAGTTGATGACAAAGAGGGGGACAATCAATTAAGTAGGTAAGTCATATCGATAATGTCACTTCTTTTTTTTACATAATCTACGTTTTTGAATTAAGTTTTCTCAATTGAATGAAAATATGAATGAAGCGGAATAAAATAAAAAATATTTATCTCACACAACGAGGTAAGAACACAAATTAACGAGGTAAGAAGGACAAAGTCGGAAGTGGATATTAACTCTCTTACCGAAATCCGATCGAGCTGAAACTCGGCAGATAGACTAGTTGTCGATGACAATGCATGCAATCAACTTTTGCTGGCAGTCACGCACACACACGCGGACATAAACGTATTTTTTGAAATTCGAAGTAATTAAACTAACTAACTAACTAACCATCACGCCGTTTCCCCGCAGGGGTAGGCAGAGAGGACGGACCGCTAAACAACTCGGTCTTGGCACACACTCTTTGCCTCACTCACATTCATACATCGTCTCATACATTCTCTTCTATTATTCCGACTTTTGACATGACCCGACTCAAGTATCTGATTCACTTGATCGTGCCATGTCTTCCTCGGGCGTCCCCGACTTCTTCTACCATTCACATTCGCGTCGTATATTCTTCTTACACTAACTCTTCTTACTCTTCTTACAGTAATTAAAGCACTTACCAAATAAATGTTGGCCTTACTACCTCCGGAGTTAGCCCGGTTTGGCGGATGATTCCCTTCACTGGATAGGAAGGTTCAAACCTCAATCAATACAACAATAAAAAATGAAAATACATTTGAAAATAGAAGAATTATAGTTGAAAACTTAATTTTTATGGTTTAATTTTTATTTAAGTTGAAAGTGTTTGAAAGAGCTGTAAAAAAAATGATGCACAATATTTTGCATGCTTTAACAATGAGCGGAATAAATCTTTCGTTTAATCCATCAGTTTGGGAGGCGGAGATTGGTACCACCTCCCCGGGAACCATTTATTGGATAACTAACACCTCTGCCATCGGTCATCCACTGCAGTTTGTTCTTGTTCGTGAAGCTAGAAGAGAGACAACATTTATATAAAATAACGTATCATAGAAACTATAAAAAAAGAATATCAAATTCAAACACGTTCCAAGGCAGCGTAACACAACACAAAAACAGCATCTATAACTTCTGGCAAACCGCAGGCAGTCCCGACGGTGGTCTTTCAAATCCTTCGCACCCTCCCCGGCAGCACAGTGGCCAGACATGACCCCTATGATATGGTGGGATAGTGGAGAAGAGACTTTTGAAGAACCCTGGGGACCGAGAAACTCCCTCCAGCCGACAGGACCACAAGAGAACAGGAGAGATAAACGGTCGAAGTGAATCTTCTTTTTCACTGTTAGCGCTTCGTCAGGAACAGTGCACGAAATTAAGCGCTTACAAAACCCACAAAATGAAGACACCACCTGTGCCATGCAGGGACAAGGGGCTATTCCACCCCCTTACGGGGAGGGTGTAAAAGTACAGCCGATGAAGCAGTACAACTTTGTCCAGTTTGATAGCCACTCTATAGAATAACTGACGGTCAGCGACCGACACTATATCTAGCCCAAGCCTCGCATTAAATTTTTGCCATTGGTAATTTTAAAGTAACAACCCATCAAAGGCTAATGTGTATTATGATTCCACCTCAATTTAAGAGGTTTTCACTTTGGTGGTTTCTTTAAAGTAAAAATTGTATAGTTTGCTATTCCGTGTTAGTCTGTTGCTAGTGGTTAGCTTCTCTCGAATTGAAACTACAGCTCAACAGCTAATAGCGGAGTTCATAGGTCCGACCAATTAGCCTACGATTTGGCCTTAAATATTTATAGAGCGGAGCCCTGCCACACTACGGTCTTACCTCAACGTTTATTTCTGGGTTCAGAACAGATAGGGGATGTTTATTTTTTTATAATATTTTAATATTTTCGCAATTGGACGACCGCCTGGCTTTAAAAGGTTGAGAATCATTTTGATTGTCATAGAGATGTTTTTAAAACTGTTGGGAGTTGGGATTTGGAAAGTCCAGTGCTGGATATTTTAACTGTACCCTCTTTAGAGAGCAATACTGATTTTAAACATAGAAGGGGTGGGGCTGCTGACAAATATTCAAAACACAGGTACCTACATAGGTTTCTAGATACCTATATAAACCAATTCAGTGTAATAACGTGTAAGATCCAAACTTCTGATTTCCGAAAATAATGCGTTATGGTTGTGAAATAGACCCATCCTTATGGCTTTTTTCTTCTTGCCTCTGCAATTTAAAAAAAGCGGAACAAGGGCTTTTACATTTCATCGACTGAGATTTTGTAGTGCTTAAAAATGTTTAAGTTCTTCATCAAGCTCGGAGTTGTATTTTATTTTTATACGTATTAAAATAGCCATTTTATTACCTTCGTGCCCGTCCAAACCCTAATTTTTTAAAGTATTTTTTTATGAAGGTAACCTACTCAATTCGTTTACGTTTATTAGTTTATTGTTTTATTTTTAAACCGTACGTATAACTTCTTGTTCTTTTTATTTTCTCTGGGCTTCGTTCCTTTCCCATAATTCATGATTCGTTTCGCGTTTTGTTTCAAGCACTTATAAACAGCCTTAGACGGATGTTCGTCTTTCAATAATACAAGTATTTTTAACGCTTCTAAATTAATGAATCAGCCTGTATTTCGCTGGTGGCGTATTATTGCCATTGTTTACCCTATCACCCATTTGATTATCTCCCAGCGCTGATGGACTTGCATAGCCATTAACTAAACTGTTTACATCTTCCATCAAAACTGATTGCCTATTGCCCTCGCTCTGAGTTCCCCATTCTACGCAAACATCAGCTACAGCTACGTCCTTACTGCTTACTGCTTATTCCATTGCTTATTCAACATTACTAAACTTATTTGTCTGTCTTCTATCTTCTATTGCAGATCGCCAATACTGAGCTGTTAAAATGAAATTTTATTTAGATATGTTATTGGATTCACTTACGCGATTATTTTATGGTCCCTCGAAGATCTCTGAAGGTTTGGAGTCGGGTACAAATGGACTTCTTTCTTCCAAATCAAGGTCTTCCAATACAAGGGGTTGTCGCACACTTTTAAAACTATACACCGAATGAAACACTCGTGTTAAATTACTTGTGAATTGGTTATTTGCGTATAAATAGTTCAGATAGTCTTTCAATCATGTTGAGATGATTTTAGGTACTTGCTATAAGGCTTTTAGAAATGGAATTTTTGCAAGGAATTGATAACAATAGTTTTCATGACTGACCCTTTTTTTTCAAACAATGACAATTTTGTCGTATAAAAATGAAGACAAAATGTGACACAGACTTGAAAGTAAAAGACTATTTTACATTTAAGAGACATGTGACACAGAATTGAAAGTAAAAGACATTTTTACTGTATCAAGGAATCAAGGAATTTAAATATAAAATGGCAGATTGAAAATGAAGTTAAATATTGCAAATAAGACGACACGACACTCTACAATTATTATATTTTGTGATATGGATTGTTGACGACGTTTTAAGGTATTTGCCGACCGATATCAGAAATGTATCTATACATAATTAATTAATTACAGTTTCACTGCAAGAGACTATCCATTTTCTAAATGAACATTAGGTTCTGTAACTAAAAACCATTATCGCACAAAAACAATATTTTTTTTACATTATTTGATTAAGTTAACGAAAGCCATAGCTTAAATTCTAAAATTTTCTGTTGCGATGAGCAAAAATAGGATCTTCCATATTTTCTTCAATTAATTTTATGAACCTGCTGTTAAATTAAATTATTCTTCGTATCATAGAGAGAGTTAGATCGGACATTGGGAAATTCAGACTTTTTAGCCGTTAGAGACTTTGGATCGTTTTAACATAGTTACCTACATGGAATCGGTGGCCTTGACAAAATTAAGAAAGGGACGCTTAGATGTACTACACTGTGAAAGGAAGATTAAGTTATTGCATGATCATGTGAATCAACTACTTGATTCGGCCCGAACTGCGTCAGTACAATAGAAGAGTAGGTATGCATGAGGCGATGACATGTATGAATTCGATTGAATAAAATACAGCAGAGAGCAGAATTTATGTCATGAAATATCCTCTGTACCTAAAACCATTAGTCAGTTACCTACGGTAAATATATGAACCTCCGGTGCGCTGATCTAATATCACATGTTGCATCCACTAAGCCACGAAGATATTCCTATCGCTTACTACCTACAGTACACCATTGAAAACAGTTTTAAGCGATGACTATATAAAACCGTTTAAATAAATTCATTATAATTTTCTCTCAATCTTTAAGTCAATCACTATCTTTCAAAGTCAAAACTTCACAGGAAGCGTTTTAATAGCCCGGAAAAAACCTTTTAAAACGCGCGTAAATAAACGTGTCAATTCCAACATTTTCAATTAAAAATTTCACAATCTGTGATGACACTGTGATTCAACAATCTAAAGTTAATTTGGACACAGAAACACGTGTGAGCTTTTGAAAGGAAAATATTTTTAGTGTCCGAGATCTCCCATTCCAAGAAGTGTAAATCACGGTAAATATTATCATGTTTGATGAATGGATTTTGGATCAGTGATTGTTTTAACTTTTGTGAATCTTTTATTCAGATGAATACAAAGAAGTGAGAAGTGAGTGCGGTTTTATTTTTGGATTGTTTAAGAGTCAAAATGTTTAACGCAAGATTACTATTCCTTTTCTAACGTTTTGGTGATTTTTTAAAAAAAATTTATTTTTTAATTTTTAAAAAGAAAGACAAACATTCCCGGGTTACGAATGAACCAACAATGTTTGAAAATCTCCTACTACCACCACAGAAAGCCGAAAATGTTGCTTGTGTTGTGATGGAGGATTTAGCCAGCCGAGGAATCGAACACGCGACGCCCGCGTGGGACCCAAACGCTTTGCCCACTCAACCACTGACAGGTCAGTGGTTGAGTGGGCTAAATAATTCAGGTTATTATTTAGTCAATGTGACTAAATAATAACCTGAAACTGGAGCACTTCATGCTCACTCTTTATGATATTTAATTTATCATCAAACATACCAATTTAGGTTGTCGATGCATCGCCATCGGTGCGTCAAGTGATCTGAAAGAATTCCGCTTGTTCAAATAATGATTAAAATGATTGAAAAGAAATGGAATCGTACTAAATTTCGAAAAAAATGTCAAAACTCATATGTCTGAAATAAACATCATTTTATAGCATGAGAATCCCTGGTGAGGAGAAATATGAAATACATTATGAATTATTGTAGGTAAGTATCCTTATAATTGTGAATTATAATTTGTTTTTATGTAATGAAATAAATTACATAGGTACCTATGTATTGTACATAAAATGCGTAAAATCATTCGTTTCAAATCTTAGCAGAGAAAAGATCAGGTAGATTAAAAGATCAAAATTATTTTATTTTATGTTTGAAAAATGTAATTCTTTTGCTTAAATTTTTGACAAATATCGTTATATTTTACTAACAGTGTTGATTCGTAGGGTAAATTTCTGACGTCTCTCTAATTTGTCAACAAAAAATATAAATATTGGTTTTTGAAAGGCAAAGACCCGGATTCAAATATTTTATAAATTTAAATAAATGAAGACAATATAAGCGAAACTCAATCGAAAATCTGGAAACAGAAAAATCAGAAAAACATATTGACACCTCTGGGACTCGAACCCAGGACCTCTTGCTTTCCGGGCAAACGCGCTAACCACTGCGCCACGGTGTCGATATGAAATTCGGTCATGTTTAACTGTACCATACTTCGACTAAGAACCACCTGCATTATCTTCATTTTCTTTAACGCATATATTATTGGCAACTATCTTTATGTATGAAGAGGTCCTGGGTTCGAGTCCCAGAGGTGTCAATATGTTTTTCTGATTTTTCTGTTTCCAGATTTTCGATTGAGTTTCGCTAATATTGTCTTCATTTATTTAAATATTACAATTTGAGGTTTTACTCATAAAGTTAAAATAAAAAAAATAAAAGATTTTATAAATACTTTCAACTTCACTAAAACCTTCATTTATAATATCCCGTGATTTTTACGGGGCTGCGCTAGTCTCACTGCGCTAGTAAAAATGACGGAGAATGAATTCGGATTTCGAATTTAAAACTTTATTTTTTTTTTCTATTTACGTATAATACGAAGATAATATTCGAATAGCCTTTCAATAATAAAAATTGTTATTGTTTTTTTAGAGTTTTAGTGTCGCTAGTTTGTTTATTGCACAATGTATACACCACACGACCACGGTGGAATTAAAAATACTTAAATTATTATTACCGTCGGTCTAATAAGCGTACATGCTTATGTAATAGACAAATTGGTATATTGTTACGACTTTCCACGCTTTATGGTTTTCGTGGTATTACTAAGTAAGTTTACCTAGTGATCTTATCATCCGCATGGGTTCAGGAGTATGCTAAGTACAGGAGATTGTGCGATAAATCTTCTTCTAGCAAAAAATTTTATGGGTTTTCAGTTACCTGTTTAGTACTTTGAAAATAGAAAAAATGACGAAGATCAAAAAATGAATTGTGCGCTAGTGGGAGATTCACGTCAGGTGTGCTTGTGGGAGATCCACTTTTTTATGTTCATCACGAGAACTTCTGCCTACCAGAACACACCGATCAATAGATCGACTGAACTGTGCTGCATTGACTATTAAAATTGTCACTTACAAACAGTTTAACTGTACTGCCTTTTGTTCAAACCAAACCAAAATAATAACAAATCACCTGAAAGTCGTATCCATAAGAACTCCATCAAAAGAATTATAATCTTTAATGTTTTCACCATTAGATAACTTTTCTCGAAAAATGCACTACTCAAATTTAAAGGAAAAAATGAGTGCCTTACTGACTAACACACCTCTGCTGCAAGGAAGAAAAACTCAAATCTCCTGAACATCCCAAAATTAAATGCGTCAAATTCTTTTCAAAATTTTTACTAAATTCAATATTGTCTTCTAAATGAAATTAAGAAAACGACATAAAAACATGGATAAATAAACAAGGAGATGAGAAAATCATTAAAATTGTGAAGTAACACCAACAGAACCTACGGTCAACAAGGATGAATATATAGAAATCAATACATAAGAAGATGAGGAAATTAAGATATTCAACAAACATGAAAATGATAAAATCATAATGTAACACCTATTCAACCTCCTTCAGTTCGCCTTGGAACAGGAATAGCTAGTGGGAGGGACGAATAAACTATTTCACTTTATATTTTATACTTCTACTTTGCTCGATTTCCTATCAATCTTTTCTAGTAGTAGGTACCAATATAACATAAAACAGAATGTCAGTGCATATTCACTTGATATTGTTGCCTTAAATTTTCAATATACATAAGTACACTGTTATCTACGCACTAGTTAATTTTTTTTCCTATTCTAATTTACTGTACCTTTGGATATGCGCCATAAATATATTTGGATCCTTTTGGGCATTAATTTCTTTAAATTAATAATTTATGATATAAGACCATGAGGGCGCCATCTATGGTTTTTGTATTGTATTGAATTTACCTATGTGACTTGAAATTCAGTATATTCATGCATTTCCTTACCTCTGTGAAGCAGGCAATTACTTCCGACGGGAGTGTTAGTGAAAAGCCAACAGATGTCACTCCTAGTCAGTCATTATCAAATAATTCACCCAATAATTGAATTATTGTTGTTACCTAAGATTTGGCACGTATTATTAATAGGCAGATTTATATTTCATTGTTGAAACTTCCTTGCTGTGCGAAACATCTGTTGAGATTATGCAATACCGCCTTGGCAGAAATTGATATTTTTTAATGAAAAGAAGTGTCTTTTGTGTTGGACATCGTGCATGAGCTGCATTCTCTGAGTGAGTATTGTTTTGTTTTCACTTTGGATTTTGGAATTGCTGGGTCAACTGTTTTGTGTCACATAGGGAAGGATCAATTTTCCTTGATTTACATAGGGTAGTCATTCCCTTGTGTCAGGGGCTATTTACACGCCCCTACAACCTTTATGTTCAAAACTTGTAATATTCGCTGTAATACATTGGTGTGTGACTTCATTACGGAAATCATAAAAAATAAATTAATAAAATTAGTACATTATGTAGAATTAGTACCTAGGTTTAGGTATATATGTTATATCGTTATCCGTCTAGTGTAAGGCAAGTTACATGGTGGTATGCATTAAGGGAAAGATGACACGTGAGGTCTCAGGTTTAGGTCCTGGTTTGTATACCTTAAGGAAGCTGCCGCGTAGGTGGTTACTGATGTTTCAGTATAACACGCCTGAAAACTACCTTAAATATACAGTTCAGAGACTTGATGGGAAGAAACTGATAAATATACCAAAAAACAATATATATATATATATATATATGTATATATATATATTTTTATTATTACAGTTGTTGAGAATCCAACCGTGCTAGTCAAATGCCCGTGTTGTGGTGGTCGACAAATAAGAAATTTAATTTGGGCATTCACTAGAAAAATGGATCACACAGGATAAAGACGAATAATTATAAACTCGAAAATCTTAAAAATGAGACGATAGAAATGTATGAATCTGTAGGTCTCAAAATCAAAATATCTCGATGGGCTGTCCATGTGGAATTAAAGCAAGATGTATAAGACGACGAAAATTATGGATGAAAAATACCTAGATGAAATTCTCACGTCAAAGAAACGAATCGATTAGGAAAGCAGAAGATAGAACAAATAATATAAAATTGACTTTAGTTCAAACCCTGCAAATCACAGACATTGCACAAATTTATCGTCCCATTATTGCAGAACTAGCATAAATGAATTTAATGATTTTTTTTATGAGAGCTTTAACAAAATTGTTTTTTCATCAATTTAGTTACGCTTGGAATAATCTACGATCTAAGCAGATATTATTGATAGGCATAGATAGGCTTGTTATTGTCCCAAATGGATAATCGAAATAGGAATTTTTCGATAAAAAAAAGAATTTATTAAAATTTTTTAGTCGGGTCAATTCTGCAATAAGGGATAATGATGACGAAATGAAAACCGTTAATTACCCGATGCAAAATTTGCCAATTAAATCACTTTATTATTATTCGCCATTTTTGCGCAACCTCTAAAGTTATGGGCACAACGTAAAAAAATCACGGTCAGTGGTTGAAGTACAGTGCATTAACTGAAAATGAATACTGTTTGGGTTCCCTTACAAACGCAGCGTTTCGAGAGCGTTTTCACAACTTTGCTCCGTAAGTCCCTTGTCAGACAGCGGATCACTTATCTGAAGGAAAGACTGCAAAAGTTCAGTAATATTCACCTAACTAACTAACTAACTAACCATCACGCTGTTTCCCCGCAGGTGTATATAGAGAGGACGGACCGCCAAACAACTCGGTCTTGGCACACACTCTTTGCCTCATTCACATCTCTATTATTCTGACTTTTGACATGGCCCTACTCAAGTAACTGATTCACTTGATCGTGCCATGTCTTCCTCGGGCGTCGTATATTCTTCTTACACTAATTTCTTTGTCCATTCTCTCTACATGCAAAAACCATCCCAGGGTCCCTTTATAAATCTTACTCATTATGTTTACATCAGCCTTACGTTCTTTGCGGATATTCACATTTCTCACACGATCATACATGGTTTTACCACACATACGCCTCAGGGATCTCATTTCAACAGCATTCAGTTTAATTTCATCATTCCTCTGCCAGTTCCATGCCTCACTGCCATACTTCAGGGTAGGTACCAGGACTACATTGTGGACTGCTAGCTTTGCTTTTGACAATTTTTTATTAGCGCCAACGGCATTCAGCCCTCCATTAATGAAGTTACCCGCATTCACCCTTCCTTCAATATCCCTATCAGCCTTCCCATCTCTCGTAAACATACTACCCAGATACAAAAAATCATCCACCTGCTTCAAGTATTCATCATTCACAACTATATTGCATACTGTTTTCGTACTCTCTCTCACTGCACTAACACCATGACCTTAGACTTACTTACATTCATCATTAACTGAGAGACTGTACATAGAGACATCAGAGACTTTAGATCTTCCAAACTGTTAGAAATCAGCACCGCATCATCAGCATACAACAGGCAACATACTTTCAGACTACTCAATTTCGCGCCCAATCCCACCTCTTTCAATTCTTGCATACAATTATCGATGTATAGATTGAATAACCATGGTGACATTACGCAGCCTTGCTTAACAATAATCACCTATAGATCATTTTAATATAATAAAAAAACAAAATAATGAAGAAGTGCAGGGGCCTTCATAAAAGTTGTGACTGTACTTCAACAGCGTAGGCCCAGTAGCCGGGAAGAGTAAAGTAACGTACTACTCGGTGCAGAGCTTTTACAGTAATAATAATAATATAAGTTAGTGTTTCGTAGAGTCGAGCTTAGGCGTGTTGTTTTTTTAAGCTTAACGATTTCGGTGTTGGTTTACAAATGGCCAGACCAGGTCTTCGATACCGGCCGAGTGCGTAAACACTCTCTAGGGTGTGCACAAGAAAAACAAATGTATTTAAATTTTTTATATTATTATGACTTTATGTCCAGGTTAAATCTTTCCCATAGGAAAAACAAAATCCTTCGAATCACTTTTTAACAAATGATCATCTTGTCAATTCGTGCAATGAAACTATATCAGGTCTATTATGACTGATTGTTCTGTCTGTTAGTATAGTTTTATCATAATATATTTTATAAAATTCATTTTCTAAAAATTAATTTTGTTCATATTCATAATATGGTACTATATTATGGCAGTCAATTAAGTTATGTTTAATTAATAAACTTTGGTGAATTATTTTTAAAACCTGATTGTGCCTAAATGTATACTCGGACGGCGCTTATACAGAACATCACGATATAATATTGTGTCTATGGTTTCCGGAAAACACTTTCTACATAAATCATCAATTTGATTTGTATCTTTGATTATATATATATTTTTATACAATATAATTTTTAGTATTAATGACTTTATCTTGAATGGCAAGCATAAATCCTTCTATTTCTGCGCTCAACTCTCCAATACTCAACCATTTGTTTGACGAAAGTTTGTCAACATACGTTTGATTGAGATAATTGAAGTGTTTTGCGTGAATAATTTTATTTTACCAGGAATCTAATAATTCCTGGTTAGTATTCGTAAAAATGTTGGCATTCTCGTCATATAAATTTAAAGGTATAATGCTTCTTGCAAATTATTTTGTGCATTTCTGTGCTATTAGTTTTCCCATGGAAAAAAATTCTTAGCATTTCTACCTGATTGTGTTTCAAAGATTTTATTATTTAGGGACTTTCTAATTTTAAGTGCTTTTAAGTTATCTAATTTTTTTGCTTTTATTGTTACGGTGAAGAATTTTAATCACTGTGTCCTTATTAAAAGAATGATCTTTAATATTGAATTTTACATAATAAATCTTACTTACCATCATACGTATTAATTTTAAAAATCAAGCCTCGAGTGACTGCCTTAGTTTTGGAGTTGGAGTAATTAAAAGCGTTTCCAAAGGAAATAACATTTCCAGTGCATCTGGCGCAAATAATACACATAACTTCAGAAATAATTACCAACTCCCAATCCATCTCCCAATCCATCTTCGCCGATAAACGATCAGCGTTCAGTGTTTAATGTTTAATCTCCCCAAAGAAAAATACACCAACCCACTGGGAAAATAAAACACAGTCAAAGAGATGGAAAACAGGAAGATGAAAAATCGACGGGAAATCCACAGAAGCAGTGTTCATGGCATCGAGTTTTGGTAGACGTGATTATACCGTATTTGTTGCATTGAATGTGATCGAATTTGGCAGAAAAAATATATATTATTCGGTTCGTCTTTGGTTTGTTTTGTAGAAAATTGAAATTTATACGACCAATTACCACCAGGAAAAAAATTTCCCTGACGGCCTGTCATCCTTGGGAGCACTGTTGGAAGGTATTTCAGGAGAGGACGTTCTAAAAAGGAAAAGGTATATGGGATCGGTGGGAATCTTTGGGTAACTTTGTGAAGGAGAGACATCCCACTGCGGTGCAAAGCGATGCAATGTGTCGAGAGCATCCGGCTGGAGAGGTCAAAAGATTTTCCTCAACCATTCTCTCCCGATTCGACGCATTGCGTCGTGCGTCGAATCAGATGGAGCAGACGCATCTGTCGCTAAGACCTCGGAAAACTTCTCCCTGCACCTGGGTACCCCTGCTAAATCACCAAACGTAGCTAACCGCCTTCTGTCGGATTTCTTCTCACTATTTCTACCTGAATACTTACTTTATTTTATTTTATACAATGTTGTTAATATTGAACGAAGAAAGTAGTGAAAGAAGAACATATGACGCAAATATCAATATTAGAAGTCGGGGACGCCCGAGGACGACATGGCACGATCAAGTGAATCAGATACTTGCGTCGGGCCATGTCAAAAGTTCGAATAATAGAAGAGCATGTATGAGACGAAGTATGAATCTGAGTGAGGCAAAGAGTGTGTGACAAGACCGAATTGTTTGGCGGCCCCTTCTCTCTGCCTACCCCTGCGGAAAACGGCCTGAAGTTTATTAATATTATTATTCTATTTATTTAAATACCAAATTACACATTTATGTTAAATATTTTATTTGTCGCTATAGTCCCAGTGAGAGATCGTACGAGACGTCGTCGTTCTGGTATATTTTTCGTTGCCATACAAAACATGTGATAAAAACGCGTGATAAGGAGGAGGACGCACGTCAATGACGTCCGTACGAGCTCTTGTTGGGACTGGTTTACATACAGTCGCCCATAATTTTCTTGTGAAATTTATAGTACAAATTAAGTACGTGATAGTGCAGTAATTCGCCTTATAATGATATCCTGTGACCTAGTTAGGTAAGTACAGCAGTAAAGACGGACAAAAACAAGCGAACTTAAGCGAATAACAACCAAAAGATATTTAATTCGTATTTGAAAGATTGAAAAAAAAGTCTCTTTGCTAATATGTATGTTTATTATTACTACACACCACAGATGTTTCCCCTTCCGACGGTTATTTTAGAATGAATGTTATTTTCGAAACCTTATACGACCTGTTCTTATGTATGGTTCGGAATGCTGGACAATCAGTAAGGGTGATGAAGGAGCCCTAGAAAGTTTTGAAAGGAAGGTGCTGCGAAGGATTTACGGCCCAGTCTGTGATAATGGAGAATGGCGTATCAGATACAACCAGGAGCTATACGATCTTTACGAGGACCCTAATATCTCCAAGGAAATCAAAACTGGAAGACTCAGGTGGGCTGGACATATCCAGAGAATGAGCGAAGGAGATATCCCAAAGCGAATTATGGATGGTGCACCTGGGGGTCGGAGAAGAGTTGGAAGACCAAAGCTTCGATGGCTGGATGGAGTGGTGAAGGATGCAAGCACCATCGGCATCCGAAACTGGCGCAACGCAGCACAACACCGACAGTCATGGAGGCAGGCTCTGCTGGAGGCCAAGACCCGACCTGGGTTGTAGAGCCACATATGATGATGATGTTATTTTCGAAATACGTAAAAATATAAGAACTGTCATTCGTTTGTCGTAAATACTTGTTGTATATTTTTGGTTTTCTATAAGTACCCACCAACTCCTAATCTGTCAAACTCCAAATAAAAGTAATTTATTTAATGGTAAAATAATAATTAGTTTTATGTCGATCAATTTATCCACTGTAGGTAATATTGTAGACGTTCTAACCGATATTAATTGTACCAATAGGAAACCGAAACCGAAGACAAATTTAAGCATTTTATGCAGGCCTTTACGAAATCAACCTGTAAAAAAATCTCAAATACCTTTTTCAACCTTTCCAAAAGCTTTTTCTCAAGTATTTTAAACTCCTCCCATAAAGGGGCGTGAATTCCGATTTCGATTTTTTCCTGGACTATTGGATCGCCTTAATATTTATGCATGTACTCCATATTCCTGCAAGTAAAATACAGTGAACTCTTTTTTAAGAAAAGCTCTCCAATATTCATTCAAAATGCTATTCTTCAAAATATTCCTTCACCATAAAACGTGAATAATAAAAAAAGTTATTACCATACCCATGCCTATAATAAGCTTCCAGGTACATATTTATAAAAAATGCAAGTATTTTAAAAGCTCTCCGAAGCACTCTGTTTGGGTCCGGTTAGCCGCTTGTATTAATTTTGTTTAGAGTACCATAAATTAATTATCGCTTTAATAACCGCAAAAAATAACAGATTTTAAAATCCAGCCATCTTCTCTTCGGCTTGATGTTGCCCAAAGTAAACAGCAGCTTTAAAGAATGACCACAAATTCTTAGGAGGAAATCGTTACGTTTTACTGCTTTTTAATTAATGCTTAAAATATTATGGAAAATTCATATTTCGGTTCATTGGTAACCTCGATTCGAGTATCTTCAAGAAACCTAAAAAAATACAATTTACCTATTAGCATTCTTTATTGCTTCTTTAAGGGATTTCAATCTCTTTCAATGGGTATTTTTAAACGACTCCAGATACTAATGTCTACAGCCTGTATGTCGGACGAATATCTACAGCTCATATGTTGGATTAATATCTATGAACTTCAGAGTGTGGACTAATATCTACAGAGCTAAGGTCGGACGAATATCTATGACGGTCCCAGTGGTGACTAATATCTATGGAGCGTAGGTTGGATTAATATCTACAGAGGGCAGCTGAGCAAGAGGTTGTACGGAAAAGCATAAATTACTTCAATTACGTAATTACTAATTACGTAAAGGCTTAAACGTTTAAAGTATGTACCTACATTAAGTTTTTGCATAATATTACGTATTTTGCTGTTTACGAGGACAATGAGCTGTAGATATTCGTCAACACTTTGGTTCTCATGGATATTAGTTCTTTTTTTTCAGTTTTTGGAATTCCTGTACATATTAGTAGACGCCCCTTTTTAAACACGTCGTTTTGACTCCATTCTAGATAGGACGATAGTTATATAAACAACATAATAACTACAAATACCTATCTTAAAATTAATCCATTTGAATAATACTTAGTTACCGAAGATTACGAGAAAATAAAATAATAATATAAAATATAAGCAAAAAAAATATGCCAGAGAAATGAAAATATGCGAATAAGCAGATTTTTAATCACAGTTTCGCAGGCCGTAATACATACCTGAATTTGAAATGAATTAGACCAATATATCAGATATGAAGATATTAGATATGTAAAAAATGTTGGTAAAATATGTTATGAAATCGCCTAACCCGGAAAGATTTTTGCGACATTAACAGATGTAGAAAGAGAGAATACCAAGTTTTTAATAATAGATGCTTAGTATAATTTGAAAAATCCATAAAACAGAAAACAGCTAAACATTTCAGCCGGTCAAGTTATGTCATTTAAAAAAAATATTTTTATGTAAAGCGAAAAAAAGTGGCCATATCTAATAACTTTTATAACGTGTGTGTGTAATTAAATATACTCGTATATTTTTTAAGTTTCTTATAAAATGCTCAACAAGTTTACAAAAAGGCTATGTATTTAACAATTTCATTTTTATTGCGTACGTCCGTTTGTAAAATTAAAAATTGATTTTCATCTGCTTCCAAATACAGTATTTTTTGGCATACGTTCATAAACAGCAAATCCATTTGAAATATAATGTCAGTCGGGAATATTTGATGACATTATGTTATTTTGTCTGAGTTCGAGAGTTTAAATGAGGATTAGTTATTTTCTAGCTTTGAATTAAAAGTAGTATTGAGGTACAAGTCAGTATTCCCGAAATCAACAAAGAATTTCAACATACACAATTTAAAAAATTCTTGTAATAGACCATTGTGTAAGCTACCCATTTAGTATTACGAAACAGAGTATTATTTTTCTAGTAGGTATATTTTTAAATGTTTTGACTTGTAGGTAGATGCGTGAGGGACAGAAGAAAACAGTCTGACGGACATTCGGACATCCCATTGACAGGAGTGCGCTAACTGCTAACTACTGCTGTTCAACGTTCAATGAAAGCACATTTAGGGATACGAATGACAGTTCATTTTACCTATCGCTTCCCAAATTGTATCTTTAAATATGGAAATAAAAAAAAATTAATAAGACCGTTCGTCTCTTCATCGAGTATAATTTCGTTTAAGATGAAGCCATACTAAATAATGCAAAACCATACAAAATCACATGTTTTTGTTTTGAAAATTTGATAGCTTAGAAGTATTATAGAAGCTTCTATTAAATACTGTGTGTAGAACATACCTTGGCCCTTAAAAATATCGGGCATTTTTTTTTCTTTTAATAAGCTTTTAAAAATATAAAGTATAAGGTCTATAAAAACACTATCAAGTCCAAACTATCACTATTTATAAACCCCTTTTCGGATTTGGTTTTATTGTATAATGTGGCAAATTTAGTTTCTTTTATAATAATCGCAAAAAAATGATATTTACGCCCGAACTTCACAAAATAAAATAAAATACGCATTTTCTTGTTGTTCTTTTCGACATCAATCAATACGGCCCGAACTCTACGAATTTGGATTCTTGAAGTGACCCTTATGGCATGGGCGCAAGAATCATGCACTGGGCATCACCTATTTCGTATCAGTCACGCCCTAACCGGCGCGGGACACAGTCGTGTGACTCCGCGTCGCTTAGTTTCGTGAAATAAATTTTAAATTTCAGTTCTCTTACAATAAACAATGTGTAAAACAGAAATTAGTATCTTTTCCTTTACGAAATCAACCTGAAAAAAAAATTTCTCAAATACTTTTTCCAACCTTTCCAAAAGCTTTTTCTCAAGTATTTTTAAACTCCTCTCATAAAGGGTGTGAATTTTTTCCTGAACTATTGGATCGTCTTAATATACATTTACTCTATCCGAAAATCGTGCTAACACATTTCTTACACAAAAAAAAACGTTCAAAACATTCTTACAACACAATCACATCGCCATAAATGTAACCAACCGACACTACAGTGTAGCTAAACTACATACTACGACATCACAAAGATAATTCATCTACAGTAATGTAGATCCAAAAATCTTAAACCTTCTCCCCGATAACCTAAAAACCGAATCCCAACCCATTACTTTCAAAATACTAATAACGCTATGGATACTTACATTTGCAATGTATATCGATCACAATAGGGGCTATTCATTTATTACGTAAGACGATTTAGGGGGAGTCCGGGAGCACGGGAGTCGACCATGTCTTATTTTTTCTTACAAAGGGGTGGGCGGGAGTCTCGATATTTCTTACATAAGATCACAAAAATGCGAAAAGTTAAAATTATAATTTGAAAACGCGCGGGCAACCGCGCGAGTGCCGAGGTTCGCTCGGATGCGTATAGGTAACGATTTCCATTTCCATGGCAATGGACCCGCGCAAACAAACATTAAAACAAACTAAACGTGTATTCATTTTTTCCTTCAGATCCTTACGTAATAAATATTAAATAGGGGGGAGGGGATCGACCTATTCTTATTTTTTCTTATAATAGGGGGGTGAGGGGGTCTATAATTCGTCTTACGTAATAAATGAATGGCCCCATACCCATAGATTTAACACTCAAATCACCTAATCTCCCGTCATACATTTTCCACGAATATGTTCTTGTCTAAACGGTGTTTGATAGGCCAAACACGCTTTATGAAATCAAAGTTTTGAATCGCAATTTAAAAAAAAATTGAATCTTTGGAAACTTTTTAATATTTATTTTTATATGACAAAAAAACTTTTATAATACATTTGTCCAAAAAATAAGTATTTTTTTTGTTATCAGTAATTTTAATTAAAAAATACGTAGATTGTGCCGTTCAGGAGTAAACTCAATTTTCCAAAGTTTGGCGATCAGTGGTGTACCTCAGTTTAGTATTGAAAGCAGTGGCTTACAACTGAGGATGTTTTAAATGTAACTTAAGACTGGATCTATAAGAAACTCGCGTGGCACGTAACGGACAAATTGCTCATACGACGCTCATCCGCAGCACGCTATAGGATGTCCGTACCGTTTTCTATCCGTTATCTTGTATGTGACTGTGTGTGTATTTTTACCAGTGGCGACTCGTGAAAATTTATGCAATTTTTTAAAATTATGTTTTACTTTCGAAGTTCGGGGTTTTTGAAGTGAAAACTTCTTTAGCACCGTTGTGATTTGCAACTCGATGAAATGAAAAATAGCGACACCAAAAAGAGACAAACATATGCGTTTGTAGGTTTTAGTCTGCAATGTTTATGAAATAGTATAATCTGTCTCCTTTTTGTGCGATGCTTCGTGGCCTATCGGTCTCCTTTTTGTGCAGTGCTTCGTTGCCTCCCCACTGCACAGGTAATCTCAACATAAAAAAATCATTAGGGTGGAGGACTTACAACTCACCGGTCATCCAAGATTTTGTGCAATAACCTGATAGTATTTGAATAAAACTCACCCTATTTTTTCTAGCGAAATGTCCATTGAAAATAACATATTTAAATATCACCGAAGAGATAAAAACTTCAGAAAATAAAAGTATTGTGAGCGCGACGCGGAAAATTGATTAAACGTTTTAATTATTTATGTTCAAGTATCGAAAATTTTTCATTAAAATCATTCACAGAAAATCTATTCCATAAGTCTCTCTGGGGCATTGGGGTCAAAAGGTTTTATATAATTAACGGCATCAATTTTCTTTCTAATCATATATACGTTATAGTAATTTTCGATAGAAAACTTAACTTTGATCGTCACTGCGAAACAATTTCTAATGCTATTCAAATTTTAGGTTTTGTAATACATAACACAAGGACTTTTCATAAATTTGGGTTAATGTAACTATTGTACTGCTCTTTTGTGAGATTGCAGCTAGAATATGCATCTCCTGTATGGTCTCCCATTTATACTAATAACTTTAATAGATATGTTCAGTGCAAATTATGGCAACCTGTAATTGATATCTTCTACAATACATTAATTTTTAATCTAAAACTATCGCTACTTACTCTACCCGGAAAACTATTAATCATATTCTTATATTTTTGAAATTACCGAATAACCTCATAGACATACCTCAAATGTTAATTGTTATAAATATCCCTATCACTGTAAAATATATTCGACTCCACCATCTTTTTCACCGTGACAACCATAGCACTAACTATTCAAGTTACTCACCACTAGTGTGATTTCATCGAACGGCTAATACATACCTTTACTATATTTTCAAAACCTCTCCGTCCTGTATCGAAACAAAAATAATTAGTTGTAAAATTATAATCGTGCGTTATGTTTGTAAAATGACAAGTATTAACTCTACTGATTTGAATTGTATGTATGACACAATGGCAATATGTTCTCTGTATAACTATGACAATATGTTTTCTGTATAATGTTTCTAATTTTTTAATACGTCGATAGAGGAAATTTGAAATGCTGAAAGGACGATACATTCAAAAATGAGTTAAATATGTTATTTTTCTCCGTTTTTATTTTCTCTTCCGATCTGATTCGTCGAAATATTTCTTAGAAAATAAGCAAGTCTTTTACTACTTGCATTTTAGGAGAATTTTTTTTTGTGAATAGTTAAAAATAAATAATATACTATTACTAGCTGATCCGGCGAACTTCGTACCGCCTCAGAATCAAAAACTGTTGTCAACTTATTAGCTGAATTGATCTAAATTGTTTCTCCCTGCGTATACCATACCTTGATCTAAATTGTTTCTCCCTGCCTGCGTATCCTTTCCCCTCTCGCGTTCCCTCTCCCTCTCCCCACTCCACTTCTCCCCTTCCTCCGTCCCGCTAACCCCCTTCATGAGTTCCTTTCCCCACTCCCCCCTTCCCCCCCCCCCTCACCGGTTCACAGTTCAATATTATACCCCTTACAATATTGCTGCAGTTCTTTCAAAATAGGAGAATTCGTTCCATACAAAATGTATGGGGAAAATAATTTTCTTCGGAGTGGAACACCCTTTACTTTTGGGGGTATGAAAAATAGATGTTGGTCGATTCTCAGACCTACCAGATAAGCACACAAAATTTCATCAAAATTGGTCCAGCCGTTTCGGAGGAGTATGGTAACAAACACCGTGACACGAGAATTTTATATATTAGATTAAAAACATTTACGAAAGTGTAAAGTATTCTGAAAAATCTATTTAATGTTATTTTGTGATAAAAAAATCGTAATTATAGGTCTTCGAAAATAAGAGATGAGATTTTTTGAAAAAATTAAAACTTTCTTGTCGCCCTTCTGAAAAATTAATATTTTTTACAACATATTGTCTGCAAAAGCCTTGCGGACATTTAATAAATAAATAAATTAAATTACATAAATATTTTGGGTCACCACTGAAAAATTAACATTCATCACTCCGTTCTCTGTACTCTGAAAACCAAAGCTTTCAGCATCGGGCCGTGATGGACAACTTTGTTTGTTTAATCCACTGGCATTACTACACAATTATAATTGATCATCACATGTCAGATTGGCTCTCCTAGACCGGGAAGTTGTATGGTCTATCAGCCAACTAATTCCGGGCTATTCCAAACTAATATTTGATTCGTTTTAAATGTGTAATTCGCGGTAGTTCTTCGATGTTCTGTTGTTTTCTGGTTTGATGGCGTCATAGCTTTAATTGCGGTTGAAGTTATAATATAAACGATTATATTTATAGAGGTTCTAATGCGGTTACTTTTTTGTGGATGGATGATTAAATGATTTAGATATTTGCTTGAGGTTAACTTCATTGTCGATAGACCGCTGTTTTATCCTATAAACTGGCAGATTGTAGTCAATTTCCGAATGGGAACGGGTTGTTTTGTCGACTTGTCTTAGGCTCGTCTAAGGGAAGCTCCATAAAGCCATATAGCACAGATATATGGCTTTAATGGCGTACGCAATACTGCAATGAAGTAATACTTTTTTAAAACCCAAATCAGTATATGAAATTTAATAAAATAAAATAATTCGATTGAATGAACATATTTAGGTCTCTTTGATATGGATTTTATAATATTTTATTTTAATTCGTTTGTTTATTTTTTCACGCATAGTTAGAGAAAATAATGATTAAATGAATTCTTGTTTTTTGGAATAACGTAATACCTAAATTGTATACCTAAAAGTAAAACCTCCAATTGTTATTTTAATTCATTGAAGTAATTATTTGCGACTCTCAAACGACAAAGTGAAACAGAAAAATCAGAAAAAGATACGGTCGCATCTAGGAATTGAACCCAAGATCTTAGCCTTGCCGGGGCTCTACTCTAACCACTGAGTTACCTTCATAATAATTCACATATTTTCATTGGCTGCTACCTTTACGTGTGATTCCAAGATTCTTCAAGAACTAAAAACAATTTTGGTAGTGTCTTTGATAAATATTTCCATTATTTATTTTAATGTACAGCAATCTATTCTTCTCCAATTCCTACCATTCATTATTCGTTTTTAATTCTTCAGGCGGGGCAAAAAAGAGCAATAGTTTTGCACGATGATGTCGTTTCTCACCCGGCATTCCGCTGTGCCACTGGTCTACAACTTGGGCGAGAGTGTTTTGAACTCATCAAATCACGAATAAATATTAAACTTAACTACTCACCGTAGTTTTTACCTTATAATTTTTTATTAATGATGATTTTCATTAATTTAAAAAATAGTTTCTTAATGAAGTACCTACTACTAAGTATTTTTTTTATAAATACATTGTTTTAATAATAATTTTATTATAAAAATAGTGTATTAAATAATAATTACATATTATTATTATAAAAAATAGCAAACATTTAAATAGGGTTTACTTGGAATCACTATTCAGAAATAAATTATATATGCCCGTTACTCTATAAGGGGGTAGATAGTGTTTACAAATAAAATTAACGTGCCTACCTCCTAAATACGTTTTGCAATTTTTAGTAATAATCTAGCTGGTAAGTATATGAGGTATAAGTAGAAATTCGTAATGCAGGGTCTTAGTTAAAAAAAAATAACTTCTTACCTCCGCCTTTGGACGCCTTATTTTAACCCGCACTTGCAAAATGCTTAGAAAAGCTCCCAGTAAAAGGACAATCTCTCAAGCTGCTTTATGTCCTTTCAATCGGCCCTAACGACAAAACTTCAGCACTGATGAGCCGCGCCGAGGACGTGCTTCTTTTCACAACTCCACAGCGTCTTTCAAGACTAAATCTTATTTTTTTTAGAAGGTTTCTCAAACTCAACTGCGTTTCTGGGGGGGAACTTTTCTTCCTTAATACAGTTTTCGAATTAAAATTTTACCTAACGAGTAATTAAACATACTAATTTCGGTTGTAGGTAGGTGGATTTTTGAATTGATAAGTATTACAATATCATATCAAGCGATAAAGCAGATATCAAAGTATTTTATTTTAATAATTAATAATAGTAATTGTATATTTGAGACGTGTACTTCCTTTGATCACGTTTATGATGGAACTAAATCTTTGACAGATGTAAATCATTGTCAGATCCAAATCCTTAAATTATTAATCTTTGACAAAGCTAAATCTTTGATGGATCGATAATTTTGACAGATCTAAATCACGGACAGATCCAAACCTTTGACGGATCTCTACAACAAGGGCATGTGCCTAGCAAAGTGGTCGAAAAATCTTCAATTCATGTAACAAACAATCCAATGAATAAAGAAAACTTAAAAAACATCTAAATGTATAATTATTATGTTTACTAACGGCGTTCATTCGAATAGTTCATTTTTGATCATCTATTGATTGGCAAAGATCCTGGGGTAAATATTTTATAAATCCTTTTAGGTTCAATATTAAAGTAAAGCTTCAATATGCCTTTGTCAGATCTACATCTTTGACAAATCAAAATCTTTGACAAATCTATATTCTCAACAGATCTAAATCTTGGACAACTTAAATCTTTGACAGATCTAAATTTTCGACAAATCTAAATCTTTGTCAGATCTAAATCTTTGATATATAAAACCAAGCTAATGGTTTTTAAAGTTGATTAAAGGGTTTTCTTCAATTGGTCATTTCTGTTCATATCTAAATATATTTTGGATTAGCAACGATCCTGAGGAAAATATTTTACAAATACCTTCAGCTTCAATTTCAGTACAGCTTCAACATATCTTTCAAAGGTTGAAGCTAGTAATTCTAATAATCAATCAAAAACCAAATAAGGCTTAAGAATAGATTTTTTGTGAACATCGCACAAGGCTCAAACAGCCTGGAGGCTAAAAACAGAGCCTGGAAATAAATAAAAATATAAGTGTCTTAATATATTATTAGGAACTTATTTGGAAGCATACACATAAATAAATTCTAAAAAAAGCGTTTCGTGTTTTTTTTTTCAAAATTTAGACGTCCCAAAACCAATCTTTAATTCTTCAGTTTAATATTTAAATGACCCAATAAAAATCAATCAATAATGATAATGCGAATCAATTACCCATTATTCTCCCGTTTATCCCTCGTTCCCCTCCCCTCCTAATTGCGGGGGAAGTGGAGTAAAACGGGGTTCCTTTTTGCAATGGTACCTACCCACATCTTCAGCGGGGGATGGGGTGGTTAGAGGAAGGGGAACGGGGGTGAGGGGCGGCGAGGGTAATTTGAGCACCACCACTAACAAGCCTTAATAGCCTTGTTTAGCTTGGGATTTTTATTTAAAATATTGAAGAGTGAATCTTTGGCAATGGTGAAAATCATTTTGTAGGAGATTTTTATAGAAAAATAGGCACCATACATATTTTAGAGAATTATTTTTAATGTCCGATTATTATTATTATCCACGTAAAATTACTATGTACTTATTATTATTTGTGTCAACCAATTATTATTATACAAAGGTTTTTCCTGTGGGGAAGATTTAACCCGGACATAAAATCAAAATAAAATTTTTTTAAACTTTTATAGTTTTTTTTTCATTGAAGATAGTAATAACGACTCTAAAAAGAAAAAAAGTGAAACGGAAAAATCGGAAAGAAGATTCGGTCGCATCTTTCGAATCTTTTTCTGTTTCACATTTTTCGCTTGAGAGTCGTTTTAATATTTCTTCAATGATTAATAATAAATTTAAAAAATACTTCTGATTATGACAATAATTTTTATTAATTTAATTTTTTTTAAATTTTTTTTCTTTAATTTTTTTATCATTGTTATAACAATTATTATTACTATTTTTTTTTCTTTATGACCGGGTTAGATCTTCCCCATAGGAAAAACTAAACCCTTCCACACACTTTTCCACAAATGATCATCTACTCAATCCATGCTATGAAAGTGCACTATATAAGCAAAGTAAATACAAAATAAATAAAAATAATACAAGAACAACATAAAAAAAAACTAATACCAGAGACCAAATGGGAAAATGATTCACCTTCGAGTACTCCAGATATTTTCATATCAGAGGGTTCGGCTCGGTAGAACTCCTAGCTGGACCGATAAATCCTACTGATCCCTCAATATAAATATTTAAAAAATCTTTCGTAATCCTACATGTATTTAAAATGACTGATTTTTGCATATTAATACATAAATTCTTTGACAAATCTAATAAGCCCAAATTTTGAATGAGAGAACTAGAAATAATGCCAGTAGCCGAAATAACAAATGGTAATATTTTTATAGTCTGAAAATGCCAAATTCTTTTAATCTCATTTCCTAAATCTGTATATCTTCTTATTTTTTCTGAACCATTTTTTTATTATTACAGAAATTTTTTTTTTTTACTTTTTCATGTAAAACTATATCGGGTCTATTATGACGAATTGATGTGTCTGTTAGTAAAGTTTTATCATGATATATTTTATAAAATTCATTTTCTAAAAATGAATTTGGTTCATATTCATAATATGGTACTATATTACGGCAGTCAATCAAGTTATGTTTAATTTCCAAACTTTAGTAAATTATTTTTAAAACCTGATTGTGCCTAAATGTATACTCGGACGGCGCTAATACAGAACATCCCGTTATAATATGTTCTATAGTTTCCGTAAAAGCCAAACATTTTCTACGTAAATCATCAATTTGATTAGTATCTTTGATTATATGCTTCCTATAATTTTAGTATTAATGACTCCATCTTGAATGGCAAGCATAAATCCTTCTATTTCTGCGCTCGACTCTCCAATACTCAACCATTTGTTAGACGAAAGTTTCATGAGATAATTGAAGTGTTTTTTTTTTGTGTTGTTTAATATAATTTTTCCGAAGTAATTGTTGATTGTAGGTAGGGTATTTTTACATAGATTGGTGTTTATTTGTAAGAGAGGTTTGGGAGGCAGGACCATTATTCATGGTCCGTTATTTGATCACTTCTCACCCCTAACAAATGAAACCCAATACTGCCCTGATTTAGCATTAAATAATATTTAAATAGTAAATCTCTTAAAAGCATTAGCAAGAGTGATTTCCTCTCAGTCATTATTAAGGGCTGTAAAACGGAGAAACTTTGTCAATCTGTTGACTCTGACAAAACGCAAAGTGATCGCCCGCCCAAAGTTCAATATCATTTTTCATATAGTATGATCCATCAGTGTCATACACTCGCTCTCGGGATGTGAAGCTTTTCGAGGGTTTGTTAAAAACTTTTTAAAATAATATGTGAAAACACGAGGCTATCGGTTTTCCCAATTACATGAAGTGAACAAAATTATTAAACGAACGAAAATATGTAGGTATTAAAAAAGTGGTTCAAGTCTTTTATACAATATCAATCAATTAAAAAATATTCTTGTTCCAAATTTAAAGCAATTTATTGCCTTTTGCATCTAATTAAATTATGACGTGCATTATCTTTCTTATTTTCGCGCCTCGGGTAATTTTTTCGGTTTCGTTTACGTCAGCGTACTAAATCAGTTACAAAGCTATGTTTAAGAGACGCCTGAGATTTTTTAGTATAGTAAAAACATTAAAAAAATTGTAAATATTGCGGCGCAGGCAGAAAATTCAAGCGTATTCAATATTGTCTCAATAATTATAACTGACTTGGTTGAAATGTGTGAAAACGTGTAAATTAAATGATCTGATGAAATTATTTCAGCAATCGGGAGGCGGCTATGGGTACCACCGCCCCGGGAACCATTTATTAAATAATCAACACCCCAACAAGTGGTTCACTACGTTTGGTGGCTTAGCAGGAGTGTCCGGATTCATTTGGTGAGGTTTGTCCGGGTCTTGGCGGTGGATGCATCTGCCCACCAGCTGCTTGGCAGATTCAGCCGGATCTGGTTGAGGGAGACCTTTCAACCTCTCCAGTAGGACTCTCTCGGCACATCGCCTTGCACCGCAATGGGAGGGATGGATTCATACGCCCGTCACTCCTGGAAACACCAACCACCCAGATTCCTAACCACCCCTCATAATGTTTCATTCCCAGAACATCCTCTCCTTCCTTTCCTCAAAAGACCCTCCACCCAGCATCCCCAAAGATGACATAGGCCATGAGGGGAATTATTTCCCTCAGGGCCTCCCATGTGTAGCTCACCTAAAAAAATACCTACTTATTTTCCTGCCTAATTTATTTTTATTTAATTATTTAACTTGCATACCTAATTACCCAACTCATTTTATACCATTCCTTCTTCACTTACACACAAAATTTGGTTCAATGTTTCCGAAAGGAAATTCTATCACTTAATAAATTAGCACGTTTATTACAAAAAAATAACTGCAAATCGGAATAGGTTTTTCTACCTCCCACAGCGGAGACGCAAACCCCAATGTATTGGAACCGAACCAATGACGCGCCTTTGTCCACCACCTGGCGACACAATCGGCTACTAATGAATTACTAAGTCATGTAATTACGGCGTACCTCGGGGTGGTTTTTATAAAGGAAAGAAAATGAATGCAACCAGATTTTAAGGAAATAATTAAATTTTTCAACTTAGAGTCTTAAAACATGTTTTTAAAAATGTTAAAGATAAACTTTACCTAAGCAAAATAATACTTCGTATTAATTTTTGATTGATCTGTGTTTTGGCGCTGTAAAAGTCGATGCTTTGAAGTACTGTAATATCTTGATATCTTATTTAGCAGGCGGTTGGAAATATGTGGACCCCGACCAAGAGGTTCCCATTAACTTATTTATTATAAACTCGATCCCTACAATATCGACAGCTAAACGCCATCTACTGGTAATAAACCTAATAGATAACTGTATTAGTGCCATATATGGGAGATCTTTTACACTAATATGTTAAATATTACATAAATAATGAGTTTTCAGATTAACTTTATCCAAAATACTATACTCATTGTCCGTATCTCGCATTATTAGTAGTGGTAAAATGGTGAATTTACGTCACATTTGGATTCGATTTCATGATATAACTTTTTCCGTCCTGAGATTTCTTTTTCTATGTAAATCAAGTATGACAGGTTCGATTATTTAAGGTCAAATTTAAAAATACGCATACAAGCACAGACCTGGCATAAAAAGTAATTTTGAACCATTTCGATAACAGAAACTTTTATCAAAATAGTCTTATCCTTAAAATTATCCAGAAAAAAATAACAAAAAAAATCGCATTTATACAATGAACGGTCGAGCCAAAGGCCAATATAATATCACTCAAAAACTGCTTTGGAAGAAGGATTCAAATTGGCTTCCATATGTTATTTTTTAGATATCAGACAGAAGTTAGACGATTTATCGTAAGCCAAATATCTAGAGGTCATCAGAGGTCGTGACATCATCATAGAGATGAAATAAGAAATATTCTTCTTTCCTAAATTTTTCCTATGTTTAAAAATCCATTTAAAAGTCCTCGCTTAAACTTTAAATTTTATGTTGTAGCAAAAACGAAGAAATCTCACCGACAAATATTTTTTGTCCACAGCTGAATATAGCTTAAAATGAATATATACATGAAATCCTATTTAGATACTATTTTGATTAATCTTTACGACGAATCGGCTTACAGTATGAACATCAAAAAATGTGCTACGGATAAATCGAAGCTTTTACTAGCTTTTCAATGTATTGGAAATACAATAAAATTATTATTTACGTAAAAAAATATATAAGCGTAAACCACAAAAAAAAGTTTTTTCATGACTTAACTATGAAGCAATACAAGAAATAATTTAAAAAAAATACCCCTTTATGGCTAAGACAATTTTTGAGGTTTTCCATGTTCTAACTTTTTTTCGTTTTTATAAAATTATGCACAAAATAAATAAAAACCACCTTTTCGCTTACTAGCCTAGCGCAAAAAGACGCTCGGTTTTAAAATTTTGCAGGCATGAGATTCGAAATATTTCTAGCGTTTATATTCCTCTTAAGAGAGTTTAACCAGCCAGCGGCCGAAAATCCACATTTCGTCGAAAGTTGTTCTTAAGATCGTACAGGGCGGTTCCAATAAGAAAGATTAATTATTCTCCGTACCAGCTTTTTAAAATTATAACTCTAGATAATGTATTGATTTATTTTACTGCATGATTATATTATTTGAAATGGGTGTGGTATAATACAAAATCTTTTTTGAAAATTAACAAATCTGCCAACGACCTATGGAATAACCTTATTATACTAAAAATTAAAAAATTTTCTTAAAATTTATTACGTGCGAATGCTGGATAAAAGAACAATCTTTCGAAATCCATTTATATTTTTTTGTGGAAAAGAGTCAATACGTCTAAAATCTGATTCAAAAATGACATATTTCTGGTTTTCTCTGGTTATACCCTCTTCAGTTATCCTAAAAGCAACTTCATATTATTTTAGTATATGGAACAAGCGATTCCAAATGATTCTCCCACACTCCGCAGCACCACCATTTCTCAATCACCACATTAAACTCAAGAGAAGAACTGAACGAGTTTAGTGGAGGGAATAATAGAAAAGTAGTTTTCCGGTTCAGTAGCGCCCCGCCCCCTTTAGCATTGGGAGAGGGGGGTGTGGTAGTGAGGGAGTGAGGGAGTGAGGGAGTGAGGGGAGAGGGGACAATTAATCTAGAACACCCTCTTTTGAGACATTTATTTTTTTGTAGATTTCCGTGACAGAGTTTTGTTGGCTTTTAAATTAGAGTACCTATCTAATAGGCTTTCTGGATTGTTTTCGACTAGAAAAATGTTTCGGAGGAAGGTTTTTTCGTAGAAAATTTATTTTCGACATGAGCCCAAAATACCGAAACAAATTTAATAATTATTTTTTTAATCAAAAGATATTGCAAATATTTAGTACGGATATATGCTATTTTACTTTATGGTTTAAAATTATAACATATAGGCCATTACGACAGTAATTTTACATGATTTTAGTAGCAACTTTGACATTTTTTGTTCAATTATTCAATAATTGGATATGTTTTAAATTTTCACGGCTAAAAGTATTTTCGTTATTTGTTTTTGGGGTGTTATGCCCCCAGATTTCTTCCCACCCCTCATACATATTTCCTTCTCAGAACTTCTTATTCTCCTTACCTTACAAAAAACCCTCCACACAGCATCCTCTAAGATGACTTAGGCCCGAGGGAAATTATTTTCCTTAGATTCTCCTGTGTGGAGCAAATATAAAAATTACACCCATAAAGATAATACATTTTGAAAATAAACATCACCCAGATCACAAATTTAGTGGCTCATCGGCCGGATCTGCCCTAAAGATGATGGACAATGCAATGCTGTCCGAAACGTTGGCTCAGGAAGGAGGTAGCGCAACACCCCAAAAACAAATAACGAAAATATTCAATAATTGGTTTACGGTGCGACGGTACCGGCCTCCCTTCTTCTCATAAAAAAAACATTTCTGACGGGATTGACAATCTTTATATATTACAAAGTATTTTTGCACAAATTGATGAAACCCTCTCATAAAATTAACGCTTTTCTGTCATTTTCTTCAATATTCACATTTATATAAAGGACCTCCTCATAGCAAGTGCGAGTATTAGATCAAGCGCCCTTGAGGTGATTTTTCACAAAAACGGCGCTCTATAAATTGTCCAATTATTATTATTATTATTATCATCAATATGACTAAATAAAGGAAGTTCAAAGCAGAAAAGGATGCACCTTGATGTACAGTTGTACAGGAATAATTTGGCAGCTATTCCTAACCATATTTGAAGTGAAAAATTTAGTTGTCATTTTGCTGTTCGAAGATTCGATATTTTTCTTATTAAAAACAATAAAAATATTATTCCGTTACACGTCGCAACTGAGTAATCCTGTATAGCCTAGTTAGACACGCGATAATCACTCCGCCTCGTTCCAGCAGCACTGTAACACTGAAACAGCGCGCAAAATAAAATCTACTTTTTGTACTTCAAATCTACTCAGGAATCGCTGGTTAAAATCCTTCAGGTACATGATGTTACACCCTGAACACCTTATTATACAGATCTAGTCACTAAATACAGCCACAACATCAAAGCTACTCCATCTAGGAGTTCTAGCATAAATATTTCTTTGAGTTCTGTAAATTTTTATTCTACTTCAAATGGCGAATGAATTTACCATTTTAATTTCGCAAGCTTTACTCAACACGAATGAAAGATTCCTCGGATCGCTTAACAACACTTTGCTTGAAGTGGCCGGACCAGAGTATTTTTCACCGCCAAACAGTATAGTTAAACTATAAATAAACCTTAAAGGTACTTTTGAAAACGCGTATTCCTACGAAATGGTTTTAGTGTTAATCTTGAACGAATAGTTTTAGAACCACTTGACTGTACAAGTAGGTATTGAGCTGTGTTCAGACGATCTATAAAAGCTAGGAAAAAGTTTTTTTGGTCAGTGGTTGAGTGGGCATAGCACTTGGGTCCCACCCGAGCGTCGCGTATTCGATTCCTCGGCTGGCTAAGTCCTCCATCACAACACAAGCAACATTTTCGGCTTTCTATGGTGGTAGTAGGAGATTTTAAAACATTGTTGGGTTATTCGTAACCCGGGAGTGTTCGTCTTTCTTTAAAAAAAAAAAAAAGTGAAAACTTTAAGTGAAAAGTGAAAAGAGACAAATACGTACATCTATAAGATTTAGCCTGCGAGAGAATTAAATAATCGGTTTCGTAGCCTCCCCACTCTTACGGAACGTACCCAGACCAACTTTATGCAATTTTTAACCCCCCCCGTTGACCAAAAACCTAAGCAACTCGCCGCTCATTTGTACCAAGCTTGGTATTTTGAAGACCCCCCCCCCCCCCCTGAACAGGTTACGTCGCGTCGTATGGGTACGTTCTCTTATCTGCTTTAGAATACTTAAGGTTTCACTTCTGCAGCGTGTGTTCTGCTCACTTGTAATTTTTTTTCTTGTTTGAATATCAAACAAGTTTATTTATTTGTTTAATCATTAACTCATATTTTTTTAGGAGCCTTTACAATATAATAGTAAAAATTACACAGCTCTTTCGTACTTTTTAATTTAACTGCTTCAGAAACAATCTTTTGTATTTATTTATTGATAAATTGAAATTTTTTACTGACTAGGCATCATTATTTCCCTCCATTATTATTGTGGGTAATGAGGAGTACCTAACTATTTACAATATGTACATAAATGTATATCATAAGAAGCTCTTTCTACTGAAAATAGCGCAATTCTATGAAAAATCATGGGACATCATAAATAGACAATTAAATTCATAGCCAATCCCATTTTATTCAGCTAAAGTAACACAGACAGACTCACAACCGAAAATAGATCGTAAGAGTTAAGATGAAGCCATACTAAATAATGCAAAATCATACAAAATCATATGTTTTTGTTTTGAAAATTTGGTGGCTTAGAAGTATTATAGATGCTTCAATTAAATACTGCGTGTAGAACACACCTTGGCCCTTAAAAATATCTGTCATTTTTTTTATAAGTCTTTTAATAAGCCTATAAAAAAATAAAGTATAAGGGCTATAAAAACACTTTCAAGTCCAAAGTCTCCTATTTATAAACCTCTTTTCGGATTTGGTTTTATTGTATAATGTGGCAAATTTAGTTTATTTTATAATAATCGCAAAAAAAATTGATATTTACGCTCGAACTTCACAAAATAAAACAAAATATGCATTTTCTCATTGTTATTTTTGACATCAATCAATCGGTCCGCACTCTACGAATTTGGATTCTTGAAGTGACCCTTATGGCATGGGCACAAGAACCATGCACTTGGTATAACCCATTTCGTATCAGTCACGCCCCGGCCTTAGCGGGAGATGCACGCGTTACTTCGCGTCGCTTAGTTTCGTGAAATTAATTTTATATTTCTGTTTTCTTACAATACAGACCTTTACAAAATCAACCTGTTAAAAAAAATTCTCAAATACCTTTTCCAACCTTTCCAAAAGCTTTTTCTCCAGTATTTTAAACTCCTCTTATAAAGGGCGTGAATTTCGATTTTTTCTTGAACTATTGGATCGCCTTAATGGTTACTTATATGCTTCGCCCGAGTTTTAATTTTTTTAAATTTCTTAGTGAATCCTTAAAAAACATGAAATAAATTTTAAAATTAATGCCGTTTTATTTTTATATATAAATTTCGACGACCTGCGTGGTCCAGGGGTAAGGCTCTCGAATTGGAGGAGGTCTCGGGTTCAAACCCCGGCGTGCGCACGAATATTTTTTTGATTAATTTGTGTTATTTCACAATGTGTTGATTTAAATACTGTCGATAATATTTGCGTAACGTTCCAGAGTGGAAGATACTCTCATTACCGCCCTGGTGTAAAACCACCTATCATATTTTTTTCTTTAAATGGCTTTAGCCGTGTTCGGTGACTAGATCTGAATAGCCAGGAACTCCCCCACCTTCCTCTTCCCAATCTCCTTCCTCTCCCTACTACCGTCACTCTCACAAAATACCTCAATTGGTCTCACTGGCTTCAGACGGTTGGGAGCAGTTTAGACTTTTGTGCGGTATTCAGACACAAAAAATCAAAATTTGAATTTCACAACATAGTTGTGTTCATTATGGACACATCGCCACAAGGTGAAATCTGGAGACTTAAATTGTTTCATGATACCAGAACTCACTGCAGGCGGAGCGGAATGCTCTTGGCCTGTGCCCGTACATTTTTTTCGAAATTTCAACTGAACAAGTTTATTATTTATTATAAGAGATTGCATATGGTCCTCCCCGCTGGAGCTTATTTGTGTCAGTTGTGAAGGATATTTTCAAGGTTTTTGGTGTCAATTTGGATGCCGAGTACCTACTTACGAGGTGAGTTTTCACAAAAATGGCACTGTACAAATTATCCAGTTATTATTATTATTACAATATTATTATAGCACCTCGTTTCGGAACAGAAGTTAGCTCCAGTATCACCCTGGTAAGTAATAAAGAAATAGTATAAACGATAGTTCAAATCACTCGAAACAAAATTAAACGAAATATTTATTTGCCCTTACCAGGTTTTGAACACGTGAAATACAAACAAAATCCCGTGACGTCATGGAAGGTCATCAAGCCTTTTTTTTGCTTTATTTATTTAATTAATAAGTACCTAAATGATTAGTTTTTTTTAAATTACAAAATTTTTCTGAACTAAAATATTGTAGATATGTATTGTGAACGCTCCTTTGCATGAAGTAATCGGCCTTGAATCGACCCCATTCGGAGCTTAATTGACCAATTGAGTTTGTACTTAAAAATATGCAAAGCTATTGAGATGATGGGAAGGTGTTTAGGAAATATCTATGGGAGGTGCTCAACTGAGGGTTGTAATTTTAAAATATTCTAAACGTAGATGCGTAAATGGTAGTGAAGCGTGAAACTAGCAGAGGAAGGATGAACGTAGACTAGTAGAGACATAGATATATGAATATTACTAGACCTGCCCTAAGTGATAAAAGCGTATTATTTCCCCCTCCCCATACCGGTTCCATTGGAACCGGCTGGGATTGAGTATGGCTTCGCGTGAATCTACAAAATGTGACGTCATCATTATTTTTCATTTTACGAAATAACACCGCAAAAAACATGGTTTGTGTTTTGAAAACGTGTAAATATATATTATCACTCGAGATACATGACGTGTGCTCTTCGATTCTTACTGGGATAAGTAAATTGTGAAACATTTGTAAAAGTGTCCTAACTAAATACGGCAACAAAATATTGGAGTCTGAAAATAAGTGAACAAATTTGTTCATTACGCGGCGAGCAATTCGCGCTCCCATGTAAAAAGGTCTATTCATTCAAAAGCAGAGTTTACATTTAAGAACTAAATGGTGATATTATAATGGAGATGCCTATATACCTACTGTCATATTGAGTTAGGGAACGTACCCATACTACGTGACACACTTTTTGCAATTTTTTACCCCCCCCCCCCCTCCCCCCCGGTGACCACGTGTAGTATATTTCAAGACCCCCCCCCTACAGTTTTCACGTAGTATTTCATAAATATGGTTTGGAATCATTTTTTGCTAACAAAAAATAAAAAATGCATTATTTGGCTTATATTTGTCTTTATTAATACGGCGCTTGCTGCGTGACAGCAAGAGTGCATGCATTACAAGTGGAAAAAATATTATAAAGATAAAACTTATGTCAAAATATATTGAAACCGGAACGTAATTTATGGAAACGAAAGTCTTGTTATTTTTATAAACATTTTTCATCTCAATCATCTTCAACAAACATGTTCCCAGCATCAATCCATTCAGATAGGTCGCCTACTACCCTAATACATTTTTCCGATCTTTAAATTAACTTAAAGGAACTTTATAACAGCGCTGAACTCAATTTTCTCCACATTTCACAATTTCTTCCCGATTGAAGTGTTTGGTCGACGATAGCTCAAAGACTAATGACCTAATTACGATAAAACCCGGTGTTTATCCTAAAAATGAGTTGTTCAATTAGTACCTAATTCAGCGGTACCCTTGACTACGTGATAAAAACCTAAGCCCCCCCCCCCCCCCGTTTTGACCAAGCGTAGTATTTTGATGACCCCACACCCCCCCCCTAAACGTGTCACGTAGTATGGGTACGTTCCCTTATTGACGAATCACATATCTGCAAAGTCCTCTTCCCGCTCTGCGCCCCGCTGTAGTTGTTGTCTACCCCTCACCTTTATGTTCTGGTCTAGTAATATTCATATGTCTATGAGTAGAGAGTAGAACGCTGTAGAAACGAATTCCCAGAGGCTTGTGTTAGTAAAATTAGGTGAAAATGTGTAGATTCGCAAATAATGAAAGGCTGATGTAATCATAATAATTTTTCAAAAGAAGCATAATAAGTTTGATTAAGAAAGAGATAGTTTGGACAAATGTTTCGAATGAACGAATAAACGCTTGTGTGGAACGAATGGAGGATAATATACGAATGTGAATGATTTGGAAGACATGGCACGATCAAGTGAACCAAATACCAGAGTCCGGCCATGTCAAGAGTCAGAATAACAGAAGTGTATGTATGAAAGTGAACGAAGCAAGGAGTGTGTGTCAAGATCAAGTTGTTTAATCTGGGGATAATTTTCATAATTTTTTTTTAAATAGTGTATTCCCTCATATAGCTCTAAACAAATTAGCCAGCTACCAAAATTATTATGTAGAACTATGTACTGTACCCAAGGAATGCATCTCTACTTAATTATAAAAGATAATGTTTTCTGAAAGCTTTAATTTAAAACCACTGGCCATCAGTCAGTACATCTCCTCTGCCAACCACTTATGTAATCTCTCAGCTCTTCAGCTAAATAATGAATTTGCAATACCTATATCTGAATTTAGGTTACAAACATCTTCTTACAAGCAAACATCTTACAAGAACAAACATTACTCATTTTACCAAATCTATTAAACTAATTCATTCTAAGTAGTGTTAAAATATTATTCATCAAATTATTATAAACTGGTGTCTCATTAATGATTATAATCTCAATGATTAATACCCTCACTAAATTATTTTTTGTCCGATTAATAAATGCTGGTATTAACGTAACCTAAGTTTAAAAGTTTGGGTTTTTCGCATAGTTAATTTCTCGGATTTCTCAATTTTCAATTCGAGAGGTGGGTATGGGTATCACCGTCCCGGGAACCATTCATTGGATAGCCAACACCTCTGTCCTAATTCACCCCTAGTGGACTTAACAGGGGTGTCCGGGTTCGTGACGTGAGGATTGTCTAGGTCTTGGCGGCTGTTCAACTACCTTGTGACGTGCCGGATTTGGAGAGACTGGTTGAGAGACACCTTTTTACCTCTCCAACATGACTCTCTCGACCAATTGCCTTGTGCCGCAGTAGCTGTGAATTAAAACGTCCTTTACTCTTGGAAACACTGATCCCCATATTCTTAAGCATACCTCATACCTTTTTCCTTTCCAGATCTTCCTCTCTCTCCTTTCCTTTTAAAAATCCTCCAAACAGCATTCTCAAAAATGAATAGGTCCCGAGGGAAATTTTTTTCCTCAGGGCGGCCGGTGTGGAGCTAATTTTTCTTACATTTTCCAGAATGTTTTCCCTATTATTTCTACTTCAAGCGGTAAATTGTTTTCATAGCGAATGTATTAAACATACTAATAATAATGCTCGGGCTCTCTGGGGAATTTAGAGTAATTGTTTTAAACTTACAGAATTTGTTGACGTCATGGAAATTTCGTAACTATCTACGTAACAAATATTCAATTATTTCAAAGTACCTACTCCCACTTTATGTAGAGGGGTGGGCGTGGGCAATGTGGGATTTTTTTGTGGTTTGTTGTGAGCCTGAAGACAGTTGAGGCGTAGATGTCATGAAATTTTGGAAAGTGTAAGGTACCAACCAAACATTGACCTATGGCTAAAACCATTTCAAGCTACGTTTCCATTCTAAATGGTGATCTTTCACCAGATGGTTTCCGAGATTAGCTCTAGCTTGAAAAATATTACATTTGTTGGAAAAATCTCTTCTTAAAAAAACACTTAGTAAAATCAGTGGCAGACATCTATTAACAATCTCTTCAGTAGCCTAAACAGTTAAACGTGTTATCATGACTCGGTGGTAGTAATGTCTGCTTTTTGTCACAAGGGTTCGAGTGTCGACCACCTTGGGACTACCCGTGGATTCACTTTACTTACCTTCTGTTATGATGGTAATTTGTTTGAGTTTGTGTTCAAAACCAAAACCACTTGAAAATTATCATTGCAATGTTGAAATGGTTTGAAAAAGATAGATAATGTGTAGGGGTTAAGATTTAAGATTTAAAGTTAAAGATTTAGAGCGAGCTCCGTGGCAAAGTGGTA
Organism: Limnephilus marmoratus; assembly: GCA_917880885.1. Taxonomy (NCBI): domain Eukaryota; kingdom Metazoa; phylum Arthropoda; class Insecta; order Trichoptera; family Limnephilidae; genus Limnephilus; species Limnephilus marmoratus. The sequence goes on along the minus strand of OU862926.1, from coordinate 29,446,398 downwards.
AAAATTTTAGCCCTGATTTCAGAGATGGTGGATCCGAAAACCAGCGAAACCATATTTTAGTAGACTATTGAGTGAACATATACTTATATCGGATCATTTGAATGGTTTGAATAATGTAAGTATCTTAATTTTTTTATACAGTTAAAAAATATTTCTTAAGTTCCATTGCGGACTTCTTTTTTTACATTAGCTCCACACAAGAGGCACAGAATCCGAAAGGAAAAGAATTTCACTCGGAGCCTATATCATCTTTGGGGATGCTGTGTGGAGGGTATTTTTAGGGAAAAGAAGGAGAGGAAGTTGAAGGAAGGAAAAAGGTATGAGGATGGGTAGGAATCTGTAGGTCGATGGGTCGTGACAGACGTAGGTATGAATCCATCCCTTCCATTGCGGTACAAGGCGATAGTCGAGAGAGTTCGGCTGGAGAGGTAAAAAGGTCTCCCTCAACTAGTCTCTCCCGATTCGACGCGCCACGCAGTAGGTGGGAATATGCGTGTGCCGCCAAGACCTAGAAAAACATCACCCCATGAACCCGGGCACTCCTGCTAAGTCACCAAACGTAGCGACCCACTTGGAATGACCTATGGCAGAGATGTCTAAAATAGCTGGTAGCAAACTGAAAATAATTGCATTAACCCAAACATTTCGTACAGAAAAAAACGAGTGTGCTTTAGAACACACGACTGAAGTAAAACTTATATAACCCTCTCAACTTCCGTTCGCCTCGCCCGAACGTTCGCCTCGCCCGATCACACTTTTCATAACGCTCTCGTCACGCATTCACCAGCTTACTTCCCAAGTCAAGCGTGCGTAAAGAAGTGTTACTTCAAAAACTGTGCGAATCTCGTGACGTCATATCTCACGGGATTTGCAAACAGTTTTCATTTTTTTTTATTTTAAGATTATATCCCAGACGATATTTTAAATGATCCAAACTACAAGAGCGTTCATAATAATATTTTTGCAATATAAGAGTCACAACAATGTAATCACGACACAAGCAACATTTTTCGCTTACTGTAGTGGTAGTAGGAGATTTTCGAATATAGTCAGGTTATTCATAACCCGGGAACGTTTGTCTTTCTTTTTAAAAACAAGGAAGTAGGTACCTAAATACCGATCGACAGTTCGGGGTCACCAATATAGGTATTTTGAATACAAAAAAATGAGGAATTTTATATGGAGTCCGTTTGGTAGTTATTTTCTCTCGTGTCTACTTGCAGAATTTATTATGCCGCCGTGGGGCAGATACGTGGGGACTGTTTTTTTTCCGATATCTTCGAAAACTGTGTGGGAATTTTCTCACGGCCTACCTAAGTAGCTACTTAACTAAAACAGAGCTTTAACTTCAACAAAACATTATCTTGAGAGGACCACCTGAAAATTAGTCTGACAAAAGTCAAGTGTCTTTTAAATGTCGTTTAAGATTCCGAAGAAGGTACGTACTTACCCAAAACAAGGGTTCTTTTTAACATTAATAATTTTAAAAAAAAATAAGAAAGAATCTCAGTACCCAGACACACACGACAGATAAATGTCAACTTTTTTTGATTTACAAAAAAAAACAAACATTTATTAATTAAAGTAATTATAATAAATTACTTAACACTTAACTGCTGACGTGATTTTTTTTACGTTTTCTGACGTGGGCATGGGCGGCCCGTTACTTTAAATGTTCATAAATTAGAGATCCATGAAAATTTTTAGTTTCAAATTATTATTTATTGAAACATTTAAATACATTTAAATAAATTTTTTTTAAAGTAATTTGTATATGTATTTGACAATTTGGACATTATGTAATAATTTTTGGTAAAAATCACTTGATATCAGAAATTAGTCTGTATTATCCATTAAACTAAATAAAAACAATGAACTCACTTTTATAATTTTATTTCAATAGTGTCTCGAATTAACTATGTATGTAAAACTCTTGTAAAGTTGTTTATGTTGATTTTTATATAGTAAAAATCAACTAAAAAGTCACGTAAGTACATACTGATGATGGGTCAGAGAGACCCGCAAAAAATTGAAATGAATTTACATACAGAAATTTATCGTTAAAAAAATTCAAATTTAAAACTTACAGCTCTGGCGTCACTAAATTCGAAGCTACTGGTAGCGGCGTGTGCGTCACGCGCGGGGGAGGGGAATATTTCGATATTATTATTATTGCTGGCCTCAGCGGCCTCACGTCAGCATTTAAAGGTTAAGATATAAATTATAACAGACGCTTTGACTACGTTCGTAGTCTGGCATTAAAATCCTGGAATACGAATCCAGAGGTCACGGGTTAAAATCCCGGTGTGCACAAATAAATGGTATTGCATTTTTTTTAAATTTCATTAATATGAACACTTTATATTTTTTGGAGAATGTCCAGAGTAGTGGATACTCTCTGTGTCGTCCTTTAGTTTGGATGTGTTTACTTCCCCACCTCTCTTTTCTGTCTCATTCCCTTCCCCACTCCCTCTTCCTCCCACAGTGTCACCCGTTTTAGGTGGTTGGGAGCAGTTGGGACTCTTGTTTGGTATTTTCATAAATAAATAAATCGTAGTGCTCCAGAATAGTAAAACAGACACTTAATAGCGATCATAAAAACATTGAAATTTTCGGAAGAAGATTCTTTTAACTGCTCCTACAGTTTGAATAAAACAATAATAATAATAATAATAATTGGATAATTTGTATAGCGCCGTTTTTGTGAAAAATCACCTCAAGGGCGCAAACATTTTAAGGGAACGGCTGCGCAGCCCTTTTCATACAAAACTTAATTTTGGATTTCAAAATACTTAACGAAACGGAACTTTTAATTTTTTAACCAAAAAGATACAGCAAATAACTGGAACGGTCGTATGAAAGAAATCAATGTTTCATGATTATAGATGCAACTTTGGAAATTATTTGAGAATTAATAATATTTATTTTAAAAATTAATTTGGCTTAATTTACTATTTAAGTACGATTAACAAAAAATAATAAAAATTATAAAAAAGCTTTTTGGCGGAACTGCAAATTACGAAGACTGATTTACGTTGTTAATACAAATTTAAAAAAGAAAAGCATTTTTCAAGATTTTTTTTTTGTTATTTATTTTTGGGGTGTTATGCCGAATTGCGCTACCTCCTTCTTTAGTCATCGTTTCGGACAGCGTTACAACGTCCGTCATCAGGGCAGAAGTGTGACAGATGAAGAACACCCCAAAAATATATAAAGAAATTACTTTTGGCCGTGAAAATCTAAAATCATATTTTTAATTATGTTTTATTAGTTTACGATATTTATTTTTCATTATATTAACTCAGTAGGTAGAGTAAAATATATTGTTTAATAATTTTAATTAACTCCTATAAATGCCGTTGTTGCGCCTAAAACCATTTCTTTTATTACGCATATTTTATAATTTAAACAAAAATAAATTCACTTATCATAAATATCACTTATCTGTACTAGACGTAGTAGTAGTCACTAGTAGTGATAAAAAAAATAATTATTCAGTTTGGTTGGGTATTTTGGCCTCAATCCAAAATTAAGTTTTATATGAAAAAAAGTCCCCAGCCATCCCCTTAAGGGAGCGGGGCGCCTAAATAAATGCCCATGTAATAATAGATCGTTTGGCATACGCGTGTAACATAATATTGCACTGATCCGTAACGTTTAAATAGGGAAACCACAGGAGTGGTTTAGGTGAAACTACGAACAAAATAACTCCATGAATGGTTCATACATAACTCGTAGGATTATAAAATTCTGCCTCTTGACATGACCCGATTCAAGTATTTAATTAACTTAAAATAAAGCCATACTAAATAATGCAAAATCGTACAAAATCATATGTTTTTGTTTTGAAAATTGATCGCTTGGAAGTATTATAGATGCTTCAATTAAATACTGCGTGTAGAACATAACTTGGCCCTTAAAAATATCGGTCATTTTTTTCAAGTCTTTTAATGAGCCCAGAAAAAATAAAGTATATGGTATATAAAAAACACTCTTAAGTCCAAACTCTCCTATTTATAAACCCCTTTTCGGATATGGTTTTATTGTTTAATGTGGCAAATTCAGTTTCTTTTATAATAACAGAACTTCACAAAATAAAATAAAATATGCATTTTCGCGTTTTTATTTTACAATCCGGCCGGTGGTCGACGAATTTGGATTTTCAATGTGAACCCTATACCTTCCACCCAAGGACTACGTACTTGCCACACACATTTTTTTATCAGTTCTCTCCCGGACAGAGCGGGGAATAGACGTTAGGCTCCGCGTCGCTTGGTTATGTGTAATAAATTTTTAATTTCCGTATTGTTACAATAAACAAGGCGTAAAAAAGGAGTTAATGTTTTTTTACGGGCCTTTACGAAATCAACCTGTAAAAAAAATCTCAAATACCTTTTTCAACCTTTCCAAAAGCTTTCCCTCAAGTATTTTTAAACTCCTCCCATAAAGGGGCGTGAATTCCGATTTCGATTTTTTTCCTATTGGATCGCCTTAATCGTAATCCTTTCTCGGGCTTCCCCGACATCTTCTGCAATTACCACTCCACTCCTTTCCACGTTTATCCGCTCCGCATGCCCAAACCATCTAAGCGTCCCTTTTTTAACCAATTAATTAATTTAAAATAAAACAATAACTTTGTAAATACCCCGGTGGTGTTTACAAAATATGTATTGTTTTGTTTCATATTATATTATATATATCACATGGCAAAGTATCTGCTTCGTATGAACAAAAATTAATTATTATTATATTTTATTTTTTATTTCAACTTTATGAGTAAAACCTCAAATTGTAATATTTAATTAAATGAAGACAATATAAGCGAAACTCCACTCAACTTTTTCTGTTTTCAGATTTTCGATTGAGTTTCGCTTATATTGTCTTCATTTAATTAAAAATTAATTATTTATTATACTTTCGCAAATCGATAAACAGAGCTAACATACAAACGGTAAATAGATCCAGTTCTAAAAATAAATAATTTTTTAATAATTGCTCAAGCTTAGTAATTTTTTAATTATTAATTATGAGAATTAATTTAATTTAAAACACGGTCACCCTATTTTGTTAAGACTGCAGTGGGTGGTCAAATGTCAAAATTGCAATATTGTGACCTGTTCTAAGTGTCACAAAAAATTCAAGCTGCCTTTGACCCACAAACATGGCGCCGGCAAAACGACGAACAATCAAGAGTGTCTCCGTAATACTTTTCGGTAAGGATGGTCTCAACTTAAAATCATTATTAGTATCTAGATATACTAAATTGCCGTGGGAAATAGTGAAAACCATTTACCGAATTTAAGCTTCATTTTCAAAATTGGGAGTGTTTATTTGGCCTATAATATTTTGTACAGAAAATTATTTTTATTACCGTTTTCAAAATTGGAACTGTTTTGTCGGGAATTCAGACAATCCCTATTGATCACACAGAGTGTAACAGCACGTACCCGAAGGATTTTAACTAGCGATTCCTGAGCATTTTTGGAGTAAAACAGTAGATGTCATTATGATGTTATTCCACGTCGCTACGGAATCATGTGAGGCGCGCGCTGTTTCGTGTGTTACCGTGCTGCTGAAACGAGATGCAATGCTTTTCAAATGCCTTGCTAAGCTATAAACGAGCTACTCTCCTGACCACTTTGCGACGTGTGATGGAAAAATATTTTTAATGTTTTTAATTGAAAGAAAGTGTGATCGGACAGCAAAATGACATCTACATTTTTTACTCCAAATATGGTCAAGAATCGCTGTTTATATTTATATGAGACTAGCTGACCCGGACACGCGTTGCTGTGGCTAACGAAACGCAACGCAATCTACTGGTTGGTTACTGGTTGGCTGGTTGGTCAACCAACGCCATTCGTTAATTTGCATAGGAATCAAATCCACACCGCCCGCTTGCCAACCCGTTCCCTTTATATATTATATATTTCAACCAATTTCCACAAACTCCATTAATGGTGGACTGAATGCCGTTGGCGCTAATAAAAAACTGTCAAAAGAAGCGAAGCTAGCAGTCAAACAATGTAGTCCTGGTACCTACCCTGATGTATGGCAGTGAGGCATGGAACTGGCAGAGGAAGGATGAAAGTAAGCTGAATGCTGTTGAAATGAGATCCCTGAGACGTATGTGTGGTAAAACAATGTATGATCGTGTGAGAAATGTGGATATCCGCAAAGAATTTAAGGCTGATGTAAGCATAATGAGTAAGATTAAGAAAGGGACCCTCAGATGGTTTGGGCATGTAGAGCGAATGAACGAAGAAAGTAGTGTAAGAAGAATATACGACGCGAATGTAAATGGTAGAAGAAGTCGAGGACGCCCGAGGAAGACGTGGCACGATCAAGTGAATCAAATACTTGAGTCGGGCCATGTCAAAAGTCAGAACAATAGAAGAGAATGTATGAGACGATGTATGAATGTGAGTGAGGCAAAGAGTGTGTGCCAAGACCGAGTTGTTTGGCGGTCCGTCCTCTCTGCCTACCCCTGCGGGGAAACGGCGTGATGGTTAGTTAGTTAGTTAGTTACCTTGTCAAATTATATACCTAAACCTTCCTCATGAATCACTCTATCTATTGGTGAAAACCCCATGAAAATCCGTTCATTTGTTTTTGAGTTTATCGCGAACAGACAGACAGAGAAACGCGTCGGAGGACTTTAGGGGCCCGCAACCCGGATTTCTACCGATTTATTACATATTTCCCTTAAGCACGGTAAGTTTTAAAGCTCTTAAAAAAATATATGTTATTCTTGGAGATAATATCTAGACTTTGCCCGCGCCGAAACGCAAATTATACAAAATTCCCTTGATAGAAAAAAATCGCAAAGTATGCTCCAAAAATTATTATAAACACGTTTGTTTCAGTTATTTTACAAGTTACGAGTATATGTATGAAAAAATTCACAGCGTTTCTTTAAATGCGGTTTAAGATAATGCCCGCAAGATTTTTGCTCTATTTTAAACGAGTCGTGTTTTATTAAACATTTTCGCAATTTTCGCACCGATTTTGTCACTTCGTATCTCTCCATCTTCTTCTTTTCGAGGCCGGTTGCAGAGCCTTAATAGAGATAGTTAAATTCTAGAGATACTTAACAAAAAAACGTTTATATTTTCACCTCCAATTTGACCTTCAACGCTCTAAGGACGATGACCAGAAACTAACGGAAACCCTTTCCCCGCATGCTGCTATGATAATAGACGAGTTATTATTACGCAATAGTGCCTCTATCCCAACTATCCCGTGATTTTCAATTGAACTACACTTCCTAATAACCCATTGCATCATTTTAATTTATTGCACAGATCCCAGATAAATCAAATACATTTAGATTTAGAACATGTAAACTGTAGACAAATTAAATACATTGAGAACATCAATTATTTGAAGTCTCTACTTTGAACATTATGTTAAACTTTTAGTTAATTGGTTCCCATTCATCTCAAATTACAGATGGTGCAGTGTTAATGCATCCTTTTACATGTAAACATGATTAAGGATGTTTTATAAACATTCAGGAATATTCTGAAGACTTTGCGACATGGAGGCTATAAAACTGTTCGTAAAATGAATAATTTATCGTTTTATTTTGTCTAATAAACAGTGCAGCGAGAATCATTGTGTTAAACAGGGTTATAGTTATTATTTATATTACATTGTTGGTTGTATCTTTTATCCTTTGACATTTTTTGTCTTTACTCGGAAGTAGTGGGTATCTACTGGGTAAGTGTCTATGTCTTATTTTACTCTTTTGTTTTCCCTAAAGGAGCAAACATCTGAATAACATCTAAAATACGATTAGATTCCTAGGTTCCACCAGTGGGTGGCTCAGAGTAACATATATCGTATATAGTTGTTTAAACGTCACATTATAATCTACGCATTCACAGATGGCGCCAATCAAATTATTTTAAGTTTTTAATGCTTTTTGCACGGTATGCTTAAAATATTAGGGTAAATTAATTGTTTGCGCCCGTAAATGTTTAATATGAATATAAATAAATAGTTTTGCCGATAAAAAAACCCAAATCTTTCAAGAAAGGCTGAAAAATTCAATTTTTCATCAGTGACTCAACCCAACCTTGTATTTTTCAGCCTTTCTTGAAGGATTTGGGTTTTTTTATGGACAAAACTATTTATTTATATTCATAATAAATATGTACGGGCGCAAATTAATTCACCTTAATATTTTAAAGCAAAACGCTCAAGAAGTAATAAAAACCTAAAATAATTTAATTGGCGCCATCTGTGGATGCGTAGATGATAACGTACGTGACGTTTGACCTTAAGGAGAAGTAAAGAATATAGAATATAAGAATATATACAAGAGATACAGTTTTTTTCTTATACCTAGAGATCATAATTTTTAATGCTACTTTTTTATGTGATTGATTCGTCCAAAATTGTTAGGCCTCGTGAATGTTTTTGGTTTTTGTTTTTATTTAAACGATTTTTATTGGGTTAATATTGAGTTAACGTTTGCAATACGGTACCACTTCACACTTCACCACAATCTATATATCTGCCCTGATGACGAAGGTAACGTTGTCCAAAACATTATCTAAAGAAGGAGGAAGGAAAATGACTAATAAATAGGTATGTATAAGGATTTTTTTCATGTAGGTTTAATTTAAAGCATAAATAAATAAAGTAGCACATATCCGTAGGTACTATCTCTATTCCTTTTGATAAAAAAAAATCGAGTGCGGTTTACACGCGGTAGAAGCCAAACTTTGCCAAAACAATATCATCCAATACTTGAAAAGTGAGGTCATAATTAAAGCGACCAATGAGCGACCTCGCGTAATTTTTGTTTCATATCTCAACCAATTGGAGCCTATAAAAGTGACATCATTATCAAAGCGGCCGATGAGCGCAGTCGATGCATCGTAGATGCAATAATCGTCATTTCATCCGAAATCCAAATCACAGCCTTGTTTTAGAAGTTTCACTTCAAAAGTATTTTTTTTGGTTGGTCAAGTATTTTGTCCTCTAATCCAAATTTAAGTTTTGTGCAAAAGGCCGCACAGTCATTTCTCTTGACTGGTGAAAACGTATATCGATACAAATGTTACTAATTAAGTAACTATCACGCCATTTCTACGCACGGGTACGCATAAAGGATGGACAGCCAAACAACTCGGTTTTGGCACACAATCTTTGCTTCTTTCTCATTCATGCATCGTCTTATAAATACCCTTCTGTATCCTTTACAATTGGTTCACTTGTTCAACGACTTCTATAATTTTTATTCACCTCATATATTCGCCTTGCACTTCTTTCTTCGTCAACAACAGAATCCAAAACTAATACAAACGTTTAATAATAACGATGTTATTTGGATGACTTGTATAGCGCCGTTTTTGTGAAAAATCACCTCAAGGGCGCTGTACAAACTTATAATACCTTTCTACAATCTTACTTCTAATAACAAACTAGTCAAACCATTATAACAACTTTTGTCTAAAAATTGCATACACCGGTTCATCGATCACAGATACGAAACTATATGTAGGTACAATGATTTGACCAATGAACGCGATGCTGCGTAAAAATGTACTGTACACGCAGAAAATATACATGACCATACTTACCTGAGAGGTCACTTGAGATTAACACTGTTATTGTTTATTTAGAGAAATTTAATAACGTATAAGGGCATAATTGGGAACTATAATACATCATATGTTTTTTTTATATTATAATATTTAATCGAGGCTTCTGACTCGCATACTGCTGTCATTTTTTGCCTAATCTGTTTTTATTTATTTTAAGGTTTCATTTTTTTTTTTTTTTAATATATCCTATGTATTAATGTTGCAATATTAATATATGTATGTATCTTTATAAAACAATGTATCATATATTTTCCATGTTGCACGATCTAATGAATTTCATGAGTCTTGAAATGGCATAGTAGTCGGTTTAGTAGTAACATCATATGTTTAATGAGAATATTTTGAAAGCAAAAGCTAAATTCTAAGATTGGCCTTACAATAGCACAAGGATTTGATCAGAATATTTGTTTGTCATGAAGTGGCCTAAGTTTTCTACATAATCGCATAACTCGTAAATTGACTGTTTTTAAATGGCCACACCTTACATCTCCGAATCATGCGTCCCGGAAAATACCGGTCCGAGGCAATTAACCCTTAAATCAGCAACTTCATCTGCTAAAGGCAGACTAATGGAACCTAAACGAAAGCCAAATACTAAGTTTGGAGATCGTGCTTTCGGAGTATCTGGGTCTAAGGCTTGGAATAGATTCCCTCCGGAATTAAGATGCATAACAAGCCCATCAGAGTTTAGGTCCAAACTAAAAACCTACCTTTTTGGGCTCTCATACCCTTAATTTAAATATACCTATCTGAGAGTATCATACTTGTATTGCCTATGATATGTCTTAATCACAATTTTCTTACTGAATTAAAATTACTAGAGTCCTTGCACATCAATCTGTCTCTTGACGAATCACATTTAGGAATATCAAATCATTATAGTTACTACTGCACCACCCCCCATTAAATGTTGCTTTTACTTTCCAAAATACACTCATCAAAGAATACATTACATATTAATATTAAAATATTTTTCAGGATTAAATAACATGTTAACAATTATGTCCTCTGCGTGCGAACTCTATCTAAATTTCTTTAAATGAACAATATACAGTGTTAATTTCAAGCGACCTCCCAGGTAAGTATACTAAGTATGGTCCTGTTTTCATTAATTTTTAGGCAGCATCGCGTTCATTGATCAAAATATTGTACATGTATTTTCGTATCGGTGATCAAGCCATAAGTTGTTTTTAATTGTTTGTCTAGCTTGTGGTTTTTTTAGATTTTGTACAGCGCCCTTGAGGTGATTTTTCACAAAACCGGCGCTATATAAATCATCCAAGTATCATTATTATTATGCCTTTATCTCCTGTACCTAATAGACCACCAACGATAAATCTGATCTTGCGGTAACGTATCTCTTCATTTCTTTCTACCATCTCTACTATTTACCGAAACGCCCAAACCCCGAACCTACGACACGGAGAAGATTTGTTTATGTAACAAGCTGTTGAAACAAAGCATATAGAGTTACTGCGGTGCGGCACACTGTATATTTTTATAGGCTATTTTAAAAGCTTACATTCCGAGTTAATGGCTTTTAGGAAACTAAAGATTTCATCGGTGGAAGCTAATGATTGTTGGAATGGTAGGTATTTATTATTTTTTCTGGAGGTATTTAATTACTTTTTTTATCTACTTACGTGATCTAAGGCGCCATCTACATAAATATCTCGTATTGAAAGTATCTTTTGATCAACCAGGCGGCTGCGGGTAATTAATCAAACGAAACCGTTATTTAACACGGTGACCAGATAACTCAGAATGAAGTCAACTCAACATCTCCTTTGGAAAGTTATTAAAAGTGATGAAAAAAATTGGTTAGGTTGGGTTAGGTTATGGGCTATTTTTAAACGACTTGGAAAAGGAGGAGGTTCTCAATTCGATTGTATTTTTTTTTTTTTACGTTTGTTACCTCAGAACTTTCGACTGGGTAAACCGATATTGATGATTCTTTTTTTATTTGAAAGCTGGTGCTTCCCGTGTGGTCCCATTTTAATTTGGTCAAGTTCTGACAATGGCATCCATGAGAAAATCATATAAGTCTTAAATTTGCATCAAGTATGTGCGCGACAAATGGACGAATAACTCAATATCACGCCAACCGATTTCGATGATTGTTTTTTTATTGGAAAGGATGTACTTCAAAGGTAGTTTAATGAGAGTTTGGTTAGGTTCTGATTATGGGATCCATGACAAAGTAACGGAACTCTCCAATTCTGAAGAACAAATTTACGACACTCGTCCGAATCTTAATCGAATTAGTTAGTGTACTTCAGATTCACTAAAAATCAAAAAATAAACAAAAATTTTAACAAAACAAAAAAACGACTTCAAAAAATGCACTAAAAAGTAAAAAAATAATTTCGTATTCTTCTACAACTTTATAATCAACTTACCTTTTCTACTCATCAATATGTAGGTAAGATTGTTATTTTTGGAGTCGGTGTCAACCAAGGTACCCGCGGCCCGGCGTGTTCACTTGACAGCTCCTCTCCCGCCGACACCGAATCAAAATCACCTACTATCACTTTTACTATTTTATTTATTGATAATAGAAATATTATTAAAAAAAATTAATTTTTCAAACTATTTCAAAAGTTGAATTGTTAAGCTGGAAAGACTTTAAAACTGCAATTAATGGAAACAACACTTTTCCGCATATATCTTTAGGTATGTACCTATTGTTACCTAGGTAAGTATTTAGGTACATAATTTCATTGGTGTAGACGATAGGTATGTACCTAGATACACGGTGTCCAGAAACTCATAAAACTGGTGAGTAACTTATGTCGCTCTCCATAAAGAGAAAAAATGGCCTTACTTTTAAACGCCCGGGGACACAAACATATGATCTGTAGCTATTCGAAGACGGAAAAATAAATTACAATATTGTTCACTATTAGCCCGCTAAAATGGCCAGAAGTTTGGAAAAAAAAATAGATTTCGTGATTTGGAAAAAAATAAAGCAAAGGGCTCCGTATTTTATATTTTGTACCAAACTTAATTTTTATTCCATAACTGCAGTACAAAGAACGCAAAAATTTTTATATAAAAGGGGAAAATAACACTTTTATGGATAAAATCAGTATTCTTGATGACTTACTTGTATTAATAAATTTAATTTTTTTTTTCTTCATTTTTGTCAGCTTTACGCATTTTTTAATAACAAACTAACGCCAAAAAGAAAAAAATTATTAAAATAATTTTTTAAAAATGTTTTAGGTTTGTTTTCTGATTGTCAATGCATTTTAGCGGGCTAATAACCATTTAAAAAAAAAATTAAATGCAGTTCGCATTTTCTTTGTAAGATGCAACTTTTGAGATCCCGGGCGTTTCTGAATTCAAAATTTGAAATAATTGACACGCCTAATACACATCTCATTTGGAGTCGTCGATATTGTATTTTTTTGAAGTGAAATATTCTTTAGCGCCGTTGTGATTTGAAACTCGGCAACGGGCGACACTAAAAATAGACAAACACATACATCTATAGGATTTAGCCTGCTAGAGAATGAGATAGAAATAAAATATTTATTTAATTCACGGGTACTCGGTTTCAATGTAATACGATAAATCTCCTTTGGTGTCGTGGTATAAAGCGCTTGACGAACCTCAGCAGACATTCATCGGACCAAGTATGGAATCCTACGACTTCAAAAAATTTCCCCTTGTAACATGTGATAAATAAATATTCAGGTAGGATTAAATCCAAACAGAATCACAAAACGTATTTTCGAAGAGCAATGGTATTTACGTACTAAAATAAAATGAATTAATTAATAATATAATTTGTTTATTTTAGATACTAAAAATAATCACATTTGACGGCTGCTAATAATTGTGTGTTTACATATTTCATAACCATTCAATGTTCATAAAGTAGGTATATTCATTTACCCACAATTTTTTTTAAATGTGAATAATTCCGCGAATATTGCTAAACCTTCGCGATGACCGTCATCAGATGTAACAAGTTGCTATCCCCGCATTTACCTACCTACTTACTTAGCGTAAACAAACCGTCTTTGTTATTATAACGGGTCATAACTATCCACATTAATTGTAGCGAGAAATGCAATAAAACGAACGCACGATGTAATGGGAACAAGATGGACTTGGCATGAGAGAGTTAATAGTTAGTATCCCGCTCTCATGATGATGATGATGATGAGAAAGATGAAGGTTTGATGCGCACTACATATGCGAGTGTTAGGTGCATTAAAGAGTACGATATTATGATGCAGCGACTTTGTTTATTTACCTAATGAGCGTTAGTGCATGTTAATGCGTTTTAACAACGCTTCTCAAAGTTAACGCATCTCAATGTAAATTAATTCCTCGTGTTTAGATTAATAAGTCAGGTACGCCTCGCCTCATACGTCATAACATTTATTTTTATTTAATATTTGTATATTTTTACAATAATTATACATTTTTTTATATGTTAAACAGATTTGTAATATGAATATGTATAATAAAAGTCTTTCCTCACCATAAAGAGACAAGGCTCTTGTGTTTATTAAGTGAATTTATGCTCAATTTTTTTAATTTTTTATTTTTTATTGTAATCTTTATATTTTTATGTTACATAGGAGTTCCTGTGTTGAGAGCAGGCGCATTTTAACATAAATAGTTTATAAAGGATAACAACAACAATGTTATTTACATTTAAAGTAAAAGTACAAGGACAATCCGCATCGTATCAATGGGTTAGCGTGCATTAGGAGGTTCTAAAAATATTAATAATTATGTTATCAATGTTATCCTTTGAGTAAGTGAATAATAATATTGCAACTAATAACAATAGATATTTATGAGAAACTGAGATAGATCAATAAACAGATTTAAATTTAAATCAGTTGGATAAATTATAAATTTTAGGGATTAGAAAGAGTGTTAATGCAAATTTAAATATTATTAATAATCCAATATTGTTTTTAAATGACCCATTAATCTATTCACCTTTTAAATTTTTAATTGTTCTATATTTCCCCTCATTTCCTACACATTATTTTCTTTCAAATTTTATTATTGTTTATGTCTATTATTTTTCTTTATTACCTAGGTATGTCTATTTTTAAAAGTAGTTCTGTCAAAACCCTGAAGAAGTCAGCTTTGCTGACGAAACATGTCGGTATTTGTAAATAATTAAGTGGTTAATACATTAAAATGTTACCACAAAATAATTTTGCACTATTAAAAGAAGAGATTTAAATTAAATATTAATAACAATAATGTACTCTTACAGTTGTTTCAGGTAATTTTTTAATTTAAATTGAAGTTTACGTTTATTTTTGATAATTTTGAGTTTTAATGGGAGTTTGTTAAAAGAACTTATACCAAAATACAGATAGGAATTTTGGATGTGCTTGGTATTAAATTTTGGGATTTCAATATTGTTTTGATATCTTGCTGATTTTTTTTTGTTTATTATTATTTTTTTATTTATTAGTTTTTCTACATTTTTTATTTTTTTATTTATTTACAAAAAGATACATACATTATAATATATTTTTTACAAAAATTAATTACGTAATACATGTATTTGATGTACCCACATAAATAAGCAGGGCTTGTGTGTATGGGGGGTGTTATTATTTTGGTTCAATTTATTATTTTTTATTCAGTTCAAATTTTCAGTATAAGTTTTAAGCTGAGTTTTAAATTTTTTTATGTTACTGTTCATGTTTCTGATTTTTTCAGATAGTGAATTAAAAAATTTAACTCCGAGATATTTATGATTTAACTGTCCTATTGTTTTTTTACATTTTGGAATAGGAAGTATTGATGTTTGTCTAAGATTTCTGTTATTTTCCAACCTTAAATTGTTTGAATAACTAAAATTAGTTTTTGTGATATGTAAATTGTTTGTAGAATGAAACAAGCACTTTGTTTAAAAAACCACTTATTTTTATTTATATTCGTCGACCGGTTTCGGTTGAACTCAACCTTCTTCAGGACAATAATTATTGTCCTGAAGAAGGTTGAGTTCAACCGAAACCGGTCGACGAATATAAATAAAAATAAGTGGTTTTTTAAACAAAGTACTTGTTTCATTCTATATAATGTCAAGCCACAAAGTGTTTGCTATCTACGATAAATTGTTTGTGTTTGATTTGTACATGTACCGCCCCATCCTATAATGCCGTATTGTATAATTGATTAACAGAAAGCGAAGTATGTGGTTCTAAGTAATTTTTCGTTTAAAATTCGCTTAAGCATCTAAATATATATGTTAGTTTCCTTATTCTGTTGTTCAGAATATTTATGTGTGGTACATTTACATGTATACATGCATTTATGTGTGTACATATACATGTAATTTAATCATGAGTAATTACATTTTCAGGTTACAATCGGATTAAACTCAAATCATGAAATACTAACATGCGATATTGATTAGAAACAGTATAAACATATATATGTATATAAAATATTTTATTTACGAGAGTGTAACTATTCGTGTGTAAAGGGAAGAGAAAAAATAAATATTTTTTTAAAATTGAAATTAAAAATTATAACACATACATTATATATACGTACTTACATAAATCAAATGTGCAAAAAAATAAAATAATGTAAAAAAATAAAATAATATAGAAGAAATTATTGAATAAGTATTGTGTGAAATTATAATATTATTATTTATGTAATTATTTATATTATTTAATTATTATAATATTATTGAAATTATTATAAAATTATTATAATATTATTTAATATTATTAAATTATTATAATATTATTAAATTATTAATATTATTTAATGTGGTTTTAAGTGGCTAAATTATTTAAGATATTATTGTTTAATTTATTGTAGTCAGGTTCTAATCTCAGCTCTATTGCTAGTTGATTAAACCACGTCACTCCATTGTACGTGTAGTAGTGTTGTGCAAAACTGGTATGCATTAATTATTGATGTATTGAAATGTAATTTTTTAGCTGTATTTCTTTGAAAGTTTGTAGTATCGAATATGTTTTTATACATATTATCTATTGTAGATACTTTGAATATTGAAAAGATTTCTTCATTAGAAAATGTATATGTTTTTTTCAGAATAACCTTAAATATTAATATTTGAACTATTTTGAGAGGATTTAAAAAAACATATGTCAAAATAACATATAACAAAAATATATGTCTGGTAATGTTGTAGGTGGGTTGAAAACAAGCTTTTGGGAATGAGTGATTAAGATGTCAACAGATATCTCTGTGATTCTATTTAATATTCAATGTAAGAAGATTCCTGTTTTACCATAACCACACAGGGTTGGTAGAAAATGCTTTTAAAAGGTTAGCTAGTACGGGCCTTTTTCGAAAAAAAAGTCGTAGGTAGACAGAAGTAAAACACAACCATGAGCACAGCATTGCAAATTATTCAAATCTCCCAATGGAACGACTGCAAGCTACGTCACGAATTTTAGCCAATCACCGCTCTACCCCCTCGATGAGCTAACCTTGTTAAACGCATTTTCTATACCTTTCTTGACCATAACCATTATAAGCGTACCATGGTAACCATTTTCCTTCAGACAATAGAGCTGTTTTCTGTAGATTCCTGTTTTATCATCTCCACCGTTCCTTTGTTTCAAGACAATTTTTTTTCTTCATATTTGGTTACTCATGGAATAACAGGTTGTGATCGAAGCCTCACACTGTTTGTATTATTATAAAAGGAAGGAATTGAATAAATATGTAATTAATGTACCAAAACAGTGGGCTTTATTTAACATCACTATTTTAAAGATACGGTAGAAATATATTTCACACAAAGGGGAGAAATTAGATTACCTTTAAGCATGATTCGAGTACAATCGAAGTTAAGAAAATATATAGGGTGTCCGAAGGTAAAGTGCATTAAATTCGGGAGGTGATTCTAAATGATATTATAAGTAGGTAAAAAAGATAATTAACTTTTTTAGAAATTTCAACTTTTAGGGATAGTTTTGTGGTAAAAAGATAAAATTAGACCGGCGTGTGTGGCCACCTTTATTATTTTCCACTGTTACAATACGAGCCAATCACAACCATACAATTTTGCTACAAATGTGCCCGGCAGGCTCTCAGCAAGTAATATCGTACCTCACACTAAGGATTTTTAGTAGGAACGTCTTTTTGTATGGGAAAAAAATGTCGGAATTTCGGAGATATTGGCTTGACAGAAGGTAGTAAAAGAGAAATTAGTTAACGCGCACGTCCCGGTTAGACGAGAGGTCTCGGTTCGAGTCTCAGTTGCGACCATTGTCTTTTTTCTGTTTTCTGTGTCTTGTTCTCTTTCTATTTTAGATTATTATTGTTATCTTCTTCTTAAATTATATATTGAGTTGATGGGGTTAACCTTCAAAAGTTATAAAAGGGAGTTTTTCTTATAAAAAATTGAATGTTATATTTTTACCTAGCTGTTGCAACGATCTTCATAATATCCCGCTGTGGTCATAATATTCCAAGTTAAAAATAGATATAAATTTTATACTACATATCACAACTCGTAAACTAGTTACATTTTACACATTTTGAAAACCATTGTGTATGAGGGACACTTCATAATTCCTCAATGTGAACATGGTTGTAACGAAGGCTTCACGTGAAGAAGTTGAAGTACCTACCTAACCATGTAATACATTAGATTACTCGCTCGACTAAGGCTTCACTTGTTAGGACATCAACGGACTGGAAGGGTCAGTAACACCTAAGAGACTAATTGAGACTTATCATTAAATTCATTAAGGATTAGCTTTCGGGAGGCACTTGAAAATCAAGTGATATGTCCATTGTAACTGAATGCAGGGCTTTTGATGTGTAAGCAGTGTATGAATGTAGGTAAAGAGAAGTGTGATGCATGTTAAACTTGCGTTTATTAATGTAATTAATGTAGTTAATTGATGTATCAAAGTCTTTTGTAATATATCTACTTTTAAATTAAATATTAAATTTTTATACACTTCTTTAGTCCGAAGCCAAATAGAATACAACTCACCTCTTTGGTCACCGCTTTATGAGGTTCACTCATATTGTGTTGAAAAAATATATATTATAAACTTAATACACCTACCGAAAATAAAAACTATAACCGTGTAATGAAAAATCTAAAATTAATAAAGCTGGCCGATAGAAGATTGGTTTCTCATTGATCATTTTTCTTATTAAAATCATTAATTCCCTTATTGGCAGTAGGCCCCACATTATTGCAATTGATTTCATTTCATGTTCCTGATAGAGTCACAGGAACTAAAAATGTCTTTCGCTGCAACAATCATGTTAACTCATACACCAATTCGTGTATGAGTACCATACCACGTGTAATTCAAAGCTTATAGTAACCAATATGCGGAAGTTGCAGATATTTTCAATAGCACAGACAGAACTTATAAAAAAGCATTTCACAGCATTTTTGAAAACAGAATTGTAAATTTTCGTTAATTTTACATTGCATTGGTTTTATAATCCATTTTTACTCTCAACTTAAAGGTATTTGTACCATAAATAAATAAATAACCCATACCTATGTCGTTAGGTATGGGTTGATGGAGTGAGGTTTGTAAGAATGATACATTTCGAAATCATTATCATGGTTTGAAGTCACTTTTAGATGTAAATATCCAATACTTATTCCGTTTTTTTGTGATACCGCACAAGAATCCCAACTTCTTGGGGCCAGTGGAACTAGAGCACACCCATTTGGGGTACGGTATTCTGTATGGAGCGGGAGTGGAAAAGTAAGGAAAGGGGATAAATGAAAGTTTTGAAGCACTTGACTTTTTTATGCACTCCTCGTGAAAGACCACCATTCAGAATCAATGGTACTTTGAAGTGATCAGAAATAATTAAATGGGTGTTTCCAAAATTCGACAATATTCTCTAACTGGGGATGTCATAGTTCAACTAGCCCAGGAAAAAAATCCCTGAGGGCGTATGTCATCTTTGGAGATGCCATGTGGAGGGTACTTTTAGGTTTAAGTTTCATAAAGTATTCTTTCTACTCAAAGGGTACTTTTAGAAAGGAAGGAGTGGAAGTTCTAGGAAGGAAAGGGGTAGTAATCAGGGGGCCAATGTGTTCAGGGGTGACGGATGTATGTACACATCCATTTCTTCCACTGCTGTGCAAGGCGATGATTCGGGAGAGTCGAGCTGGAAAAGCCTAATGGTCTCCCTCAACCAGTCTCTTCCGATCCCGCCCGCCAAGCAGTAGGTGGGTAAACGCATCCACCGTCAAGACGTAGACAAACCACACCCATGAAGCAGGCACCCCTGTTAAGTCACCAAACGTATTGAACCAATTGGGGTAACCTGTGACATGGGTAATGGTTATTCAATAAATTACTGTAGGTACCACATAAAAGCACGCAATGGAATTATTAGAAAAAAAAATAAAAACAAATTATTACGTCTTGTATATAAAAATCTCGTGTCACGGTGTTTGACACACTTCATACGCTAGGTGTCCCTTTCCAGATTTATTTTTGTTTTTTTTTTTTTAATTTTTGTTGTATTTTTTTTTTAATTAGCATCAAAAAATACCAATAACCCCAAGTTTTAACCTTCCTACCCCCACCCTCCCATTTTCAATCGTGATTTTAGTATATTCGGATGAACAAATTTAACCGTCGTTCGTGTTTCAAACAGATCGAAATTATTTATGTTGTTGAATGACAAATGGCGCTACGTCCGCCTCATCGAACTTTCATCCACACATGCGCAAGACATGAAGCGAGTTTTTTTTGTGTTGGCTAAAGATGGACTGACAAAAAATATCACACTCAATTGCACTTCGAAATTAATATTGATTTTCTTTATTTCATTTTCATACTTTAGTTTGTTTTTTTTTTTGTTTTTATCGGCGGTCATTGTCTACAGCTCTACATTCCTCTTTCTGTCATGGTCCCATCCCCACACACTTACAATACATTCGTTATTTTTTATTTAACAACCAAAATAGGTATTCACTAAAAATAATTTATATGGCAGAACAACGTTTGTCGGGTCAGCTAGTACTAAAGGTATATTTGTATACATTTTTAATTAACCCAGTTCTGCTAGTTTTTAGTTTCTTTAAATAAAATAAACCACATAAATAAAATAAAATTATTTTTGCCAAATGTTATGATGTCCTGAAAAGTCAGTTAACCGAACGTGACCGTTTCAAAATTTCCTTTTACAGAAGATTTATCAACTCATCTCTTTCATCCGAATTTATTTGAAAACTTTTCTTTTATTTGTGAAACTTTTGAGAGTGCTCATCGCCCTGGTAGTCCTGAATATAATGCGAACTGGAAGAGTCTTGAAAGGGCAATTGGGACCTTTCAGTGACGCGATTCAGATGTAAATTTGCCTGAAATCCTGAAAACTCGGTGCTTCTTCGCGCACTTCTGCGAACATTTTAAACTCCTCGCGAGTTTGGGACGAATTAGGATAATAACATACCCACGGTGCAAATCTGGAATTTTGGTTAGGGGGTGGAAAATTGAGTAATTGTGTCATTTTAACGAGTGGAAGAAATCTTTAACGAGTGGGTCTTTTCTGTATTGAAAAGTTTATTCAAATTTGGAAATTATGGAATGAGGTCTGATTTGTGTCAGGCTGTCATGCCAAAAGATATAGGCGAGGTTTGAAAAGTTCGTTCTAATTAATGGCATTTATGGTTTAAGTTTTTTTTTTATTTTACCAAAAACATTTAAAATTTTAAAGCCATTGTTTTATGATAAAGTTCCGCTGTGTACCTAATTACCTAGATAATATAACGCATATTAGGGGTATAATTACGTGAGCAGTTTTTTTTTTCAATTTAACCCCCCCCCCCCCCCCCTC
Source organism: Limnephilus marmoratus (assembly GCA_917880885.1). NCBI lineage: Eukaryota > Metazoa > Arthropoda > Insecta > Trichoptera > Limnephilidae > Limnephilus > Limnephilus marmoratus. Next base: position 29,424,973 of record OU862926.1, on the reverse strand, counting down.
CCCCCCTTGGTGAGATTAAGTGAGATTTGGTGAGATCAGTGAGTATTGTTTTTAACCGTAAAAAAACATTTCCCATGTATTTTTTTTAATACAATGGACATTTTAAAAGGAAACTATCGTTTTATCCGATAATAAGCTAATTTATCATAAAAACCTCATAAAACATTCCTGTATAAAACATAATATTACATAAAATCCTCCTCTCACGTGAGATCAGTGGTGAATCTAGGGTCCCACCATATCCCATCCCGCCCCAACCTATCTTATAATGCCCCCCCGTTGAAGTAAATATAATCGCGACAATTCGCTGAAAAACGGTTCAAGATCATATTTGCTTCAACGGAGGGGGCATAATGGGGTAGGATGGGGCGGTATGAGATAGTGTGAGATGGGTTTTTCTGGGCCCCCGCCCACGTCATGAGAATTTTTCTAGACTAGAATAGTTGGGATAAAGTTTACGTGAGATTTTTATTGACCCCCCCCCGGTTTAAATGAGATTTGGTAAGATTTTACTGGAACCCTCCTCCCCATTTTTAGCTCAGGTAATTAATGTATGCCCCTTGGTAGTTTCAAGCGTGTCTGTCAGAGACTACGGATTGATAATACCTCCGGAAGGCGAAACAGCTGCCACGCTTAATAATAATTACCATAGTAGATTTTTTTAAAAGAAACCGTTTTTTTTAATTAAATAATAAAACTTTAAATAAAATGTTGTTCTATAAATTAAAGTACTCCAAATGCCTACCCTCAGGAATCTATGGTTAAAATCCTTCGGGTACGTGCTGTTACACCCTGTAGATATATTTGTCCTTTTTCACATTATCGTAACATTCCAAAAGAAAGTTGTTGAGTGGTAGATATTTTTTCAAACTTTTTTTAACCTATTGTAAAAACCAAAAATAGAGACGTAAACTCCTTTGCTCTGAAGAATGATTATGTAAAATGAGGACATACATCTATTCCCGATTTTCGATTATTCGATAGATGAGGTTATGGAAATAAAAATATTACATGAAATGAAAAGCATTCGATTAAAGGTGAATTTTTTAACATTTATTTCTTACATCAAATTGTGCAATAACATCGACAAACCTACATATTTAAAGTTTTATCTACATAACTTTATTATTTATCTAATACGGTGGTTAACAAATCATCATACAAATAGTTGTTATATACATTCACGTAAAAATACAAACTCTCTAAATTCTAACATTGCTTTGGTCTCTTGTATGATCTTTGGAAGTTGATACCTTCAAAATTATATTTTATATGAACATCTGCATTCCGATACCATAAAGTCTGTATTAAAGTTTTTCACGGAAATAATTGCTTAATGTACGGTATTGATTTATTATTCTTCACAGTTAAGCAATCTTTGATTGTAGTACAATTTTTATTTACCAAGAAATATCTCTACGATGTGCGAATGTGTACTGTGTCTTAGGATATACCTACCTATATATATATTTTCTTTCTAATATATTTTTTTGCATTTCTTTGGTGTGCGCATGACTTAATTAATCATTTTCGTTTTCTATAATAAAATCTACTTAACTATTGCTGTCTTATTTTTTTTACATGCAATCAATTCTACATAAATCTATTGGCGTAATGTACGTCGTATGACTAAACAAATTATTGCATCAGAATAGGTATATGTAATATCGTCTAAGCAGATAAATAATAATGCATCTCTAAAAACCTAATTTTCAATTTCTATTTCATTACAACTGCTTGCTCTACTGGAGTTTTTACATTCATATGGTACTCTTTCCACTGTTACACTTTCAGAAAACTTATTATTATCTTCTTCTGGTTCTTCTTCACGTCTCCGTTTCTTCAAATATTCCATATCTTTACTTTTGAAATCCGTGATTTTAACTTTTTGGCTTTCCCCGTTCTTCGTTTTTGCTAGGTCTCTGAGTTCATTCTGAATGTCGATATCATCTTCATCTCGCGATGCTTCGTTGATAGTTGAAAGGGGATTAGAACCGAATAAAGGATGAGAAGGATAGTAGAAGTAAGAAAGTGGTATTGATGGATAGTTGTTGTTTAAATGCTGTCCGTAAAGCGATTGAAGCATAGCTTGATGAGACATTTGACTGTACGATTCTTGCAACAAATGTTTATACTGACTCTTCGGAAACTCGTTATTGTTATTATAAATTCCAGCAAAGTGCTTTAGAATCGGTGCTTGAGCTGATTGTAGATGATTCCCTGCAGGAAATAAAGCTGGATTTAAGGCCATAGTCGTCTTCGAAAGGTGCTGAGAGTTCTGTTGATAATTAGCCGCATTGGCAAAGTGTTCCAACCCCATTTGCTGATTGTCTCTAACTAGAACTTTAACTGCAACTTTCCTAGCATGGTGATTGGCTGCTACTGCAGCAGCGGCTGCCAGTAATCCATTCTCTTGCATCTGAATCTGCTTTCTTTTAGTTTTGTACCTCCTGTTTTGAAACCAAATCTTCACTTGCGTTTCTGTAAGTTTGAGGCTTGCGGCAAGATCTGCTCTCTCTGGTCCTGAGAGATATCTCTGCTGATTGAATCGTCTCTCTAATTCGTACACTTGAGCATGAGAGAAAGCAGCTCTTGATCGTTTCTTTCGACTCTGAGTCGGGGAAAACTGTTCCATCAAAGATGCAGCGCTGGAAGATGATAGTTGAGATCCGGTAGATGGAGAGATTGTGAGAACGTTTTGAGGATTCTTCTGTTGAGAGACATAGTGCTGTAGAGACTGGTTTGAAGATATCAGGGACTTGGCAGAGCTGTATGCATGAGGTCCAGGGTAGTTTCCGAGGTGTGATTGAAGGAACAGCGGTGGCGATAATCCGTTTGAAGAATGGGAATCGTATTCATCTGAAACAATAGAAAAATAAACTTTTTAATCACTGCACTTATTGTGCTAAATTTTACCTGAAAACACTGCTAAAATATGATCGGCAACTCATCATTATTTTCATGTACCAGAAATATTAATAATATGAAAAGCTGTATCATATTTTTGTAAAAGAACTATGGCTAGGTACTCGAATGTTAAATAAGTAAAAATATCAAAAACTTCGACCTTTCAACCCCAATGAAAAACCGATTAAGCAAATGAATCGCTCCAAAGCTCGCAGTTTCCCCATTATAGTTTGGTAGTAGTTTCCCTAATGTCGGAGTTGAAAGCCACCGGTAGACACGGTAGTAGTCATTAAGTTTGGGCAAAATACGCGACCTTTTAAGCCGTCATTATAAAAACTTATAAATACATAATGGGATTGATTCTACGAGCCACCCATTCCCACGGTTTACTCAAAAAACGATAATGACCAAAAGTACTTTATGTGCAGGGTGTTTGTTTATTTCTAAAATATCATATGAATAGAATACATGATGTTCTTCGTGGTCGAGGGATAAGGCTCTCGACTAGCATTCCGAATGTAGCGGGTTCAAAACCCAGCATGTGCAAATAAATTTTATTTCACAATTTATTAACATAAAAATAGTATTTAGTACATGGCACCTTCCAGGGTGAAATGAAAGTAAAATACTCTTAGTATCGCTTTGGTGTAAGACCACCATTCAGAATTGAAATGTCGCTTGAAATGGCTTGTTTTATTACTAGCTCTGAATAGCCAGGTTCTTATCCACCTTCCTCTTCCCCATCTCCTTCCCCTTCCCTCTACCTTCAACCTTACAACATACCCCAATTGGAATTGCCATAGTCTCACTACCTCCAGGTGGGAGCAGTTGGCACTCTTTTTTTCAGATAAAAAAAATTGTATCACCAAAGTTTCTGAAACCATTTTGAATAATCCCGAATAATGGACACCGTACGAAAAAACATTATCCAAATAGTTGTAGGTATTTACGCCTTTTATTTTTATGTATTTTACATAGTATATTTTTTAAGTTTAATTGTCAACACGTCATTCAAACTTGTTGTTAGTTTATGTGAATTAGAATTGCCTGCAAATAAATGTTATGAAAATAAATTCCCAAATATATACATTTTGGTACCTACGCCTACCTGTGTGATAAATGAGCAATTGTACTTGTTATAAAGAACCCAGCACCAAAAGTAAAGAATCTGAAAAATTAAAATACAACTCACTGAAAAAATAAAAATTTTTGCCATTTTTTTCAGGTGGATACCGACTTTTAGGTAAACACAAATAAACCAACTGTCTAAAGTATTTAATAAAATAGAAATTATCTGTGTTTTTTTGCATACAGTTAAACATTACCGCTTTTAAAATCACACCCTGTATGTAAATTCAGGTAGGGGGTGGAATAAAGAAGGGTTACGGATGGTACAATGGGTGCCAGGGCACGGATTTATATAATTTGGCACTTAGCATTATTGCCGGAGTGATGAGCCTAGGCTTCTCAAACATGGAAGCTTTGTTAAAAAATATTAAATTGAAGGATTTTTTTATCGGGTAGGTGCCTATCTACATTGAACTTATTATGTAGGTAGTTGCCGCATTCTTTAAGTACGTATATACAAGTTTGACAATTAAGTCTAGAAATGTATTAAATTAGAACTAAATTTTTTCATCACTATGGCAACACCGAATTAGTCGCTTTGCCTATGACGTTTCGTATTGCTGTAATGTTGCTCCGTTTTACCGTATTAAATCCGTGTAGAAGATACTGAAGATCGCTCATTTAATAATTTTTTTTTCATTGTTTGCCTACGCATTGTTTGGATTAAATTAAAATGAACAAACCAATACGTAGTGGTGCAAGAGAAGTTATGTACTGCCCTTTTCAACGCTGCCTAGCGGAATACCGCGCGAAGAAGCTCCTATCTAATTTGGAAGAAGTTTACAAACGAACTGCAGAAATGACTGGTACCTACGTAGTATACTTTTTTAATGAATTTCATTAGTATTCCAAGATTTATGCCAATTTTCGAGCTATTATAACCATGAACATGATTCGCAGATTCAACGTTGCCATTTAAAACCTAGAAAACGATCGCAGCACCATAATTTATTTTCTACACTTAATTACCAAACTTTTACGTGACGCATTCTTTTTTTTTAATTTCTTTGTCTCCACCACATTATTTGAATTCTGAGCTAACTGGTTTCAGACCCAACCGTGTTTTCCCCAGGGTGGTTATTTGGAAAACTTTTTTTCATTCAATATTCATCACGCCATCTACGTACTGTAATTACTTTGCATTTGTTTTGTTCGAGACTGTTGTTGGATGTTGTGTGTTGTGATTGATCTATTTTATATTTAAATTCATTTAGCACTGAACACTTTTACTTATCATTTATTCTAATCTCGATGTGCAGAGCCTCTTACCTTAAACTTTCGCGTCTATGCCACCTCTTACTAAAATATTGCAATAAAATGTCTGTCTATAATCTCTTTTGTCTGTGGCCGTGTCAAACTTTCTCTTTTGTGTTTATAAAAACGGCGTGTATGGATTTTGCTTGTCACTTATTATCATTCTCTCCTGTTATTCTTCTCGATTTACTAAACTCTGCTTGTTTAGCCGGAAATCAAATCGTCTTTCGTTTCTGTAAACTTTAATTAGTCTAAATTATTGTTGCAGTCAAGTGCCCAGACCAAACCACTCTGTACAAATGTATTCATCAGAATAAACAGAATCAATATCCTAGGACAAACACAAGTGTTTTACTACACAAAGGATAACCTCAAACTCTATCATCTCACTGTACGGTTCCTCGGTGTGGAACTAAAGGAAGTTAACAAAGGCAGCTCAGCCTTACATCCTGACTGCAGCTATCTGGAGAGAACCACACCTGGACCTACGCAACTGTAATGTCCTATTTGGTAATTGTTCGGAACAAACGTCAACGGTTAATACGCACTTTTTTTATAAAACTTTTAGATTCTTCTTAATTACCATAAGAGACAACTATTTGCATTGGGGGAGGTTGAAAATGTTAAATTTTTATTTTTATTTACGTAAATTGAAAATTTGCTTTCACACTGTCAAATCACTCTGTTTGCAGTTCGGAACAAACGTCAACGGTTAATACGCACTTTTTTTTGATAAAACTTTTAAAACTAAGATAATATTTATGTTCTGGGATTAGATTATTTTCAAATTATTAATTTTGCCTATATCAAAGAATTAAAACACTTCTTCTTTTAGTCTTAAGTGTCTTAAGAGTTCGATTCCCACCGCCACTGTCATTTTGAAAGTCATTGTAATAACTCCCAAAAATTGTTCATAATATATATTTCTTTGAATTTTGAACACGAATATTTGAGAATCTGTGCAAGCTTTTAAGTAAATTGCTTTTATATTATTTCAAACAAATGGCTTTTCCAAGTATTTAAGAGCTTCGTTAGTTTTATAAATTTAACAAAATTACGCTTTAAATTTCCTTAGTACAATAACTCAAAAGCTTTGGCCATAACCGTAAAGTAAAAAGACACAATTTTCACAAACATAAACTTTTGGCCATAACAGTAAAGTGAAATGACACAATGTTCACAACCATGAACTTTTGGCCATATCAAAGTGAAAAACAAAATGTTCACAATCAAGAACCTTTGGCCAAACCCGTAAAGTGAAATAACTCACAGATATAATCTTTTCACCACATCCGTAAAGTGAAATGACACAATGTTCACAATCATGAACTTTTGGCCAAATCCGTAAAGTGAAATGACACATTTTTCACACTCATGAAGTTTTGGCCATATCCATAAAAAGAAATGACAGTGTTCACAATCATAAACTCCTGGCAATCATATCCTTAAAATAAGATAATACAATATTCTCCATCATAAACATTTGGCCATAACCGTAAAGTGAAATGACACAATATCCACAATCATGAACTTCTGGACGTAAGCGTAAAGTGAAATGGCACTGTTTTCATTATCATGAACTTTTGACCATATCAATGAAGGCAAAAGACACAATTTATCTTAACATGAACTTTTGCCAATATACTTCGAGAAATGACACAACGTATCCGTAAGGGGAAATGACAAAAGGTACATATGAATTTTTTGCTTGCTTTTGGAGCAATCCTTAGAAGTTTGGAGTAATCCTTAGAAATGTAGACATTATTCCTAGAACGCTACCTCTGTCGCCCTGGTGAGATGGTTGATGGTCGCCCGATTTTATGAAAATAATAAGCCTAAAAAGATTTTAACCAAAAACTATATATTAGGTCCTTACATATGAAATTGGCGTTTTGCCGTACTGGCAACTTTGATCTCAAATATCTTCTCTTTGGTTAAGAATTCCAATTTCAAAATTATACAGCTATTTACTCGTGTATTTGTGTTTCGAAAATTACAATTCATTTGTTTTTTCCTTAATTGTTTTTTTTCTTTGCATCACTTAGTTTACAAAATGGAAAATTTGAAATATCGCGTTATTTACGAGTACGAGTTCCACCGTGGCACCAGTGCTGCAGAAACGGCTCGAAGGATTATTGATGTGTATGGCGACGGTGCCGCAAAAGAAAGCACAGTGCGTTTTTGGTTCCAATGTTTTCGTTCTGGAAATTTCGACCTGCAGAACAAGCCCCGTGGACGGCCGGAGACCAAAGTTGATAATGAAGAATTGAAGGCTATTGTGGAAGCGGATCCATCGCAAACCACGTCCGAGTTAGCTGCAGGCTGCGGTGTTAGTGATAAAACTATTTTAATCCACTTGAAGCCAATTGGAAAGGTGAAAAAGCTTGAAAGGTGGGTACCTCACGAATTGAGTGAAGCAAATCAACAAACGCGCGTTAGAATGCTAGACCACACACTGCACAACAGACGGCTATCAAATTAGAGGAGCTTCAATTGGAATGTCTAAGACATCCACCCTACTCTCCGGACCTAGCCCCAACAGATTACCATTGTTTTCGAATTTTGGATAACTTCTTGCAAGGGAAAAAATTCAACTCTGATGGGGCAGTCCAAACCGCCTTCAAAGATTTTATTGATTCCCGTCCGAATGGTTTTTTTTAGTAAAGGGATCGATGAACTACCTATGAGATGGCAAAAGTGCATAGATAGCAATGGTACATACTTTGATTAAATAAATATATTATATTTAAAAAAAATCGACTTTATGATCCTCCCATACAAAACGCCAAATTCATATGTAAGGACCTTATATTCAATTAATAAAAAACACCAAATATAATCATGAACCTAAATTACCGATTAAGAGACACCAAACACTGTTTTAATAATTATTATGGTTTTTTATGTAGCTACGGCGATTCAAATTTCATTTTGATTTGTACTCAAAATAGGAGATATTTTTTAAATAAATATTAGAATGGATGTAACAAGCAAGAATATATTTATAAACAAGAAAAACTTTTAATAAAAAACTCTATCTTTTCTGGTATAAGTCGTGTCAAAAGCTCTATTACTTAATTTACTTAATGCATCCTTTGTGAGCTTTACGACTTATTGACGTGCCAGTGTCACGTTAGACGCCGGGAGGCACTTTTTTAAGGCTTTCGGAAGTTTTGCGTCATCAGGCTTTCGTTTATACTCATTCCCTCGACCGGGCACTATTTAATGACGGCATGAATTGAAAGTTAAGTAGACCGCGAATTCAGTAAGCTTTTAGTTAATAATTTCGTTCTATTTTAATTGGCTTGACCATTTACCTACCCATTAATGCATAACTTTTTGAAATACCTGCAAAACTGCAATACCAACATGTAATGTAAGATTGAAGAGTTACAGTTTTTTAATAGCCCGTAAAATAATTTTAATATTTGTATTTAGCGTGAACTCCACTAATGTTTCTTTTACAGATTTACAGATTTTGATGGAAAGATAGGTAAAGTTAGTATAATATAGTTAAGATAGTTTTTTTTTAAATTAGGTTAAGATAGTTTTACATGCTCTCAGTATCGCCCTGGTGGGAAACCACCATTCGTAATCGAAACGTTGCTTGAAATGGATTCAAGTTTATTCATGACCATATTTGAATGTCCAAGAAAGTCCCAACCTTTCTCTTCCCCTTTTCATCCACTTTTCTTTTTTATTTTATTGCAGCATCGCCAAAAAGGTAAGTTCCTAATAGATTTTCATTCGCATTATTCCTCGATTATAATAATATTGAAAGTGTAGCATTAAACAAGAAAAGAAAATAATTTAAACCGAACGACTTTACTACAAGATTTGGTAGATATAGGCATTTTTTTTTACTGGTACCCATTGGAACTATGACTTGTCAGGTTGGAGGAATGGGGAAGGGGAAGGAAAGGGGGGATAGGAAGATTGGCGTATAGTTACCTACCGTTCCCTATTCAGCAGATCTTGTCACGGTAAAGGAAATATGACTTACTTTAATTTTTTTAAACAAAGAAAAACACGCCCTCACCAATATTTGGAAAACTCCTACTACCGCCATTACAAAATGAAGATACTGCTTGTACAATGACGGTGAACTTACCAGCAGATGAATTGAACCCTCGTCGCCTTGGTGGAAACCCAATTTATATATCAACTCAGCCGACCACCGGTCATACTAACTTTTATTAATATCTACTTAGTTAATAGTAAGGTACATTTATGTTAGCATATCAGTTACCCAAACTTACTAGGTAGGTATTTCTATGCATTTTTCTAAATTATTGTTCCATTTTTTTAGATGACTTATCACCTGGTAGGATAACAATTCTTAGTCTAGATTTTTCCTGACGATTTTTTCTTTACTTCTTGTAATAAATATCCAGCTATATTTTTATCAAAATATTAATTAGATAATATCTAAATTGTATACCTACATATTATTTACTAATGTACATATTATTACAACATTTGACAGGGTAAGACACATTAAGTACTACCTAATTTATTGTAAAAGTATCAATCATTGATACATTTAGTATCGTATATACCTAGTGCCAAAAACCTTATAAATTTACTATAGTTTTTTTAACATTAGCCTCTTTAGGGTAACCTATGACAGATGTGTTGATTATCGGTTCCCGGGGCGGCGGTACCTACCGTGTTCAGACCATTACCATATTGTAAACACGTTTTAAAGATAATACGTCGAATTTGTCATTTACGTATTCAGACAGCGGAACGATCTCCCCATAGGCGAATTCCGATACAGAATTGAACGGCTCGCTCTCTGTCTTAAACTTTGTCGTACATATAATTTACATTACAACCAACACCTCTGCCATAGGTCATTCCAGTGGTTCGCTACGTTTGGTGACTTAGCAGAGGTGCCCAGGTTCATGGGGTGAGATTTTCCAGGTCTTGGTGGACCGTCCGTCTGGTCCATCTCTACTGACCTTCAGATTCCTACCCAACCCTCATACCTTTTTCCTATCAGAACTTCCCTTCCCTCCCTTCCTTAAAAAGAACCTCCACTCAGCACCCTCTAAGATGATATAGGCCCTAAGGAAAATAATTTCCCTCAGGGCCTCCTCTATGGAGCTAATGTAAAAAATTATATGTATGTGATACGACACTGCTTTTTGATGAACTGAAATAATTGACATGTTAGCAACTCTGAAACGAAAACTATAAACAGAAAAGTCAGATAAAGATACGGTTGCATCTACGAATTGAACCCATAACCTTGGTTCTAGTAGATCCTTGGTAGATGCGACCTTATCTACGAGCATTAAAACCGTAACTATTTTCCAGTACGAATCCCGCCTAAAAGTCCCAACCGTTCCCAAGCATCTGGAGCCAATGAAAATATGTCATCCCCGTTTGAGGTAAGTTATGAGGCTGAAGGTAGTGGGAAGACATGGAATACCTAGCCATTCAGATCTGGTCACAAAACACAGCTAAAGCTATTTCAAGCAACGTTTCAATTCTGAATGGAGGTTCTACACTAGGGCAATACTAAAAATATCTTGCATTCTGGAAGGTCCATCAAAATACACCTAATATTATTATAAATTTTTAATTTGCGAACTAACACAAATCAATCATATTAAATTTACTTGCTCATGCCGGGATTTGAACTCGCGACCTTCGGATTGCTTGTCGAGAGCCATGCTCCTCGTCTACGGTGGCCTCATTTTCTGCAGGTTCTCAATTTTATGGAAGTACTTTATACGTATAATATTCCTAGTTAATAAACATACTGAAAAAATATCAACATACCTGAGTCACTATCGAGTCCATTCTTCCTAGTCATATCCAAGGCTTGTTCCGTCGAGCTCCTATACTCCTTATTTCTCTCTCTGCACTCTCCACTCCTGGAACTTCCTTCATAATATCGTTCACCCTGCCCTTCCTCGCACCTGACATCTTTATTGTCACACCTTATCTTATCAATATCTCGGTACTCTTTCATCAACTGAGTTTCATCCTTGCTGCTTCTATCACAATTGTATCTTTTAGAATAACCACTGTTCTTTGATTCGATTTTTTTCGTCTTAGTGTAGTTCTCTTCGTCCATTTCAATGTCGTTGGTAGAGTCTGATAAACTTTCTGAAGAGTTCTTATTCTTGGTTAATATGTCATTGATGGAAAATGGTGTGGTGTTTGATGAAAAACTTCCTGATTTTCTACTATTAGAGTTATTTATTAGGTTATTGAAATCTGCTTGCAATAAATTCTCCATCTTTTTAAAAGTTCTTTTTGCTTCTAACACAAATTTCTTTTCATTTTACAACTTTTCACGAGATTTCAATAGAATATTTAGTTTTTAATTTTAGTACGTAGGTAAAGAAAAATAATTTTTCAATTTTGGGAATTCTTTCACTTCTTGCGAAATTGTTGTCAAAACTGTCACTTTTTCACAAATTTTATTTTTTCAGTTTATATTATTTTTTGCACTTAAGCGTCAATATTATATATTTGTTGTGTTTAAAGTCGTATTAACTTCACTAATAATTCACTCAGTGTGGTCTTCAATCACCACTTTCCCACCGTGTTTTCGGTTCAGAAGTCAAAACGTAATTGATTTGCCATTTCAACATTGTTAAAGAATTGTTTGACGCGCGCTGAATGTAATACAAATCTGGTCTTTCATTCGGACATCTTCTTGAACCGACAAAAACCATAAAACATGCAAACAAAATTAAACACTGATAGAAAAGGTTCTATTCAGAGAGCTTGCGGAAAACCGCAACAAACACTTTTAGATTTACCTCTTTGCTCGGGGTTCAAAAGCTTTTAGTGGGGTTTAATATTATATGGGAAAGCGCACATGCATTGAAAGCTCGTTTATCAAGGGTTGAAGCGAGACAGAAAACGGAAGAGGAATGTAGAATACATTGGTTGGAAAGGATAGACAATATTTTTTTCTGGTCGTTGGGCATAGTGTTTGTACGAGAGGAACTTAAAAGCTTCTTGAAATTGTAAATTCATAAGGGCATAAATGGGCAGAAGAAAAAAAAATATATCATTCAATATTCATCGACAGAATTGTAATTGCCGTATCAAAAATATTTAGTAGTTAGGTGCTAACTTTTACTAATTCGATAGATTTTTTCAATTACACGAACAATAATTAATTAATATAGATTTCTAATTTTATTACGAGTGTGTATAAGGAGTCTAGAAACTTTTAATACAAACGGGAAATTTGTGAATCTGCATTTCATGCGGACGAAAAAATTATTTCAAAAATGCTCGGATGTTATTTACCAGTTTCCTGTTCGTACTAAGAGTTTTCGGTTACGTGTTTATAATATAAGATTTCTTTATTATTTCTATGCTACTTGATATCAAAAACAATCAAAATTCTCTGTCTCCTTAGACCCTGACCCACGTTTGTTTTTAAATTTTGATTTAATTGTTTGCCTCATATTAATTCCTTTGTGGTTATTTACTCAGTTAGTGTTTCGTTAGCTATTACCTATTTTTTAACTAACTAACCACCACGCCGTTTCCCCGCAGGGGTAGGCAGAGAGGACGGACCGCCAAACAACTCGGTCTTAGCACACAGTCTTTACCTCACTCACATTTATACATCTTCTCACATATTCTTCTAATTTTATGACTTTTGACATGGCCCGACTCAAAAATCTGATTCACTTGATCGTGCCATGTCTTCCTCGGGCGTCCCAACATCTTCTTCCATTCTCATTTGCGTCATATATTCTGCTCGCACTATTTTCTTCTTTCATTCGCTCTAATTTTACTTTTATCACAAAAATATTAATGCATTTTTTCTTTATCTTAAATCTGGCAAGTTTCACTGCTTAATAAAAATATTTTTATTGATTTATTCTATTTTTTACCTTTTTTCGCAAAAGCGTTAACAGAACGTGCAATGCAGAATTACTCTTAATTCCTCTTAAGTTACCAATATGTTATTAAGTACCTTTTCTTTTTTAAATTAATATTATTTTAATAGCTGTGCTGAACAAATAACAGTTACTATGTTTTTAACTTTTTTATTATATTTTGTATTCTTTCTCTTCTTTTTAGTTTCTCAATTTTCCTTCTTTTTTTTACAAATCATCTTCCATACAATATGTTCGTACTCATAATAATTTGACTGTCCTAAAACGGGAACCCTCCTAGTTGGGCAGTCAAAACATTTAAAAAATTATGTATATAAATGTATAATCTCGTACTAAATAAAAATAAACAAATAAATAAAAGTACATTTTTTCCCTATCATCTGTAAGGCATGTTTCACGGTTTAATAAAAACATTTTTATTGATTTGTTCTATTTTTTACATTTATAACAAATAACGTTAATTAGTACATTTTTTCTATATATCGGTCTGTAAGGCATGCTTCACGGTTTAATAAATTTTTATTTTTTTATTTATTATATTTTTACTTATATCATACATTACATAAATGCTTGTTTTTTCTCTATCTTAAATCTGTTTGGCAAGATTCACGGCTAGATAATAATATTTTAAATAATTACGTTATAGGTATATTACAGGTTATATATTACGATTATTCCAAGTCAGTGGACGTCTTCATTTATCTTTAAACCAAAATAAAATATTGTTAGGTACTGAGGCAGTTCAGTTATGTACCTACAAGAATATTGTATATTTCTTACCATTCATATATAAAAGCTCCGAAAAGGCCGTTAATGAATAAATAAATTAATTATGGAAAGATATTTTAAATATTTTACGGTATTTTAAAAAAAAAATTATTTAAAATTGATTTTTTTTTCCATTTATACAACGTGTCCGGAAACTCGTAGTACAAGAGGGAAACTGGTGAATCTACATCACGTAGAGAACCCAAAAAACTTATTTTTTTCGATCTAAGCATTTCGATTTTAAAATTATTATTTTTCTATTTTTCCATTTTTTCGGCAACTAAAGGGTTAATAAAAATTTTGAGCCCGGTTTACCCTTCGTTGCATTTTATAAGATATTACACAGCTGAAATGAACCCCCTAGTGAAAATTTTTTTCAAATTTAACCAAAAAAAATTCAACTTCGGACCCGATTTACTCGAAAACGAAGGCTCAAATCAAAAAAAGTTAAACCACAAAATCGACTCCAAATGTGATGTGGAATCTCCAGTTTCCCGCTTGTACTACGAGTTTCCGGGCACCTTGTATACTTTACAAAAAATAGACCAAGGTGTTTTTATTATTTTTATTTTTATTTTATTACATTAAAATCCCATTTAACTAAAGATAGCAGCTTGAAGATAACCAGTTTTTTCAGGTTGTATCTCCTTCTGAAAATTTGAACCCATTCTTTTTTTAATACGATAAACTTATCTCTTTGATTTAATGTTATCCACTGCTTCATATAATGATTATTCATACCTTAAATAGTTATTACGCCAGACGAACTTCACTCTTAAACAGTTTATGTATTATATTACCAAATTTAATAATATTAATTAATAATATTATTAATAATATATAATAATATTATAAATTAATATTATTCTGTATCATAGTTTAGTTATAATATTCTCCTGACGAAGGAAGGGTGCTTCTGAAACCGGTAGAGTGTTTTAAAATAAAAGTGGTCTTAAAAAAATTTATGTGTTTTTTATTGTTAATAATATTAATTTGATAATTCCATTGATATTCCAACAATCTTCCTGCATAATAAAAAAATATCACTCATTCATAAAAAAATACTTTAAAATTTATGCTTTCTGCTATTCTAACAATAACACTTTATTCATCTAATCGTTGTCTCAGTCTATCGCTAACGAACTAACCAGCAAACACATTAATTCAATCCAATAACCATACATTTAACATTTTATTCATGCAATAATACACCTTTCAATCCCAACCACAAGAATTGAAATCGCGTGAAATAAATTTGGTTTCTTAGCCCTTTTCAAACCGCGTAGAAAACGTGCTTAAAGCTGCTCTGATAATGGAAAGGGAGTATAGAAGACCATCTCTGTCTTTTCCTTAGGGGTTGCTAGGGAGCAATTAACTTTCGTCTCTTTCTGTCCAGTCACTTCAGGTAAAATAAGACAAGCAATTCCTCTCAATTCAAGAAGATTGTATAAACTAGGATGAATGCATTGCAATGTGGTTTGTATTTGATGTAGAAATAAGGCGTATAATAGCGTGGATTTGGAGTCGCGAAATAGAACTTTTGATATAATTTCTTGATATCGATCAAATAACGTATGAGAGAATGATATTTTTTTTGTAATATGGTCTTTATCTTTGTGTACATAAGGGTCAGTTCGGTGAATGGTTTGAAATGGAGAAGGGTTGAAATGTATTGTGAGGGAGCTTTTAAATCCACTGTATCAGAACAATCTGTCACCACTGAACTAAAATACGAGAGACGAAACATATAAAATAGGTATTTTCACTCCACCTTATGTGATTTCAATACGTTGCCTAAATAATTGTTTCTCCGTCTAATAAATTAAAGACACGAATTAAGTGCGGAACCAATAAGAAACAAAGTACGAAATATGTATTAAATAAGTAAATTATTCTTTGAGATTAATTTGGGAGGCCGATATGGAACCATTTATTGGATAACCAAGACCTCTGTCATAGGTCATAACCCCAAAGTGGTTCGCTACGTTTGATGACTTTGCAGGGGTTCCAGGGTTCATGGGGTGAGGTTTGTCCGGGTCTCCGGTGATGCGTTTGCCCACTAGCTGCATGGCAGGCCGGGTCGGAAGTCAACAGTTGAGGGAGTCTCTTTGATCCTCCAGTCTCTCTACTCTCTCGGAACATCGTCTTGCACCGCAGTGGGAGGGATACCTGAACACACTGATCCTCAGGTTCCTACCCACCCCCAATACCTTTTTCTTCCCAGAACTTCCTGAACCGACCCTCTACACAGCACCCCTAAAAATGACATAGGCCCCGAGGGAAATTATTTTACTCAGGGCCTCCTCTGTGGAGCTAATGTAAAAGAAAAAAATTCGCAGACCCAGACTATCCCAAACCTTTACACATATTCGTACAGTGCGCTTTGGCTGATTTTTGATAAAAAACACGCTATATAAACCATTCAAACATTATTTTTGTAGGGACCTTTTTTTTAATAAGGCAATTCACCTTAAAAAGAGTGCTTTGTGCCGAAAAATGTTAAAAAGATAGTTATAATTTTGAGGATAATCTATAGGAGAATAGGATAAATCAAATATTGAAGTCATTCAATTCCATGAAATTAAATAAAACTGAAAAACGCGAGAATTGTCGCAAATACGGTATACTGAGGGGAGAATGGTGGGTGAAATTTTAATGAGCCAACTATATATGCTTTTAAGGAAGAATGATTTTTACAATTGAAAAATACATGGTCAAGAATCTCCTCTTCCACACCGCACTGGCAGAGTGTAGGTACCTTCCAACTTGGCACAAAGTCTGCGAACCTGGTGTTGATTATGAAAAAGTCTGATAGGTCGGCGGGGTCCTCCGAAATCGGTTTTCATCGCCGGAGTGTTAATACTATCAGTATCGCCCCGATAACAACCACCATTCAGAATCAAAACGATGATTGAAATGGCTTTAGCCGTGTTTGATGGCAAAATCCAAATAGCCAGAAACTTTTCAACTTTCCTGTACCTCGAGCTTCATAACATACCCCAATGGTGGTTCCCATGATGATGGTTCACTCCGGACCGTTGGAACTCTTGTGATATTCATACAAAGAAAATATATTCCATAACCTTTTGACTTGTGAAATGCCGTTTATATGGTATCTCGCGAAATATAAAATATAAATTATCAAAGATTGAGTTAAAGTCTTCTAAACGTTAACTTAATTTCCTGCCCCTTAGACAAAGATTAATTTAAAGACTTCAACCCTCTGTCACAATCTACAGTGTTAACATAATATCTCAAAACGGCAACACACTACAGTCGCTAAAGACTAAATTCAACCCCCCCCCCCCCCGATTTAGGGATGTCCACAAGTGATCATTTTACAGTCGGGCGGTTAGCGGTAATGCCTTAATGGGGTAGGGACTCTACCCCTCCGGTGGTTCGAGTGACAAATTATTAGATTATTGTTTTTTCACCCACCGTGAAATCAGAGAAGGTTCTCAATATAGAGGGTAGTTTTAGCCTCAATTCAAATGTGTTTATTTTGATATCATTAGATCATGTTTGACCGTTGATTTGACTTGAATCATATGAGGTTGAAATGTATATAGGATCATTATTCATTGAACTATTGAACCTATGAGTGATGCCCACATAGGCACCTATTAATTAAATGTGACTACACGTTGGGTACTAAAACACATATTGACTCCCATAATTATTAACATTGGATCCATTTTACGAGTTGTTGCTGCCATTTTACATAGTTTTCTATTTTGTCTTGTCGATTGGTGATGATGATGACTGGTGTTTGCAATTTGTTAATAATTGTAATTCATTTTCCAAAATAGATATGCGATAGAAACGACAAGGTTTTTTCTTGTATTATCTTGCCTGGGATGTCTACCTATCTACGTGAAAAAAATTAAAAGCATTATTTTCATTTGCGCTATTTGGACAAAGCTTGGTAGACAGTTTTCTGCAGAAAATAATGAATGTAACTAATCATAAATCCTCGTTAACAATCTATGTAGAATGGCCAAGTATTTTTATTAATTTTTAGCATTGTAAGGCAACATTTGCTGCGATATTTCACCGAAATGATCGTATAAAATTATGTACAAATAAATAAGTAACACATACCTACTTAAAATTTATTTTTTTATATCCTCGGTTGGTAGGTACCTTCCTATTGTACACATTGCAAAATAATTATATTAGGAGATAAACCCTTAGGAAAGTAAACACTTAACTGTATTATAATGATTTTCGTAGGAAGCACTGTTGTGATGTGACATTAGGCAGCCATTTAAAAAACAATTTGAATGTAGCGAAGCTTTGGAAGCTTACGTAAAAATTAAACCGACGGGCTACAAATACAACAAAAAAATTCAAATAAAATGTTATATTTTGTACGGATAATCAACGGGTAGTGTCTTTTTCTTCATACCTCTCGAAGAAGAAGGAGAGGTATGTACCTAATTACGAATGTTGGAGAGAGCGCGCTAATATTCAAAAAGGATAAAATTGAAGCGAAAATTGTGAAAATGTTTAATAAAACACGACTCGTTTAAAATAGAGCAAAAATCTCTTTGGGGCTGTCTAACACAGCATGTAAAGAAATACTGTGAATTTTGTCATACATACAACTTGTAAAAAATAACTGAAACAAACGATGTTTATAATAATTTTGTTAGCATACTTTGCGATTTTTTTCTACCGAGGGAATTTCATATAATTTGCGTTTCGGCGTTGGGAAGATATTATCTTAAAAAGTAACATATATTTTTTAAGAGTTAATTCTTAATTTTTTTTTTTAAATTTCAAATGTTTAAGGGATAGGGAAGATATGCATGAAATCGGTAGAAATTCGGGTAGCGGCGCGGAGGCTTAATGTCAAAAATTATATCAGTACCATTACTTTGATAAGAATAAACAAGCGGAGAATTACGCCTTGTTAAAATACACCTACCGGAATTACACTCGTCTCGTTATAAAACTATTTTGAGTATGTACATACATTTTGTGGTGTGTATATTTTAAATTTCACATCGATCGTGATTACGGATAGGTACAAGTAAAGATATAAAAGAAACTCCGTCGGATTTTTGTATTGCTAGAAAATATTTTTTGCACCTCCGAAAAGAATGGATGGCATTTTTTCACAAAAAAGAAACTTGTTTTTGGCAGCTGGTAAAGGGTTATGTGACGAACGAACTTACGTGTAGTAAATTTCAAGTATGTCCAATGGACTTAGTTCTGTGCAACAACGCGCGTTGTTTTAGTAACCTGTCTTCTCTTTTAATTTTATTCATCTACATGTAATACGTTGGTACCATAGAATATAAAAGAACACAAGAAATGCGGTGTGGGCCTGTTTCTTGATCACAGATCATTATGAAATTCAAATGAGTGTAAGACAGACAGAACGCTTCCTAAATGGGCTAGAAACAAAATGTAGATAATCTGGCGAAAGGTATTATTTTCCAATCAAAATGTGCATACAAGGCATTTCTAGTGGGCATGATTTATTCAGTGGTTGATACCTATCGACCTAAACAACATTTTCACAGTGACACACGTGAATCAACATAATCAGGTTTTATCATTGTTGTAATTAAGGGGGCAGACTTACACCCGACACTTCTACCGCATTCCCTAATAGCAAGTAACCTGATACGGTGAATCACTTGCGGCCACTTGATCGGAGAACCCTCCAAGTGAGAGTATTATTGAGAGATGAGAGTGGCATGATCTGCCTCCGAGTACTGGCCATTACGGTCAAGTGGATCTACTAAGTAGGTAGGTACTAAGCGCCAGACCATTGGCAGATTATCAGATTATCAATTAATTAATCAGGGATTGACATTTTCATTAATAATATTTAAATACCTTTTTTAATGTGAATACCGCACAGTCCCAAATGTTTCCAACCGCCAAGGGCCAGTAAGACTATGGCAATTCTCCAATTGGGTGTGCTATGAGTCTGAAAATAGTAGGGAGGAGAAGTAGATGAGTTAGAGAAAAGTGAGGAAGTACCTACCTGGCTATTCAGATCTAGTCACCAAACACGGTTAATTCCATTTCAATTCTGAAAGGAGTTCTTATACCAGGGCAGTACTGAGAGTACCTTCCACTCTGGGACGTGCCGCAAATGTACCTCATATTATATTTAAATGATTAAATTGTGAAATGACACAATAGGCCAGTGCAATTAGCGCCAAAAGGGGGTCGCGATCGGAATTATTCCGGTAGTCCCAATTTTTTTATATGTTTTATATACTCATCTCCTGACGTAAAATCTGAGTTTTCGACCTTTGGTCACTTGAGCTTTCGTCGCCATTTTGAAAAAACCAGCTGAAATCGCGCCAAAATCTAGTTTTTCTCAAATATCTCGTTTCCAATAAAAAATTCGGATAAAGTGTCTTTCTAAGCTTAGTAGAACATAAAATTACCTACAATTATCTGAAAATTACCAAACCAAGTCGGGCAATTTACCTGTTTTTATAAACTTTTTCACGTTTTTACGACTGCATATCTCAATATTCATTAGAGATAGAAGAAAATTCTTTTCAGATAATTGTAGGTAATTTTATATTCTACTAAGCTTAGAAAGACACTTTATCCGAATTTTTATTATAACAATTATTATAAGCAATAATTATCAGCCTGAAACACTCATCCACATTGAAAAATCTTCCGAAATTAAAATTAAAATTAAAATTAAAAATCTTTTATTATAACTGTTATAATATTCTCCTGACGAAGGAAGGGTGCTTCTGAAACCGGTAGAGTGTTTTAAAATAAAAGTGGTCTTAAACAAATTTATGTGTTTTTTATTGTAAATTATGGCGAGCCACAAAGTTAGTACTTTTTACAAATACAATATGTAAAAAATAATTGTTTGTTGCATTAACCCACAAAGACGAAAATAAAAAGACAAGGAATCATTTTGCACATATCAACACTAGTACAGTACATATATCTGTGCACAGTAGACTTTGTGTAATGTTAATTATTCCGATTTGAAAGCTCGTAAGCCAGTTCGATTCCTTTTATTTTTACTGATGTGTTATTTTAAGCTTAATTCAAACGACCATGCAATTTCACTCGCATGTACTGATGCTTAAATTGGTACAATAGTCGGTAAGTACAAAGTACCCATTCACAGAGACCGACTTGTGCCATGATTTTTCCACTTGACTTGCCTCACGCCGGCGGCTGAGAAGAGCTAACTCTATTAGGTCGGTATTGTTATGCAAACACGGACACTTATGGCGGGCTGCTTCTACTTGCCAAAAGTGGGTAAGTAAAGAGGCATTGTAAATCCACCCTCCATATTTTTACAAGCGGAATATAAATTTTATTTATAGGGACCAAATTAATAGACAATAGGCACCTACAGAATTACCTATTAATTTTTTTTATACTTACTTAGGTACTTGTTCAAAAATATATATATGCTTAAAACTAACTACCATTGCCCTCTGTAGGATAAAAATAGAAATGCGTTAGGTTCGGAGCTAGGCTAAACCCTGCTATCATTTTATGTCAATTTATTTAATTGGGATTATTACTACTATTGTTACAGAATGTTATTAATTTGTTACATTAATCGTAATTCAGGGATGTAGTCGAGGAAGACATTGCACTATCAAGTAAATCAATTAAGTCATTCAGTTGGGTCATGTCTGGAGTCAGAATAACAAAGAAATAATGAATGAACGTGATTTAA
Organism: Limnephilus marmoratus; assembly: GCA_917880885.1. NCBI lineage: Eukaryota > Metazoa > Arthropoda > Insecta > Trichoptera > Limnephilidae > Limnephilus > Limnephilus marmoratus. The sequence continues at coordinate 29,403,340 of OU862926.1, read as the reverse complement.
GAAAGGAGTTTGTGCCAAGACAGAGTTGGTAACGGTCCATCCTCTCTGCCAACAGTGCCTACCCCTTTGGGAAAACGGCATCATTTTTAGGTACTGCGAAGCTGTTCGTTATTTCATAGCACTCCGCCATCACAAGCGAAGCCTTGGGCAGAGACTACGTTAATCCAAGAAAACTATTTTACATAAGTAAATAATTTCTAACGTATAACTGTTTAAACACACGAGGTGCCTGAAGGGTGCAGTTTTTTCAGAATTCGCAAAAGATATTTATTTGATAAAGATCGCTCTTTTCAGAAATTGTCGAGTGCCTAAATGTGTAATTGCTGATTTTACTAATTTTCATTGCGCCGTTTTTTTGTGAAACTCACCTAAATGCGACAACAAAATCGACATAACTGGCCTTCAACCAAGATTAACTAGTGACTTACTTCTTACATAGTTACTTACACAGTTACTAACATGTGGTCAACAAATGCCCTCTCCATTCATTTTCCGGCGGGATGGAGGAGGTGGGCAAAGCCAGAGGCCCTAGACTAGCTCGCAGACATAGATGTCTCCATCTGACCCCCCACAACACAAAAGAAAAAGAAGACCGCTTAGATTTCTAACTTCTGATTTAAAACTAATGACTTAATGACATACATATCTGAAAATATGGGTTAAAGTTAGAAACTTACGTACTTCAATTAAATGTTTTGTGTTTTGATCTATTGTCCAGTTGTACGTACTTCATGGAAATGGAATAGGTATATGCCGGAATAATGTAGACTTAAGAAATAAATAAATCCTTAAAAAAATATGTTCCATTATTATTCTTTAATTGATAAACTAATGTTTAAGACAAGATTTGTATGCGTAGCACAAAGGGTAAATTAGTTGTTACCTGGGATGAGGTGGCAACGCTCATAGCTATGGCATAGCTCAGTCGGTAGAGCATGAGACTCTTAATCTCAGGGTCGTGGGTTCGAGCCCCACGTTGGGCGCCAAATTGTTACCTGGAATGAGGTGGCAACAATGTAGATTATTATGAGCAATGAGGACTCAACATGCCAAATACAAGGATTAGGTTCTAGTACGAAAACAAGGTATTCGAAAATAAATAAAAAAGTATATTGTGAATTAAAAGGACATCCTAAGTCTAAAACTGTCTGGCATAAAGGGCTTGCTTAGATAATAGGTTGATGGTGATACCGTGATAAGTCGTAGTGTGGCTGAAGCGTGGCTTGTCGAAAACTCCTCGTTTTATATAAAGAATCTCACATCGAGAGAATGGCAGGGCTGCAAATCCTTGGCTATAAGCCAAAAAAAAGTCCATCCAGAAGCAGGACAGGCTGATGTCTTCAGTGGCCAATCATCCACCCAGGATGATTTAAAGTCGGCTTCCAAGATGGCGAGAGTAACTTCCCACATGTGTGATCTTGTATGGTAACGATTTATACTCCATTCGTCGTCTTACGGTCCAGAGGATCGCCCAATGCTCTGGGCTGTAGTACAAAGAATGATCCTCTCTCTTTTCAAATCTCCTGATTTTAATTTTCCAGGATCAGCAACTCTTGCATTCAAAAATATTCCAGGGCTACCATATTACCAATGCCCCAAATGTCAATGGGCAAGCACTAGAGGTGCCACACACTGAAACCATGAATAAAGTGTGTATAAGAGGGTGCACACACCTTGTTACAAATATTTTTATGTAACATAGTAATAATTATTAGCCTGAAACACTCATCTATACTGAAAAAATCTCCCGAGAAAAGATACATGCCGCCGACGGGACTCGAACCCGCGTCCTTCTGATATCCGGTCAACTGCTCTTTAACCACTGAACTATGTTTAGCACTTACAACGCCTTTCTCATATAAAAATAAAGTTGGTTGTTCGCAGATGGAAAAATGTAATAAGCAGTAGGTAATTGTTGAATGGAGCATTAGTATATATTGAATTATTTGGTGGGTAGGAGATAAGCCGACGTAGCTCAGTGGTTAAAGAGCAGTTGACCGGATATCAGAAGGACGCGGGTTCGAGTCCCGTCAGCGGCATGTATCTTTTCTCTGGAGATTTTTTCAATGTAGATGAGTGGTTCAGGCTAATAATTATTAGGTACTTAAAATAATGTCCTTTCATTAAATACCTAAATAATTAGATTTATCGAATATCCCAACTTTAAACTTGCTCCCCTTCCCATTTCGTACACCCACTCTCACTCCTTTCTATTACCTATCTCTCCCTCGCCCCCCCCCCCCCCCCCCCCCCAAAGTTGATTTTTCCTACGCACTGCAATTCTGTAATTGTTTCAGATTATTTTTATGAAACCCTGAACATGGTTCAATCTGAATCGAAACAGGTTGCTTTATATGTGTAATAATGTTAAATTAATTTATTATTAAATAATGTGTTTTCCAAAAACAAGCATTTTATCCAAATTATAAGAATTATGAAATTCGGGAGCGTAAAACGTTATTCTAGATACAACCTCCCGGTTTAGGTATAACCTTATGACATAATAGCACAAGCCACCTATGCCTATTTTAAATCAACTAACCGGAAGTCAATTAAAAGCTATTAATCCCTTTCTAAAAACTCATTAAACCAGTTTACAATATTAAAATCTCTCCAGCTCAGGAGTTAACCAAAACAAAAAGGTTATGTAAACTGAAAAATAAACAAATATTCTGCCATTAGCGTGCGTGGATAGGAACATCCTGTAATATAAGTACGACAAACTTACCCACTAAGTAAAAGCTTCAGTGAGGTACGTTGCTTAGAGCTTTGTGTATACAGGAGGCTGTTTTTATTAAAGCTCATTAGGCTATTTGAGGAATAAATATTTGGAAAGAAATGTTTTATGGCTTCAAATTCAAATTATTATTATTTTCAGTTTGATAGCATAAGCGCAGGTCGAAAAGCTATCTCAAATTAAAATGACGGCCTCCGTGGTTGTGTGGTTACAATACATGGCTACGAATCCGGAGGTCGTAGGTTCAAATCCCAGCATGCGTAAGTAAATTTTATTAAATGCATTTGGTTTTTTTTTATAAAATAACGATAAGCATTCCCTGTTTACCCTGTTCACGATTAACCCGACAATGTCTGAAAAGTTCCTACATGCCATCAATAAAAGGTTACTTTTGCAATAGGAGTTGAACCCACCACACGCCAAACGGGAACCTGACGCATTTGACAACTCAGCCACTGAATATTTATTGAATAAATTAAATTAAGGCGCCGCTACCCACATTTCTACAGATTTCTTACGTATCTCCCTTAAATATTTGAAGTTTTTAAGCTCTTAAAAAAATATACGTTATTTTTTAAGATAATATCTAGACGCGTTCCACGCCGAAAGGCAAATTATATGAAATTCCCTCGATAGAAAAAATCGCAAAGTATGCTCCGAAAATTATTATAATATTGGGTTGTTTCAGTTATTTTACGAGTTATAGTTGTGAAAAAAATCACAATGTTTCTATAAATGATACTTAAGATACCTTCCACGAGATTTTTGCTCTATTTTAAACGAGTCGCTTTTTATTAAACATTTTCGCAATTTTCGCATCGATTTTATCGCTTTAACTATTAGCGCGCTTCTCTAACATTCGTAATTACATATCTCTCCATCTTCTTCTTTTTGGGCGCGCATGCAGCGCCTTAAGTGACTATTTTCACATTTTTCAATACCTTTACAAGTCATGTTCTGGAAGAAATCACAACATTTTATATTCGGTCGGTTTTCACAAATTGATATTTTTCACTAAATTTTTTCTGCTGAAATTACAAATTTACAAAAATGTTAGGTATTTTCGTAAGCGTCGTCGGCTGTTTGTAGCGATATTTAGGTAATACAACATCTGTCCGTACTAACCTACCTAAAATACAGACGTGTACTCTTCTGTAAGTGCACACCATAGTACCTAAATACCCCGTGGTGTAAATAATAGTTTAATATTGAATCCCGCCGAGGACGGAGGAAGGTAAATATTTACCCCAAACCTGACATCCCTCGGTATTAGCCTCACGTGTTCACCGGAATCAGAGGCGAGGCTGGTCCTGCTAACGCCATATGCCGTGTGACTATTAATTATTGACAGATTTTAAAGATATCCATATACAACTTCATGTTACTTGGTAGAACAGGATAAATAGTTTGATTGAGCAATAAAATAGCTGAAAGGAAACCCAACCTGTTAGGTTAGGATAGGTTTGTTTGAGCTTTTCGATATTCACTTGTACCTGCCTATACATGGTGTCCGGGGGTAAAGGGCCATTATTAACAACTTTTTCCGAAATTCCAACATTTTTTTTTCCAATACAAAAAGACTTAGGTACCTACTAAAAATCCTTAGTGTGAGGTACGATCTTACTTACTGAGAGCCTGCCGGGCGCCCGACTCGATTGTGATTGGCCCGAAACGTAACAGCGGAAAATAATAAATCTGGCCGCACACGCCGGACTAATTTTATGTTTTTACCTCAAAACTACTTTTTTACTTGTACTATCATGTAGAATCACCTCCCGAAGTTAATGCACTTTACCCCCGGACACCCTGTATAATAAAAGGTTCTTATTTAGATTATTAGTCTTTTTCTAAATCTAAATGAATTGGTCTTATTTTAAATAACACGTATCGTGAAAAATCACGGTATAATTGTAGGAATTGTAAACCTGAAAGTATTTAATAAAAAAATACAAATTTGCATTCTTTGCCTCGGGATTTTTGCCTTTCAATACAGGGGTCAGAAATTTTCCGTTCGAATGAACACCGTTTCAAACTTGAAAAATTACCACATCTGACAAAAATATATAAAAAAGAAGTACAGATTTCGAATGGCCACAGAATTATTAATTAATTAAAGTTAAAAAAAATATGCTCACTTCATTCCTTGTCTCAGTCGTTCCCACAATATATTCCAAATTTGAAAAAACAAAGCAAATCCTAGTTCTTTGAGTTTATCGAACCTAAGTTATACATAGACACACCACCGAAGTTATTATTTTTAGTAATTGAGGAATAAACTTCATGAAGTCGCCTCAGTGAAATATTTTACCAGAAAAAAATCTTACCCATTCTGTTTGGCTAGGGTGGGGTGAACTTTTAATAAACACGAAAACAAAGCTAACTTAACACGTTGGTCACTTCACTGTAAGTGTCGGATGAAGAGAACCACTTTCAAAATATATTTTTAAATTATGAAATAAAGAGGGGGTAAAATCATTCCCATTATTTTTTTCATAATATTGTGGCATCAAAAAACCCTCGAAAAGTGGTACCTACCGCTTTACCCTTGCCGACGGTAAAAATTACGGTTAAAATTACGATATATTAAATATTAATCAAAAATGATTGGCTGTGGTTCCAATCCTTTAACTTGAATGGTTCCATGATAATGACAACCCGACAATGCTTGGGGCATATTTTTATATAATATCCAGTCGGTTTAAGAAAAATACGGTAGATATTTATACTTAGAAAAAATATAACTAAGTGCCCTAGTTTTATTGATGGCCTTTTTTGGCCGACTTTAGGGCAATTGTTTTATTGCGGGATTTTAAAATCCAAATGTGGGAGCAGTTCAAATATTTTGTCTCACTATTTTGCACCCTTTGTATGATTTTCTTTAAATATTGTGATTTTGGAACAGAAAGGTCAGTCTTGTTATTGCGGTTGAACTGGAAGATACACGAGGTGTATCTTCAGTTGCGCAGAGGGAAGACAGGCCCTTTGCGTTAGTTTTGCTAGTAGAGTAAAGCTAGAAGGTACCCGCTGTGTGCCTTCACTTGTGTAATTATACTGAAGCTGGGAGGTACGAGTTATACCTACGGTTCAGTATTGGAAAACTGACAATAGAGAGATCGAAGTAGAGACTTCGATATTTGTCAGTGTGGTGTGGTCGTGGACCACCCGAGTAAGGGTAGATAGACCCTCGTGTAATAATTGTATTTATTGCATTAAATAAATTGTGCTGAAGAAGAAAAAAAAGAAGTTTTTTCCTGCCAACTCCATTCTGTTGTGTTCTCGTACCACGATAGTAGAAATATATGGTCCTTCGAGCCGGATCGAGAATACAGACATCATGGAAACAGGACAACAAACGAAGCTTACTTGAAAAACCCAAGGGAGAATTTTATTTGCAAAGGACAAAATACGTGTAACTAAAATAACTAAATTAATCCGAATGATATGACTAATTATTTTACTTAAAGCGAAATGGATAAATCACATTCTGGAACAAACAAGTACAAAAAATCGGCACTATAAATAAATTCGAAATCCATGCCAACTTTTTATGAAAGATATTTTTTATGTCGATTTTAGTATTCGTATTGGTAAGCAATGAAAAAAATTATAAATTTATAATAATTATGTTTCAATTGCAGGGGGATCAACTGCCTTGATCTCTACATAGACCATCTTAAATACATGAAGAAAACCACAAGAGGGACTGCTATTTCAACATTTTTGAGTAGATACCTACACAAAGAGGTCTTGTTTGTGGTATTTAGTTCCAGAATATCTTGACAAGAATTGCCGTGATTTATCCCTGAATGACGTCTAGCTACCACAAGGTGTTTTAAAAGTTCTGAAATTAATTTCAAAATATCAGACCTAACCTCCCATTGCTTTGCCTGTAATACGCATCGTTAAAAGTGGGTGGCTAAGGAAATGGAGCAATTTAAGGGCATTAAAGCTAAGACCAGAATGTCTGCCTTAAACGGTAATCATGGTGGTATAAAGTATAAGGCATACCTACTTTATATTTGTAGCACCAAAACGGGAAAAAGTTGTTTAGGTACCCCTATGTATACTCTGTTTTACAGTTTGAACCTTACTTTATTAGAAAAAAAAAACTATTGTAGAAACAATATTGGAAACTTATGTAACTATCTACTTTTTATTCTGTTGGTTTCAAGTAAAAGTCAAAATTTTGTAAAATAAATTTCCGCTTCACAGGAAGCCGTGAGAATCCTTAAGGGCCTATGTCATCTTTGGGAAAAGTCATGTAATGTCATCTTTTTAACCCTAGAGTACTAATCATCGCCTGGGAGGCCGCACTAAAACAGTTTTTTCGTTATAATTTCAAATCGCGCCACCGTTACGACTCGAGCGCTCACCTCAACTCATTGCCCAACGTGACGCGGTGAATAACGGTCACGCGTCTCGCAAGCTCTTGCCATTCCCGAATTACAGCGTGTTGGATCGCTTGGGAGGCGATCATTAGTATTAAAGGTAATGTTTTTTGAGAAAATATCATTAAAAAAGATATTTTTTATCAAGAAAATGTCATTAAAAAAGGATAATAAAGCATGTGCAACTCTTTCCCAGCAAAAAAAAAGACGCATGGGTGTGTACTACTGTGTGAAATGCAACAAACCATATTGTCTGGAACATCGATCGCCTAATAGTTTCACTTGTGATAAGAAATAAATAGATAAACTTCAAAGTTATGTGACACAAAAACTGTAATGCTAAATGCTACTTTTTTATAACGATCTCAACAGACTGACATTGTATTTTAATAAAAATGTTTAGTTTTTAAGATTTTTGCAATAATTAATTTTTTTTCATACTCTTAATGTATCTTTGTTTTATCAAAAAAAGTTAGATATGTGTTAAGTTTAAACCACTATTTAAGACTGTGTTGATTTACAGAACACATTTTTTGTTATTGCATTTAAAAAGGGAGAGGTTGCTCTCTTATGTAAAAAACTTATTTATCAAATTTTAATAAAGACACTTAAAAAAACTACTTGTTTTTTTTTAAAGTAGCCTCCCAAGCGATGATTAGTATTAATGAGTATAAAAATAAGATTAGTATTCTAGGGTTAAGGGAAAGGATGGGGAGGAAGTTCTGGGAAGGTAAAAGTGTGAAGGGTGAATAGGAATCTGGGAGTGGCGCAGGAGTGACGCAGTAGGCGGGAAAACATATTAGCCGCTAAGACCTGGACAAACCTCATCCCAAGAACCCGGGCACCTATCCTAAATCACCAAACGAAGCGAGCTACTTGGGGTGACCGTATCTTTTTCTGATTTTCTGTTTCAGATTTTCGATTGAGGTTCGCTATTATTGTCTTCATTTATTAAATATTACAAATTGAAGTTTTACTCCATAAGTCTCGTAAAAATAAAAATAAATATTTAGTCTAGACTTGCAGAAAACTCAAAAGATGTCGCATATTAAGAGGGCATTACTAGAGAAAATCAGAAATATGTCATTTTCAAATCAGATTTTAGACGTATTGACTCTTTTTCACAAAAAATTATAAATGGATTTCGAAAGATTGTTCTTTTATCTAGCATTCGCATGTAATAAATTTTGAGAACATTTTTTAATTTTTAGTATAATAAGGTTATTCCATAGGTCGTTGGCAGATTTGTTAAATTTTCAAAAAAGATTTTGTATTATACCACACCCATTTCAAATAATATAATCATGCAGTAAAATAAATCAATACATTTTCTAGCAAACGCATGTTTTAGAATTTTAATTTTAGTTTCAATAATATCATTAAAAAATATGTACGTACATGTGTTTCTTGACGAAAATTGGTCCATTTGTGTATTTATTTGCGCACTTACAAACTAATATATTTCAGATTTTCTTAACATTCTTATTAAATTAAGACATTATTGAAAAATGATAAATACTTATAATCAAAAAATAACTACAAAAAGTACATTATTTTAATAGTTTTATCATCACGCCTTTCAGCATTTTTGGATGAAGTTATAAATTAATGCTAATTTGAATTGAAATAAATTCGATATTCAGTTATAATTTAAAATAGCTGGTACGGAGAATAATTAATTTTTCTCGTTGTAACCGCCCTGCACGATCGTAAGAACAACTTTCGACGAAATATGGATTTTCGTCCGCTGGCTGGTTAAACGCTCTTAAATAAAAAATGGTTTAAATTTATTTCACTATCTATATAGCATTCAATTCGGGGTGAATCTTTCATTCATTTATAAAGATAGCAACCAATAAAATACGAGTTAAGAAAATAAAGATAATGTATCTAGTTCTTAGTCGAAGTATGATTTCGGTTTCTTTGCTTAGCCTGACTTTCCACGGATTATCAGAAAACTTTGAACGATCGTCAATTGTATTAAAATGCGAGACTTTGATGACCGTCATACTACTGACATCATTGCAGAAAAATTTAACATAATGCTTGCTGAATGGAATATTTCAACCGAAAAATTGCATTGCATCGTACGAGACGAAGGCTCCAACATAAAAAGAGGTATGCGATTAGCATTGTTAAATGATTAAGATTGTACCGTTCACAAGGACGCAAATTGTTATTCGACATGGGTTACAATCGCAGGAAAAGATAAAAGACATCAAACACACCTATCTGTATGTACCTACCTATTACTTAAAACAGCTGTCAATCTTATGTTTTAATTGCATTTTTTATTTTATTCTATCTCTTTTCTTTTTTATTAATATTTATACAAAATATGTATGTAGGCTTATAACATGCAATGTAAACACCAGTTATAAGTATATATATACCTATTATTTTATTATTATTTTAATAACTATGCTTAGCAAACTACAGTAATAATCAAGTATTAATTGTTTATTTTATTTCACTTTATTGTTTCTGTTCTCTTTTTAGTTCTCACTATGCAAAATGTGTTCGTAGGACTATAATATGAAATGCAAACACTAGTTACCACCTTATATTTTAATCATTAATTTGCTTGTAAATAAATTTTTATTTATTATTATTACCATTTCAACAACTATGCTAAACAATCCACGGCTATTTTATGTTTTAATTGGTTATTTCATTTTTATTTTATTCTTTCTCTTCTCTTTTTTTTTCTTTTGCAACAAATAACAGTTAGGAACTATATTTTAAACTTTTTTTATTATTTTATTTTATATTCTTTCTTTTCTTTTTATTTCATTAATTTTCTTTCTTTTTGTACAAATCATGTTCAACATGTTCATACCCATAATTATTTGACTGTCCTAAAACGGGATAATACTCCTAGTTGGGCAGTCAAAATTTGATAAATTATGTATATAGATGTATATTATTGTGCTAAATAAACAAATAAATAAAAAAAATAAAAATATAAGAAAATTTCACTCATTTTAACCATCTAACCATTGCTCAAAAGCAAATTCAGTGACTAAATCAACCGCATCTTAAAGTATTCCAGGATTGTGTGACGCGCTGGAACAAGGAGGCGTCTACTAATATCTACAGGAATTCCAAAAACTGAAAAAATCGAACTAATATCTATGAGAACAAAAGTGTTGACGAATATCTACAACTCAAACTGTTGACTAATATCTATGAGAACCAAAGTGTTGACGAATATCTACAGCTCAAACTGCTGACTAATACCTATGAGAACCAAAGTGTTGACGAATATCTACAGCACTGGCAGAGGTTGGATTTGCAATTATGTATAGCATATTGGAATAACGTAATATTGCGTATGCATTTTAAAAAACTTAATTTATATAAGTATGTATGTAAAAAATCCTTAATATCGGACTATTGGACACATTTAGCTGATTAGTACAAACTACGCTCTGTAGATATTAGTTCAACCTACGCTCTGTAGATATTAGTCAACACTGGGACCGTCATAGATATTCGTCCGACCTTAGCTCTGTAGATATTAGTCAACACTCTGAAGTTCGTAGATATTAGTTCAACATATGAGCTGTAGATATTCGTCCGACATACAGGCTGTAGATATTAGTATCTGGAGTCCTGGAACAGCACATTCTACGTGTTTGAGAGTTTTTCGAAGATTAATGCCAATTACAATAACATTGAATCAATTTTGCCAGAAGAGTGGAAAAGAGTGAAAATATGACCGAATCGGATAGGGACACATTAGCTCAGTTGGAAAGCACCGCCCCGGCAGGGCTAAGGTCTTGGGTTCAATTCCTAGACGTAACCGTATCTGTATCTGATTTTTCTGTTTCAGATTTTCGATTGGTGTTTTCAAAATAATACCTAGGTACCTAATATCTAATTTACATATATGATTGCTTTTTGAATCCCACTAAATTGTCGCATAGAAAAAAAAATAATAACACAAATAATAGTAATTAACAAACGATATGTAGGTACTTTGTTCTCATTTTAGGTCAACTAATAACGTAATAACCTTATAATCTAACAACTCCCATAAAAATACCATGTATGAAATCACCAAGGTGTTGGATAGAAGTGTGTTTAAAGTCACGTGTCGTGATAGTCACCCATCCACACTGCACGTGTCGAAAGTGACGCTTCGGTGATACCGCATTGTCCATCATCGGGTCTAGGAGAGAGAGAATAATAGCAAGTAATTATGTAGGCCCTAGTACGCTAATACTCTAGTTCTTTTTTACCATTGTTCTGTAAATCATATCGGAAATACGCTTAGTGTGAGACCCAATATTTTAGTGTAATACGATTCAAAGTTGTGCTTTTAGTATTTTACCCCTCATTGTGGTACTTATGTGGCAAACAATGTTTTGACAAAAATTAATGAAACTCCCTAGTTCATATATGTTAAGTTTGGGATCTGTGACTTTGTAAAAGTTGGGATCTGTGACGTGGTAAAATTATATATATATATTGGTCGAAGCGCAAATAATAATAATAATAATTGGATAATTTATAAAGCGCCGTTTTTGTGAAAAATTACCTCAAGGGCGCTGTACAATTTATTAGGAATGCTTAGGTTCTAACTAATTTTACTATTTATAAATGGATACAGAAACGTACTTACCTGGCTGGTCACTTCCGATAAACACACTTTAATTATAAAGTTTATGCTTGGAGAAGATACGGCTTTGCACGCGGAGGACATTACAGTTAACACACTGGACATTGCATGATTTTACATTATTTGCTACCCTAGTATTACATTTATGAATAGATTAGTGGCAAAAGTAGAGTTGGTATTTATTTTAAAATACTGGAGAATTTAGGACTATTGGAGATTAGTGGCAAAAGTATTGTTGATATTTAGGACTCTTTAGGGCTGGAGAATGTTCATGAAATGACCTTCACAAACGCTTACATTTTTTTTTCTACGTTTTTATAGGTTAGTTATTTACGGTGTCGAGGGCATTGAATGTGAAGGTGAAAGATTTTGAGTTTATGGATACGACTGTCTGAAAAGGTGAGTTTTAAGTCTAGCTCTAACTTCCGCCGCGTCTGTGATCATTCTTAAGTCATATGGCAGTCCATTCCAGGCTTTAGGTCCTGACACTCCGAAAGCGCGCTCACCGAACTTAGTATCTGGTGTGCGCTTTGGTTCCTTTAACCTTCCGATAGCTGATGACGCTGCTGACCTCAGGGTTGACTGACGATAATTGGAATTTTCTGGAATACACAATTCCGATAAGTAAGCCGGAGCCATTCCGTTAAGGGACTTAAATACCATCCAGCAGAGCTTAAACTGGATCCTTTGAGGACATTTAAGCCAGTGTAGATTTTTGAGATGCTCTGAAATGTGGGAATATTTAGATACGCCGGTGATAAGTCTTGCCGCAGCGTTGAAAACGGATTGTAATTTGTTGATTTGATATTTTGAAAGACTTGCATATATTCCATTGCAATAACTAAGCGTGAAACCACATACGAATTGACTAGTAATTTAGTCGCCTCAGTTGACAGGTTTCTCCTTACTGCTTTAATTTGCCTTAATTGAAAAAATCCCGTGCTTACGGTTCTGTTCATTTGAGTTTTAAGGGAAAAATCAGCGTCCAGATTATATACATATATGTATAATTTTATACAAATATAGTTTTCATGGATTTTACGATGCCGTAACTCAAACAAAATTATTTTAGTTCTTAAATTAAAACGTATTTTTTTTTAATACTAGCTTATTTTTAAAAAACACAAAAATCTTAAAAGCAGGTTTAGGTACCTTCATAAGGTCAGTGGCGGACTAGCGGGGGGCCGACCCGCCTTAGGCCTCTGGTCATGGGGGGCCTCCAAATGTCTCCGTGTTCCCTTGATCAAATCCTAATTAAGGCTTTAAGGAACCAGGACACCAGGAACCAGACACAAGATGCATTTGTTAAGACTGCTCTCACAAATATTAAAGAAATTTGAAAAATTGAAGGAGATACAGTATATTACGTTAACCAAGTCTTAAACTGTTCGAAAATCCAGTGTCTATGGCACCACACGCAGAAAAATTTTGATATCTAAAAAAAAATTTTTTTTTTGGAAAATAAAAAAGAATAAAAAAAATTATTAAAAAAATCCCTACGTGGTGCCGTAGTTACTGGATTTTCGAACAGTTTAAGAATTTGTGCATATAAATCGGATGTGTAATTTTTGTAATATGTTGTCCACCAGGTTGCAAAACCTAGTTTCAAGATAAACGCGTTCAAAGTTTTGTTGAAGGATAATCAGATCTGAATAGCCATGTACGTCCCTACCTTCCTCTTCTCCATCTCCTTCCCCTCCTCACCACCTCCATCCCTGGTGGGGATGCCATCCAGCTCCAGGCGGGAGCTGCTGAAACTTTTGAGCGTATTCACAATAAAAAAAATGATTGCAAATATTTAAGATAGGTGTGCATAAGTGGGCAATAAGCGAGACAACGTAATACTAACTTTGCATTTCACAAGACTGAATTTTATCAAATTACTTTTTATTTAAGTAACAAGTACCTGTGTACTGTGTATTTGTATTGTATTATTAATCTGAAGTAGGAACCTCCTCATTCATGCGTGATTTTCCGGAACGTCCCTTCTACGTTTAGTGCGTACCTACAGGCACCGTAAATTATTTCTGTAAGATTTGGTAAATAAGTTATTTTCACTGATTCTCGTAAATAGAGAGCTTTCCTAATCGTTGAATTTGCCATCTAGCGTCATAATTTAAAACGATTGTGCATTCACATTTAGCGAGGAATCCAACCAGTAAAACCGGAAAGCACGATCGTGTCGTAATGGCGAAAAATATTAATTTGGCCAAATCGAATAATAAATAGTTACTGCAGTCTGAAAATCTGATCGATAAACTTTTAAAGATTTGCGAATTTATTATGTTAAAAATAAACTCATTTCAGAATAATTTAAATAATTTTAAAATTCTGAAAATGGAAATGAAGGCAACGCCATCACGAAAAAGTTTTAAAAGCTCAGCAGACCGGCTGTAAAAGCTTTGAAGAGCTTATAAGCTTTGTGCATAGATGTCGTATACGTGAAAAAATATCAAAGCTTTCAGTTTTTGTTTAATTCGTTTGAGCACTCGACTTCAATGAATATTATATTTGTTTTTTATTCCGGATCTTCAGATGCTCTTTTATACTTATCTAACTGAAATAAAGTTTGCAGAAAATATTAAAAAAGAAAAGTTTTTCATGCTTCGATGACATTTTTCTTGTGATCTGGTGAACTGGATTCTTCAGAAAATGTTTTTTTTTCAAGAAATCTTCGATAAGTAACAGACTTCAGCAAATCGTTATCAGCAAATCATTATAGGTTTTAAATAAAAAAAATTATGAAGAGTTTTAATTTTCAATGTTCATTTGTTACTTTATTTAAAAAAAAAATTGCGACCGGTTTCGACACGTTCAAAACAAAAATTTCTAGAAATTGTTACGTAGTTAATGCCCAACAAATACAAAATTTTAAAAATATTTATTGCAAATCATTGAAGAAAATACGGAAATCAATCAATTAGATTTCGTAATGCGTATTTCGATTAATAATTATAAACGTAGGACAAGACGTTTAGTTTATGTATAGAATCGTTTTTTGAGTATTGGTTCAGAAAAAATGTTCTGCTATTACTAAAAAGAAATATGTTGAGAAAATTATATTATGTATCACTTGGATCTCTGTTTCTTGTGTCTCTTGTGTCTCTTGTGTATCTTGTGTCTCTTGTGTCTCTTGTGTCTCTTGTGTCTCTTGTGTCTCTTGCGTCTCTTGTGTCTCTTGTGTCTCTTGTGTCTCTTGTGTCTCTTGTGTCTCTTGTGTCTCTTGTGTCTCTTGTGTCTCTTGTGTCCCTTGTGTCTCTTGTGTCTTTTGTGTCTCCTATGTCTCTTGTATTACTTGTCTCTTGCGCCTCTTTTGTATATATTTATGCTAATTTAGAATTTTCATTAGTTCGGTTTTTGTTTTTGAATCTTTATTTAAATGTATGAAAATGTGTCCTTTGTCTAAATAGATTTTTGTAGTTTTATGAATATACCTATTTGTGTATTAACTGAGTTTTTAGAGCTGGGTTATTCTCACTTAAGTGAGAACATTTGTAGAAACTCATTATAAATAAATTAAATAGAGTCAATTATTCAGTTTTCGACGGCTCTGAACTATAATTCGAAAAAGCTCTAGGGAAAATAAAATAATTTTACACCTAAGTACCACAAAACATTCAACAATAGACTTCAGAGTGAATTGACTGTAAAACACAGAACATTCTATAAAAAAATATTTCCTGAACAATTTGTGACTTTTTAGTACATTTAAAATAAGTCAGTTGAACTTGCAAGTGATATCACTTAACTTTTTCTCAAGCTTGCTATTAATTTATTATTAAGGCTAAGAAATTGTAATAAATCTAAGTCTAATGTAGTCTGTTTCAGGTTTTTTCATCCTACGCCGATGGCCTCGGACCCCAGAAGTAATCAAAGATATTTGACACCGTCACATTTCACAGCCAGTAGAGACAAACACACCTACTGTTAATCGGCCACACGTTACGTTTCGTAGGCTTGTCGACAAAACAGCTTAACTACAAAATAGCTCAGCTTCTACCCACCCTAAATATTTCCGGTTTTTGTTCGATGAGTTTCAATATTCTGAATGTGTAATTTCACCACATTTTTCCAAAGAAGGTATCATGACTGTAGTGTACAATAAATATATTGTACAACAACTGTACTGTTTCTTTTCTTTGTTTCTTTTTTTCCTTTCAAATACTTTGTACATGTATATTATACCCTTATGGAATGTGTGGGATTGCACTCTTCTACCCACACCACATACTGGAATAAAAACTTATTTATTTATTATTTATTTTATTTATTTGTACTATACAATAACTATCTAACTAATTAACGAAACCAATCGACATTAATCGTAAACCACACACATTTCATATTACATATATATTTTAATTTGAATTAAGGAATTATACTGTGCATAATATCTCAATTTGGAAGGCAGGTAGGTACCACCGCTTCGGGAACCATTTATTGGATAGCCAATATCTCTACCAGACTCCAGATACTAATATCTACAGCCTGTATGTCGGACGAATATCTACAGCTCATATGTTGAACTAATATCTACCAACTTCAGAGCGTAGGTTGGATTAATCAGCTAAATGTGTCCAATAGTCCGATATTAGGGATTTTTACATACATACTTACATAAATTAAGGTTTTTAAACTGCATACGCAATATAACGTTATTCCAATATGCTATACATAATTGCAAATCCAACCTCTGCCAGTGCTGTAGATATTCGTCAACACTTTGGTTCTCATAGATATTCGTCAAGAGTTTGAGCTGTAGATATTCGTCAACACTTTCCTTCTCATAGATATTAGTTCGATTTTTTCAGTTTTTGGAATTCCTGTAGATATTAGTAGACGCCTCCTCTCTACCACACCCTAAGTGTCTAGCCACGTTTAGTGATGTAGCAAGGGTGCCCGGGTTCAAGTGTGATTTTTGTCCGAGTCTTGACTGAGTGAGACTGGTCGTGGGAAACTTTTTGATCTTTCCAGCTGGACTCTCTCGGAACACCGCAGTGGGAGGGTTAGATTAATGCCCTTATTGTTATTTTACCCCTGGAAGCACACCCCCCTGATTCTTACCCACCCCTAAAACCTATTTTTGTCTCCTTTATCTTACCTTTGTCTCCTCTCTTCTCTCATTTGTTTTCTAAAAATGCCCTCCATATAGCATCTCCTAAGGTGACATAGACACTGAGAGGAATTATTTTTCTAAGGGCCTTCTGTGTGGAACTTAAGTAAAAAAAAGCTACAGTAAAAAAATACAATCTCTTCAAAAAAACGTCATGTACACAATTCTTTATCAAACTGTGTGCAGGCAGTTAGGCACAATATTGATTATTCCGATTTGACAGCTCGTAGTAGAATTCACGTGAAATATCCAATGTAGTTACCATCTTTCAAGAAATTCAAACAGAAATTCGAATTGTTTTAAAAGAAACTATTCTTTCAACCCACCCACAGCTTTACCTTCTCAAACCTACCTTACACACAACATAATAAAAGTTCAAAATATATTACGTACCTACAAATTTTAATAATTAGGTAAATACTCGTGAAAATGAGTTTGTTTAGGCTAAAACGGAAATTTCTGTGCCATTTGTGATGCTTTCTAAAAGACATTCATTCGTTAGCAAAGTTATGGAATGCTATTAATATATATCTGTGAAGCTGATTTGCATCACGTTATTTTGTTCCAACGAGAATCATCCCAGGCTATTTTGTAACACACCTTTTTATCTTCCCAAGATTTATTTAAGTCAGTTTCATCTCTTCACGTGATATAATAGTACGGCCTCAGTAATGTGAAAGGCGACGAATGAACGGGCTGGTGTTGACTGAAGAGCTTTTCGAAGCGATGACATTTCTACGGTAATTGATACCTAAGTTATTATAAATAATTACGTATGTGATTTATGTAATGCATTATGTAATGGGTACGTGCCTCACAAGACGATGTGTAATAATATAACTTTGATGATTTTTATAGCTCCATTTTCGTGAAACATTACCGCAAGGGCGCTATACAAATATCAATTCATTTAACGCTCTATCCAATTAGTGAAAATCGGATGGTTGCTAAGTTTGGAAAATAAAATGTATTAATACCTGATCTCTGGTTTGCATGTAGGTAGGTTCCTAATACTCATATACCTATATTTTCGATCTTACCTAAATTGACGAAAAAGTCAATGTACGCGCCGGTGGTATGTCAAAAAAATAAAATTATGAATATTTTTTTTATTTTTTATTTTAACTTTATGAGTAAAACATCAAATTGTAATATTTAAATAAATGAAGACAATATTATAAGCGAAACTCAATCGAAAATCTGGAAACAGAAAAATCAGAAAAACATACTGATAACTCTGGGACTCGAACCCAGGACCTCTTGCTTTCCGGGCAAACGCGCTAACCACTGCGCCACGGTTTCTTTTATTTAAATATTACAATTTGAGGTTCTACTCATAAAGTTAAAATAAAAAAAATAAAATATTCATCCTAGACTTGCAGAAAAGTCGATAGATGTCGCATATTAAATAAAATGGATAAAGATTTATCCAGACACTATCTAGAGTGCATTTAGTTCGGGTTTGAATCTTGCAATCATACATAAAGATAGTTGCCAATAATATATGCATTAAGAGGGCATTACCAGAGAAAACCGGAAATACGTCATTTTCAAAAAAGTTTTTAGACGTATTGACTCTTTACCACAAAAAATTATAAATGGATTTCGAAAGATTGTTCTTTTATCTAGCATTCGTATGTAATAAATTTTGAGAAAAATTTTTAATTTTTAGTATAATGAGGTTATTCCATAGGTCGTTGGCAGATTTGTTCAATTTTCAAAAAAGTTTTTGTATTATACCACACCCATTTCAAATAATAAAATCATGCAGTAAAATAAATCAATATATTATCTAGCAAACGTATGTTTTAGAATTTTAATTTTAGTTTCAATAAAATCATTAAAAAATATGTACGTACATGTGTTTCTTGGCGAAAAATGGTCCGTTTGTGTATTTATTTGCGCACTTACAAACTAATATATTTCAGATTTTTTTAACATTCTTATTAAATTTAGACATTATTGAAAAATGATAAATACTTTTAATCAAAAAATAACTACAAAAAGTACATTATTTTAATAGTTTTATCATCACGCCTTTCAGCATTTTTGGATGAAGGTATAAATTAAAGCATATTTGTAATGAAATAAAATCGAAATTGAGTTATAATTTAAAAAAACTGGTACGGAGAATAATTAATATTTCTCATTGTAACCGCCCTGCACGATCGTAAGAACAACTTTCGACGAAATGTGGATTTTCGTCCGCTGGCTGGTTAAACGCTCTTAAAGAAAATGAAGATAGTGTAGGTGGTTCTTAGTCGAAGTATGGTACAGTTAAACATGACCGAATTTCATATCGACACCGTGGCGCAGTGGTTAGCGCGTTTGCCCGGAAAGCAAGAGGTCCTGGGTTCGAGTCCCAGAGGTGTCAATACGTTTTTCTGATTTTTCTGTTTCCAGATTTTCGATTGAGTTTCGCTTATATTGTCTTCATTTATTTAAATATTAAAATTATGAATGCCTGATATGTGGTATGCATGCAGGTAGGTACTTAATACACATATATCTACATATATTTTCGATACCTAATTTAAGTAAAAGTCACTGTACGCGCCGATAGTGCGTCAAAAAAATAAAATTATGAATGTCTGATATCTGGTATGCATGTAGTTAGCCGCTATACCGATTTCTTACACATCGTTTTTAAACTCTTAAAAAAAATGTTATTTTTTAAGATAATACCTCCGCATTCCCCACGCCGAAACGTAAATTATATGAAATTCCCTCGATAGAAAAAAATCGCAAAGCATGCTCTGAAAGTTATTATTTTCACGTCTGATTCAGTTATTTTACAAGTTATACGTATGAAAAAATTCACAGTGTTTCTTTAAATACCGTTTTTGACAGCGCCTAAGAGATTTTTGATCTACTTTAAACGAGTCGTGTTTCATTAAACATTTTAACAATTTTCGCTTCAATTTTACCGTTTTAAATATTAGGGCACTCTCTCCAGTATTCGTAATTAAATATCTCTCCATCTTCTTCTTTTTGAGCGGGGATACGGCGCCTTCTGTTAGGTGTACTTATGTTATTATAAGTTTTATTTGTTTAGGCTAGCTCTAGCTATGGAAAAAAAAAACAAAACCATTGTGAGTTATATTTTCTCTATAATATGATCAACTTTCGCCAACTTTCCAGACGAATAGAATCGCTCGGGAACTTTGAATTAGGTACAATACCCATGCTTTGAAAGAATCCTACCGAATTGTTCATTATATCCGTGTTATGTATGAAGGAATTCTCTGTCTTCGGATTTATAACTCAATGTGATTCACATATCGTATTTCACCCTAACTTTTGCCTAAGGGTAAATTCTCAAATACACAAGTAGATATTATGATGCAGGTTCCATGGGATTATCAATGGTGGTGTATAGCTAACAACTTGGACTCCCAGGGGCGTATTTACAAAACCTAGGTTCCTACACTGGTTCAGTCGAGGCGCGCGGCGGCGCGTTTCGTTGCTCCGTGATGGTGACGAGTAACTTCTGTTGGTGCATTAATTTTGATATATATATTTATTTTTTAACCACAGGGGCAGGCAGAGAGGATTGACCGCCCAACAACTCAGATACACTGCTTGTTATATTCACATACATACATATAAGTCAGTACCTACTGGTTCAATCAATTTGAGAGGCGGGTATGGGTAGCGCCGCCCTGGGAACCATTTATTGGATAACACCTCTGCCATAGGTCATCCCAATTGGTTCGCTACGTTTGGCGATTAGCGGTGACCGGGTTAATGGGGTGAGGTCTGTCCGGATCTTGGTGCGGATGCACCTGCTCACCAACTGCGTGGCAGGCCTGATCGGCAGAGACAGGTTGAGGAAGACCTGTAGACCTTCTCCAGCAGGACTCTCGGAACATCGCCTTACCCGCAGAGGGGGGTTTGATTCATTCGTCCGTTACTCCTGGACACACTGACCCCCAGATTCCTGTCCATCTCTCATACCTTTTCCTTCCCACGACTTCCTCTCCTACTTTTCCTTAAAAAGACCCTTCACACAGCATCCCCAAGATGACATAGGCCCTGGGGGAATTATTTTCCTCAGGGCTTCCTGCGTGGAGGTATTGTAAAAAAAATAATCATCCCGACGGAGAACAATACCATCAAACAGTTTAAGGGCCCACAACCCGGATTTGTACCGATTTATTACATATTTCCCTTAAGGCGATCCCATAGTCCAGGAAAAAATCGAAATCGGAATTCATGCCCCTTTATGGGAGGGGTTTGAAAATACTTTAAGAAAAAGCTTTTGGAAAGGTTGGAAAAGGTATTTGAAAAAAAAAAATTACAGGTTGATTTCGTAAAAACATGTAGAAAACATTAACTCTCTTTTTACGCATTGTTTATTGTAATAAAACGGAAATTTAAAATTGATTTCACGAAATCAAGCGACGCGGAGTGACGCGTCCATCTCCCGCTTAGTTCGGGGCGTGACTGATACGAAGTAGGTTTGGCGACTGTGGCGTGGACAGTAGTTCTTCGGTGGACGCCATAGGGTTCACTTTGAAAAACCGAATTCGTCGACTAGCGGCCGTATTGTAAAATAACAATGCGAAAATGCATATTTTATTTTATTTTGGAAAGATCGGGAGTAAATATCAACTTTTTTTGCGATTATTATAAAATAAACTGAATTTGCCACATTACACAATAAAACCATATCCGAAAAGGGGTTTATAAATAGGAGAGTTTGGACTTGAAAGTGTGTTTTTTAGACCTAATACTTTATTTTTTTATAGGCTTATTAAAAGACTTATAAAAAAAATGACCGATATTTTTAAGGGCGAAGGCGAATGACCGATATTTTTCTACACGCAGTATTTAATTGAAGCATCTATAATACTTCTAAGAGATCAAATTTTCAAAACAAAAACATATGATTTTGTATGATTTTGCATTATTGACTGTGGCTTCATCTTAAACATGGTAAGTAAGTTTTAAAGCTCTTAAAAAAATATATGTTATTCTGAAGATAATATCTAGACTTTGCCCGCGCCAAAAGGCAAATTATATAAAATTCCCTCGAAAGAAAAAAATCGCAAAGTATGCTCCAAAAATTATTATTAACACGTTTGTTTCAGTTATTTTACAAGTCATATGTATGACAAAATTCACAGTGTTTCTTTAAATGCTGTTTAAGATAATGCCCGCGAGATTTTTGCTCTATTTTAAACGAGTAGTGTTTTATTAAACATTTTCGCAATTTTCGCACCGATTTTTGTCGCTCTCCTCTAACATTCGTAATTTTGTATCTCTCCATCTTCTTCTTTCCGGGCCCTGTTGCAGAGCCTTAACAGCAGGGGTAGGCAGAGAG
Organism: Limnephilus marmoratus; assembly: GCA_917880885.1. NCBI lineage: Eukaryota > Metazoa > Arthropoda > Insecta > Trichoptera > Limnephilidae > Limnephilus > Limnephilus marmoratus. Next base: position 29,381,152 of record OU862926.1, on the reverse strand, counting down.
GATAGATCGCCGGCGCTCGACATCAAGCAAACATCGTAATCTTCTCAAATCTCAAGCAAATATCTAAGTGCTTGTTTCAAGCCCCTTGACCGTGTCGGAACTTCCTCTTCCTCTTACACCTTCCTTTAACAGCTATTTGTTAACAGCTTTTGCACACGAAATCTTTGTACTGTAGTTTATAAGCTGTTTATTTCTTACGGATAGATAAACCAAAAATTTAAAAAAATATATATCTCAACTACACAATAAAAAGGTCTGCTTACTTACCAATCAAATCCTTCGCCAATGATCTAGATTTTTTAAAACAAATCAATTACAGCCACTACCCCAATATTTGTAATAATCACATCGGTAATGTGCTTTTATTTGTGGGGTAGATTGAGTTGGGTATGATAAACCCACCCTGCAAGATATCATTTTCAGGCTGTCATTTAACGGGGGATGATTTTTCCATGACACTGATTACCCCGATAGGGTAAACATATTCATTTCCTGATAAAATACAAACACATCTGAACTAAGCACGTAAGATTACTATGTGGATGCTTTGGGGATTAAATTAATAAAGATTTTGTGCTTCAATTTGGTAGGTACTTATTGACAGCTTCATTTTGCTATAACCAAATATTTTTTTTTATCTACGAAGTACGTTTAATTTTTAACATAATTATGTGGCAAATTTTTTTAACTAGGTATATTTTTATGTACCCTGTAAAAAGCCGTGCTTGTATATAAGGTAAGTGCTATGGTGGTTTTTGGTTCGTTGTTTTTAGTTCATTTTATTACGTATTATTATCTATTTTACATGTCGAAATCGCCACTATCACGACTTTTTATGTAAAAATTTAATCATTGAAGACAATAGTATTATAATATTCTTCTTCTTCTCTCGCCCTGTCTGTTCAACGGACGTTGGCTATCATGTTGGCTATGCGGACTTTGTTTACTGCGGCCCGGAACAACTCTACAGTAGACTGGCCAAACCACTGTCTCAGGTTTTTCAGCCATGCGGTTCTCCTTCTTCCAGGGCCCCATCTTCCGCAATCTTTCCCTGCATTATGAGACGGAAGATATAATGTTGTTCATAATAAATTGTATAGCGCCCTTGAGGTGGTTTTTCACGAAAACGGCGCTCTAAAAATTATCCAATTATTGTTATTAATATTATCGAATCTCAATTTGAAACAGAAAAATCAGAAAAAGATACGGTCGCATCTAGGAAATTAACTCAGAACCTAATAGCCTTGTCGGGGCTATGTTCTACTACTGAGCTAATTCGATTTTCGATACGGTCGCATCTAGGAAATTAACTCAGAACCTAATAGCCTTGTCGGGGCTATGTTCTACTACTGAGCTAATTCGATTCTACCCAAAGGTTAACGCATATTTTATTGGATGATATCTTTACGTATGATTGCAAGATTCTTTCCGAACTATATGCAATCTAGGTTAAATATGTACATTTTTATTTAACTTTTCAGCAAGTGTTTATATATATAGATTTCCAAATAAATCTTTATTTTACTTACATTTCTAATATAATATAACATAAATGTAATATGTGTAGGTTGGTATATATGGAAACAAAATTATTTAAAGCTTTATGTAGAAATAGAATTGTGTTTATAATAGAAACCATACAACCCCTACCAACTTAATAATTTCAAGTAGTGAAGTTCGCATTGAAGTGGCTGCTGGAGTTGTACCAGGAGGATAAATATTGCCTCGGATGAAAGACAACCTCCGATACGGCACCAGCAAAATAACATTGCATTAAGCATCACATAATGGATGCCATTACAGAACATTTTTAGAAAGATATTTTTTTAAAGACATTTTTTGCAAAAATGGTAAAACCCCAAAAATCTGCATTTTGTCGGCAACTTTGTGAAAAAAAAATTACACAACTATCCTTTTATTTCTATGAAACAGAATTCCAAATTATGAAATCAGCTTTTAGGGAGATGATTTACATTTGGTGGCAATTGTGTCGAACATCCCTTGGCGGAAAAAATGAAAGATCGGCTACAAAAAAGTTCCCGAAGGGATGAGATCTATGGACCCTTTTATCTTAGCGCAGATCCTATGTGGAACGCTACCGCCCTAGTAAATACATGTTTATGGAGACAAAAAAGTAAGTTATTATGACGAGCTTTCAAAAGCTTTTAAAAATTAATATATAATATAATTTGAACCACTTAATTTGATAATTTTTTTATTCTTTGCTCTTACTTATTACAAATCGAGCTTTTCTCTATAGGGATGGGTACTTACCTAGGCAGAGGTAGAGTGTGGAACGATACAAATCATCCGTCCTGGCGTAGTAACCTGGTATTATTCTCACATACATTTTCTCGTGTGTGATCTGTCATTCGGACCATTATGTAACATAACGCGAATTATCGGCGCCCTTGAGGCGATTTTTCACAAAAACGGCGCTATATAAATCATCTTTGTAAAAATGTGAAAATCTCCCACTACTACTAAGCGGAAAATGTTGTTTATGTCGAGGAATAGAACACACGACGCCTGGGTGGGACCCAAACGCGATGCCAACTCAGCTACTGCCTATGATCGACCAATGGTTTTAAGATAGGTATTTTAGTTAATATTAAAAAAATATGTGTAATACATTGTATTCAAATTTGTAAATTTCTGCAAAAAAATCATAATAGGTTTCTACATAGCTACTATTTCTGCTATCGTGGTACGAGAGCACAACAGTATGGAGTTGACAGGAAAACACTTATTTTTCTTCTTCTTCACACAATTTATTTAATGTAATAAATACAAGTATTACCAGAGGGTCTATCTACCCTCACTCGGGTGGTCCACGACCACACCACACTGACAAATATCGAAGTCTCTACTTCGATCTCTGTCTTGTCAGTTTTCCAATACTGAACTGTAGGTATAACTCGTACCTACCAGCTTCAGTACAATTACACAATTGAAGGCACACAGCGTGTACCTTCTGGCTTCACTCTACTAGCGAGACTAACGCAAAGGGCCTATCTTCCCTCTGCGCAACTGAAGATACACCTCGTATATCTTCCAGTTCAACCGCCATAACAAGACTCCTTCACTCTCACAGCAAGACTAACTCTCTGTTCTAAAATTCACCATATTTAAAGCAAAAATACACTAATACAAAAAGGTATAACAATGTGGGGACACTATTTGAGCGGCTCCTAAACTGAATTTTAAAATCCCGCAATAAAACAATTACCCGAGAGTCGGCAAAAAGGGCCACCAATAAAATTAAGTACATCATACAATACTGAAATGGAGAAATGGGGGAAACTAACATTAAAAATTCCCAGTTCTCAAATTCTTAAATTTAACCCCCAATAAAACAGTAAAATTACTTTTAAAGGTTTGCCAAATCGGGCACACCATTAGGTACAAACTTACTTAATGTTAAGGTACATACTTAAAACTAAGAGATTAAGTTCATTTAGTTTGGGTCATAAAATAATGTACAGGTATACATAACTACTTAAAAATAAACAATTTAAGGAATAAACAATTTAAGAAATTAACCCTTTGTTCCTTATCGGTAAAGGAATGTCCCCATACAATATCAGGCCGAATACATTATTTCTAAAGGTTGGGAGCTTACTTGAAAAACCCAAGGAAGAATTTTATTTGCAAAGGTGAAATACGTTTAACTAAAATTACTAAAAATAACACGAATGATACGACTAATTTTTATTACTTAAAGCGAAATGGATAAATCGCATTCTGGAACAAACATACCCCTTCCCGTGAATTTACTTCACTAAAAAGGTAAAGAATGCGATTTTAGTATCTTTAAAAGGTACTACTGATTTAAAAAAAATATATTCAAAGTGTGATCAAATGACGGCGTACCCCTTTTTATCTAAGGGGCGTCATTTCTGACACACTGATAAAATTAACGGGTCTGTGGCCCGCATCTCGAGAAAAACCCTATCAGGTTTTTGCTTATACTTCGTATAAACGAACAAACTTTTAATCGCTTTCATGGCGATTATTTGTCCCGTATCTTGTAACCAATAGAATTGTTCACATAGGAACACAAACAAAATAATAATTCTCATAAATTCGTCAATCGGTTTGCCGTTAAATGCGGAAAAACTTCTAACAATGGGCCTGGTATCATATGAAAACATTGCCTTACCGATCGATTGCGCGAAATGGTCTTCAATTATTTTAGACGTCGTCCTCTGTAATCGGCCCTGCGGCGCAGGCCGCTGCTTCCCGTTGCTTTTCTCTTCTTTGCTGAATGACCGCTCCCAGCAGCTACTTCTTGGCGGCTGATGCTGCATCGACTGCAGCGGGGGAGGTTGCCCTATCGAGGGCTTCTGATGCGTTGATTCTTTATGCGGTGATACCTTGTACCGCCCATCATGCTGCTGCTCCACCCGCCGTTCCAATTCAAGCGGAAGAGCCTGCCCTTCCCGAGGTTCCGATGGCGACGGGAGAGTCTGCCCTGACAAGGGATGTTGATATGTAGATCCTTTATGTGGGAGTAGCTCGTACTGCCCACTACTGTGCTGCTCCAACCGCCGTTCCATTTGTAGCGGAAGAGCCTCTTCTTCCCGGGACTCTAATTGCGACGGGAGAGTATGCCCTGCCAAGGGCTCCTGATATACAGATCCTTTGTGTGGGAGTAGCTTGTCCTGCCCACTAGCATGCCGCTCCCACCGCTGTTCCTTTTCCAGCGGAAGAGCCTGCTCTTCCCGAGGTTCCAATTGCGACGGGAGAGTCCGCCCTGGCGAGGGTTGTTGATATGCAGATCCTTTATGCCCACTGTTGTGCTGCTCCAACCGCTGTTCTATTTGTAGCGGAAGAGCCTGTTCTTCCCGGGGCTCTAATTGCGACGGGAGAGTATGCCCTGCCAAGGGCTCCTGATATGAAGTTCTTGCGGGCGGCTGTAGTGAGAACCGCCGTTCCTTTTGCAGCTCCGTTTGAACTAGGAGACACTGCTCATCGTAGTCTCCAAGTTCTGATGATGATCCGTGGCTCGACTGGTCCACCCAGTCATTGACTCGACCATCCCGAGTCCGTCGGAAAGTCCTTGATGCAACTTCCAGAACCATTGCTGCGTACTGCTCCTCTGCTTCCAGAACCGCCATTGCAGCGGCCATCTTTGCCTCTGCTTCAGCCCACTCTGCTTCAGCTGCCTGTGCTATTAGGCGGGCCTTTCTTCTAGCGATGTCCACCTTCGTATCTGCTGCTTTCAGTCGCGCCTCGTACCAGCTCGTGCTGAACCCCGCCTTGCTGCTGCAGATGGATGTCATCCTCGATTGTTGTCCTGTTTCCATGATGTCTGTATTCTCGATCCGGCTCGAAGGACCATATATTTCTGCTATCGTGGTACGAGAGCACAACAGTATGGAGTTGACAGGAAAACACTTATTTTTCTTCTTCTTCACACAATTTATTTAATGTAATAAATACAAGTATTACCAGAGGGTCTATCTACCCTCACTCGGGTGGTCCACGACCACACCACACTGACAAATATCGAAGTCTCTACTTCGATCTCTGTCTTGTCAGTTTTCCAATACTGAACTGTAGGTATAACTCGTACCTACCAGCTTCAGTACAATTACACAATTGAAGGCACACAGCGTGTACCTTCTGGCTTCACTCTACTAGCGAGACTAACGCAAAGGGCCTATCTTCCCTCTGCGCAACTGAAGATACACCTCGTATATCTTCCAGTTCAACCGCCATAACAAGACTCCTTCACTCTCACAGCAAGACTAACTCTCTGTTCTAAAATTCACCATATTTAAAGCAAAAATACACTAATACAAAAAGGTATAACAATGTGGGGACACTATTTGAGCGGCTCCTAAACTGAATTTTAAAATCCCGCAATAAAACAATTACCCGAGAGTCGGCAAAAAGGGCCACCAATAAAATTAAGTACATCATACAATACTGAAATGGAGAAATGGGGGAAACTAACATTAAAAATTCCCAGTTCTCAAATTCTTAAATTTAACCCCCAATAAAACAGTAAAATTACTTTTAAAGGTTTGCCAAATCGGGCACACCATTAGGTACAAACTTACTTAATGTTAAGGTACATACTTAAAACTAAGAGATTAAGTTCATTTAGTTTGGGTCATAAAATAATGTACAGGTATACATAACTACTTAAAAATAAACAATTTAAGGAATAAACAATTTAAGAAATTAACCCTTTGTTCCTTATCGGTAAAGGAATGTCCCCATACAATATCAGGCCGAATACATTATTTCTAAAGGTTGGGAGCTTACTTGAAAAACCCAAGGAAGAATTTTATTTGCAAAGGTGAAATACGTTTAACTAAAATTACTAAAAATAACACGAATGATACGACTAATTTTTATTACTTAAAGCGAAATGGATAAATCGCATTCTGGAACAAACAGCTACCTACCTTCTCACGAATGTCTTCCAAAGAACCAAATAGACGTCTACATTTTCTGTCGACGTCATGATCTATGTTGGTACCTCCCAGATCCGGTATATTTATTTAGATAAAAGATAACATTTCGGTGTCGGTTGATTATTTGGCAGGAGGTTTTTGGTATTAGCGAGAGATATGAAGCTGCCATCTGTGAAATGTATCTGATAATCCACAACTGCATGCTGTGTTCTGGGCGCTGTGTGTTGTGTACCGTTTAGAGTGCAGTGGTGCATTTGTGCATAGAGATATAACGGAGAACAGGGAAGAGAAACTAGTGGTTGCTGAATGCATTTTGATAATATTATTAATATTACCGCAAGTGCACCTATGATAATAAGAATATCTAGGACTCTCAATATTAAATACAGATCCAAACAGGTATTATTGTATATAAGGCCAAACACAGATCTTTCAAACTGGGTGGCGCTAGGTAAATGATAAAAAATTGTAGTTGTGGGAAACTTTACCAACAAAACAATCCTATCATATCTCCTATTATAACATTAAAAATGCGAAAGTTTGTATTGATGTAAGGATGTATGTATGTGTGTTTTACTTTCACGCAAAAAAAACTAATGGACTTTAAAAATTCTCTCACTAATAGAAAGCTTCATTATTTGCGAATAATTTAGGCTGCATATATTGGTAAGCTGTGGCTTGATGAATAAGCTCTGGCGTTATGAAATTATTTATCATACGTTTTCTGTCAAATTTCTAGCTCTAGCACCGTGAAATCGATGGTTCCATGTCAACTCAGAATGAAGTCAACTCAACTCATTAAAAGCTTTTAAAAAAATTAGTTTAAAATAGCCCATATCCCTAACCTAACGTAACCTATTTAACCATTTTTTGATATTGGTATTTTTTTCATCACTTTTAATGACTTTGCAAGGTTCAGGTTCTGAGTTAATTTCATTCCGAGTTGTCCGGTTACCGAAATTGATAACTTTACGATATTGGATCGATAGGCGTAAATTCTGATGATTTCATATCGATACACTGAGAACGGTTTCACCATCGACAGCCGAACCGGTATTGACAGGGATTAAATAAGAAATCGTCATACGCTGGGAATACTCAAGTATATTTATATGTTTTAAAGTACACTGAATGTATATTCATATTTTCTATGAATTGACACCACGGAAAGTCAGACGCCGAGCAACCACGTAAAAATATTAACAAATTGGTAGTTAAATGGAAAGTACTGTACATATGCACTGGCAGTCCCCATTTACTTTTGATTCTATAAGGGAGATAATTAGCTAATGAGGTCTTTATTCATATTTCATCAATTTTCGCCTTAGATGCATTATTTATGTCTATTAATCGCGCTTACGACTTCTTTCATTTCTAAGAGCTTTGGTTAATGCGTTCAATAAATAAACCAGTAATTTTGCATTACGAATGATATACCTAATTAAAAAATATGTGTATATTGATAGGTAACCGAAACTTATTTAATACGATGCCAGATTTGGTCAACATAGTATTTAAAACACTGGATATTGCATCACTAGTATCCTCTACACGCAACGTGATACCTTCTCCAAGCAACTTCTTCTTGGTGTGCCCTATCAGGTCCCCCCGACGCGACGTTGGCGATCACTCTCTTCTAATAAAAGTGGGTTTATCGGAAGTGGCCGGCTAGGTAAGTATGTTTTCTGTGGTCCACGACAGTTGATCCGCCGACAATTGGTCCCCCGGGGTACTTATTAATAATAATAATAATAATTTGATAATTTGTAGAGCGCCGTTTTTGTGAAAAATCACCTAAAGGGTGCTGTACAATTTATTAGGAATTCTTAGGTTCTAACTAATTTTACTATTTACAAATGGATACAGAAACATACTTACCTTGCATGTCACTTCCGATAAACACACTTTAATTAGAAAGTTTATGGTTGGAGAAGATACGGCTTTGCACGCGGAGGACATTACAATTAACACACTGGACATTGCATGATTTTACATTATTTGCTACCCTAGTATTACATTTATGAATAGATTAGTGGCAAAAGTAGAGTTGATATTTATTTTTAAATACTGGAGAATTTAGGACTCTTTAGGGCTCGTGAATGTTCATGAAATACCTTTACGAACGCTTACAAACATGTTTTTTTTTCTACTCATATTCAATGTGCAATCGCTTTAGGGAAAATACGTAATAGCTAATTACACAAAATATAACTACGTGACATGTGCAGAGAGGATATACCGCCGAATAACAAAATAATAAAAACTATTTTTGAACGGTGATAAAACGAGCTTTCAAATTTTATTATTAGAAATAACCACATATTTTTTTAATATATTTTCTTTCAAATGCATCAAGGAAAATCCATTTCTCTATTTACTGTATATACCAGCGCAAAAGTACAAAAAAAATCGACACTGTGTATAAATTCCTTCGATATTCATACCAACTTATTATTAAGGGAATATTTGAAGTCGAACTGAATATCTTTTACGTGTGAAATTGGTAAATAATGCACAACAAAATTATTATTTTATAGAAAATATATTTCGGAGGATCAATTATCGGGTCACCGTTTTCTGTATCTGTTTGTAAATAATAAAATTAGATTTATTTATTTATATATTTGGTTTTACAGTTTTTTAGAGAAAAGTGTGTCATTACTGGGGTACCCCCTTCTAAGGACACATTGTACAAGTTTTCTTTTTCGAAATATAAGTATACCTATGTTAAATATTACAGAGGAAGATTATAAAGTTAAATCTAAAAGAAAGTACAATACAAGCTTTAATCTTTGTTAGGTTGCAAAATTGTATCCATATTCTTCCTTCCCATTTCCATAATCCATAACTTTATGCTTCTTTTGAAGTCGGTTATTTTTTTAAAGGTTTTTATTGCAAGAGGGAGTAAATTAAATAATTTTATAGAAAAGTATTGCATATTTCTTTGTAAGTCTTTTTAGTTGTAGGTTGGTGGAATGTACGTTGTAATGCAGATCTTGTGAATCGGCTGGGGGTTTGTCTGCGTAAAGTTTTCCTGGTTTTTGAATGCGTAGGTACCTACATTAGAATATCTTTTGTATAATATAATTGTTTCAGTGACATTAAATTCAACGCCAAGAACTCTTAATAAATGGTACAGTGCCCTAGAGGCGATTATTATATACCTATATATATTTTTTTATAATTATCCAATTATTATTATTAATAATATTTTTCTGCTTACTTCAACTACAAATTTTACATTTAAGTATAATAATAGCTTTACCGTAATGAAAAAAATGACCTAGGTAAACGCTATAAAAAAATATTGACTATTTTTTGTGAAAGAGAAAATGTTTACGATCCCTACCCTCTGTTTCCCAAGTCAAACCCCAAACAGGTACCTACTTAAAACGTTAAAAAAATATGAAATGGAACTAGCATGTTGTGAAATTGTAAATGTCTGAATAACATCGGGGTGTCCCGGGCCCTAAGGAACCTGGAAGCACCACCTCACCCACACCCACACCCACACCATGGCCATGGTCGGTTACCATATCTACCCATATCCATTTGTCGGGATTAATTTATTGTTTACATGTTTTTTTGACGAGTCAGGCGCCACACTTTGCTCTGGTATTATAGGTCACAGGTCAGAAATGCTGCCAGGGGTTTTCAAATGCGTGGAAACCTAATTGAAAAATTATTATTTTAAATGATTTAGGTATATGACACAAATAAACTTTTTTTATATTATTTTTGAAGTGAAATTTTCTTTAGCACTGTTGTGATTTGAAACTCAATGAAACAAAAATTAGCGACACTAAAAAGAGACAAACACATACATCTATAGAATTTAGCCTGCGAGAGAATCTCCTCTTTGTGCGGTGCTTCGTAGCCTTCCCACTCTTGTCTACTTTAGTTTTCTGAAGGTTTCGCTTGTGTATTGCACATTCTGTTTTTTGGCTTTTGAATTCTGAAACTGTGCGAAAGGAAAAAAATTGAAGAGGTATAAATTTTTACACATTTTCATGGTGCTATTTGTGGTTATTTGTCACAATTTATTGTTATACAATTACGTACATAAGTAGTTGTGAGTCGTAGTTCACCGGTTAGTTGTTATAAATTTTATTTTTTTATTGTTTGTAAATGTTACGGTGTATGTTTGGATTTTTCATTTTATTAATTTAATCTTATTTAAACGCATTTGGATTTAGATACTTTTTCAATGCCTCAGACTTGATTTTCACGATGATTAAAAAAATAACTCAAGTTTGCTGTAAAAACTGGAAAATAACTCTGAAAACACCAGTCTTAGTTACTTACCTACCTTGCATTTTACTCAAGAAACGAAATCTACAAATTAATTTAAAATAAAACAATAACTTTGTAAACACCACTTTTATTTTTATACTTTATGCCGACCGGGTTTCGCTACAACCGTAGCTTCATCTACAAATTTACAAATTTTTACAGATGTTGCGGGCTGCTTGGTTTAAAATTTGGGGAATATTGAAGCTCATCCGGAAAATATAACAGGCAAGCATTCCCGGTTTAATCCTCTGCAAGCCAAGTCCTCCATCGTTGAACAAGAGATATTTGGTGTGTGTTGGTCTTTCTTTAAAAAAATATATGATAAATTAAAAAAGTACTTCGTACGTACCGAAAATTCACGATAAAAGAATTCATTGGTCAGTTTTCAGGCGGTCCTCCTGTCATGAATCTGGGAGTGATATCCGTGGAATTCTGTGGAATACGGTCCGTCGTATTGATTTGTTTGTTTATCGTCTAAACGCACTTTTTCTGTTCATTTATTGTTTTCTGCTTTAAATGTAAAATGAACAAGATTAAACATAAAACACTACTGATATGATTTCGAATTTTCACGATCAAAACTATTTTCATTGACACTGTAACGCTGTCCGAAACGTTGTCTGAAGAAGGAGGTATATAGTGCAACACGGCCTAACATCCCAAAAATTAATAACGAAAATAAAAACAATACTGTCTGAAATAATTATAAATGAATATATTGACAGATGCATTCCCAATGAAAATTTTGTTATGCAAAAATTATGTAAAATTAAATTATTCTTTTATTAGATATGTAAAAGGTTTTCTTGCGTTTAAATATAAGTCCTTTTTTAATTACGAGAATAATGCAAAAACAGCCCATTATTTCCTGTTTTTTGTTATTTATTTTTGGGGTGTTAAGCTGTGTTGGCTTAGCACCCCAACGTTGGCTAAAGGTAGAGGTAGCGCAACACGGCATAATGCCCCAAAAATAATTAACAAAAATAGTTTTGGCCGTGAAAATCTAAAATCAAACCATTATTTTCTTGAATGCATTGGTCAGAATGGTCAGTAAAAAAATTACCTAGGATGTATTTCTTCCAAATATGTATGTTGAAAACTCCTGGATCCAAAACTTCTCAAGAAGAATTTATTATAACCTGCAAATAATGTCTGGGAATATTTTTTCTCTTCGTCGCCTATTCCGTATGTAATTTATTGGACAGCTTACCTTTTTACTTTTTCAAAACATTAAAAGCTTTCAAACCTTACTAATATATACATAAAATCTTTCGTCAAATGCTTTTCATGAGACAATGTTTCGTTCAAGCAAAATTTCTAATAAAATATAAATAATAGGGAAAAAGGCTCGTCATCGTTCGCTCTTAAATAAATTAACCTTTCTTAATTAGTTTTTCAAGTATTTTTCTCATGATTGTGTTGAAGGTTTTAAAGTATGTAATTTATTATTTTCGAACCCTTTTTCCACATTTTTTACAAGAAATTAATGCAATGCGCTATTAACATATCAGTTATGCTGGCGTCCCTAGGGATCGGTTCTGTCTCCGACTTTGTTTTTGTTGCACATCAACGACCTTTTGTCATGTGCACCAATTCACTGTTACGCGGATGACAGTACAGTTCATGATAGCTTTTTGTTTGACAAGCCCCCAAAGGGCTCACAAACTCCAACAGCTCGTAGGGCTTTGAAGCAAAGAATGGACGGTTACCTCGAGAGTGTTTTCTCTTGGGGTAAAAATAATCTCGTTGAATTTAATGTTTCAAAGACCCAATCTTGTCTGATTACGTCTAAAAGGGATCGAAATGAAAATCTAGTCTCTTTCAACGGAAGCAATCTTCCAAACAGGCACTCCATCGAAATGCTTGGTGTAACCCTAAGTGACCAGCTCAGGTATGGGGGCTCCATCGAAGCCAGAGTAAAGTTAGCCTCACAGAAACTGGGCGTACTGTACAGGGCCCGCAGATACTTTAATAGTACACAACTGCTAACCCTGTACAAATCACAAGTGCGCCCCACGGTTGAATTTGGAAGCCACCTCTGGTCTGGAGCCCCAAAATACCTGAAAAATGCCCTCGACTCTGTGCAGAAACGGGCGGTCCGTTTGATAGATTCTCCCAACTTAACAGACGGATTTCGGATTTGTAGAGTGTTTACCTACAATGGCAAAAACCTAATCTATATATAGGTAGGAAGGAATTAGCACTCTTTCAGCGTTGGTTTTTGGATACCTAAAATAGTTAAACGTCAAATTTTTATTTAATCATGTTTATTTCAATGTTATTAGGTATTTTAATGTTAGAGGAGAGCGCTAACATTTATAGCGACAAAATCGATGCGAAAATTGCGAAAATGTTTAATAAAACACGACTCGTTTAAAACAGAGCGAAAATCAATCGAACATTGTCTTAAACAGCATTTAAAGAAACACTGTAATTTTTTTCATACATATAACTTGTAAAATAACTGGAACAAACATGTTTATAATATATTTTTGAATGAAGCTATAACTTTGTCGTTATCCATTATAGATAAATGAAACAGTTCAACTTTGTTTAAACCACTTATATAATGATATTGTTTATAATAATTTTTGGAGCATATTTTGCGATTTGTTTCTATCGAGGGAATTTTACATAATTTGCGTTTCGGCGCGGGCATTATCTAGATATTATCTTCAAGAATAACATATATTTTTTTAAGAGCTTTAAAACTCTAAAACTTAAGTGTTTAAGGGAGATATGTAAGAAATCGGTAGTAATTCGGGTAGCGGGCCCTTAAGAGGGCATTACCAGAGAAAGCCGGAAATACGTCATTTTCAAAAAAGTTTTTAGACGTATTGACTCTTTTCCACAAAAAATTATAAATGGATTTCGAAAGATTGTTCTTTTATCTAGCATAGTTATGTAATAATTTTTTAGATTTTTTTTTAATTTTTAGTATAATAAGGTTATTCCATAGGTCGTTGGCAGATTTGTTAAATTTTCAAAAAAGTTTTTGTATTATACCACACCCATTTCAAATAATGTAATCATGCAGTAAAATAAATCAATACATTATCTAGCAAAGTTATGTATTAGAATTTTAATTTTAGTTTCAATAAAATCATTAAAAAATATGTACGTACATGTGTTTCTTGACGAAAATTGGTCCATTTGTGTATTTATTTGCGCACTTACAAACTAATATATTTCAGATTTCTTTAACATTCTTATTAAATTTAGACATTATTGAAAAATGATAAATACTTATAATCAAAAAATAACTACAAAAAAAACACTATTTTAATAGTTTTATCTTCACGCCTTTTAGCATTTTTGGATGAAGGTATAAATTAAAGCTAATTTGGATTGAAATAAATTCGATATTGAGTTATAATTTTAAAAAGCTGGTACGGAGAATAATCAATCTTTCTTATTGTAACCGCCCTGCACGATCGGAAGAACAACTTTCGACGAAATGTGGATTTTCGTCCGCTGGCTGGTTAAACGCCCTTAACACAATTAAGAAGTTTTACAATTTTTTGAAGAACATAATAAAAATCATTGTAGTTCGGATTTTCCAAAATTATGTCGTTATGTCATAATACATATCATGTTTTGCGAATCATATCATACTCAGGTATCTAGGTCTACTTATAAAAATGCTGGGCAAATTGCCCATGTTGAAGTAGTCGATTGTACGTACAGTGCACTAAAATAATATAAAAGAAGTGTGAAATATTAAAGAATATGAGTAGTCGATTGTACGTGCAGTGCACTAAAATAATATAAAAGAAGTATGAAATATTAAAGAATATGAGAATAGAATATAACAAGGATATTTTTTTTAAATTTAGTACTACCAAGTAAGCAAACAAGAAAAGTGACACAGGAAGTTATATTATTAAATTTTGCATTTTTTGTATAATTTCATGTTTGAACTCCGATAGATAATTCTAGAGTTAATAATTACTGGCACAATAAAGTCCTCAACAAATCAAAGTGCGACTTCAAAGTTCCAGAAACCTGTCAGTTTTTTCAAACAATTTATAGTACATAATATAAAAAAAAACATGTAATCTTTCTGCTATTATAAGCGTCATTTAAAAAAAAATCACTTCATTGGTTAAAGTAAGTCAAGTCCCTACGTCCCTTAAGATGAAGCCATAGTAAATAATGCAAAATCATACAAAAGCGTATGTTTTTGTTTTGAAAATTGGATCGCTTAGAAGTATTATAGAAGCTTCTATTAAATACTGCGTGTAGAAAATATCTTGGCCCTTAAAAACACCGGTCAGTTTTTTTATAAGTCTTTTAATATGCCTATAAAAAATAAAAGATAAAGTCCGTAAAAAAAAACTTTTAAGTCCGAACTCTTCTATTTATAAACCCCTTTTCGGATATGGTTTTATTGTTTAATGTAGAAAATTCAGTTTGTTTTATGATAATCGCAAAAAAATGATATTTACGCCCGAAGTTCACAAAATAAAATAAAACATGCATTTTCGCGTTGTTATTTTACAGTACGGCCGGCAGTAAACGAATTTGAAAGTGAACTCTATGCCATCCACCGAAGGGCTACATAACTAATCACGCCCGTTTTTTTATCAGTTCGCCCCCGAACGGAGCAGGAAATGGACGTTAGGCTCCGCGTCGCTTCTTCCGTGAAATCAATTTTAAAATTCTGTTTTATTACAACAAACAATGTGTAAAAAATGAATTAATGTTTTTTACAGGTCTTTATGAAATCAACGTGAAAAAAAAATCTCAAATACCTTTTCCAACCTTTCCAAAAGCTTTTTCTAAAATATTTTTAAACTCTTCCCTTAAAAGAGCGCGAATTCCGATTTCGATTTTTTCCTGGACTATTGGATCTCCAAAATATAAAAATAGACTGCGCTGTGCAAATGTCATATTATTATTATGTTTATTTTAGGTTACAGCTTTGAAAGCGTTTACACATATCGCAGAGCATAAAATTAAAATTTTATTTATTTAGTGAGCGTCGCGACGTCGACGCCCATCCGGACCTGCCAGCAAAGCGCCGCGCCGCTCGCCGAGATCAACGGATAACCCTAAAAGCCCGGCCTCTGAACCACGCGCCCCAACACTCGGCGGCCGCCACCATAAAGGAAATACTAAATGCTTATTAATTATCCTCTATATATTTCATCCATATTTTTTAATAGATTTTGTTTTGATTTTCTACATTTTGTGACGTTTTTATCTAAATTTTAAAAGTGCCTAGGCAGGCTACCCATTTAAAAACTACTGTTTCTTATTACAATTTTAGGTAGATACTTGTTATCATAAATATTTGCTTCAGTTATTTGCAGGTTTGTATTCCTTTTTGAATTAATGTTGTAATTACATAACCCACAAATCAAGAAATGTAATAAAAATTTCTTGTAATAAAAGTTTCAGATTTTAGTTCGTACTTTCTCATTCTCTCTAATCTCTCACCACAACACAAGTATGTGCCTAGCATGGTGGTCTAAAAATTCTCAATTCGTGTAACAAACAATTCAATTAATAAAGAAAACTTAAAAAAATACTTAAACTTCATTTATCAGTTGGCGTGAAAGATAAATGTTGCTTGAAATGGTTTAAGTCGTATTTTGGTGACTAGATATAAATAACTAGGTAGGTACTTCCAAACCTTCACCTACTCATCCCTCTCTCCTTCAGCTTCACGAAGTTTGGGGAATTGGGGTAGGTCGCTCCAAGTGGTTCGCTACGTCAGGTAACATAGCAGAGGTACCTGGATTCATGAGGTTTGTCTAGGTCCTGGCGGCAGATGTGTTTACCCACCTTCTGAGAGACTGGTCGAGGGAGACTTTTTGACATCTCCAGCCAAACTCTCTTGGCCGATCGACTTGCACCACAGTGGGAGGGTGGATTCATACGTCTGTCACTCCTGGACCAATTATAACCCAGATTTCCACAACTCATTCCCTTTTCCTTCCCAGAACTTCCTCTCTTTCATTTAATTATAATAGTTGGACAATTTGTAGACCACCGTTATTGTGAAAAATAGCCTCAAAGGCGCTGAAGGGGCCTTTCCATAAAAAGACCCTAGACACAGCACCTCTAAAGAAAACATGGGAATCTTGAGCGGAATTAACATCTAAATAGTCTAATATAGGTATCATGCTCTTTTGTTTTTCCAAATCTTCACACAAGTCTCCGGGAATCCGTAGGTACCTTGTACGATACATTTCTTTTAGCTCAGTGGTAGAGCACCTGACCGGCAATCAGAAGGAAACGGGTTCAAGTCCCGTTGGCGGCATGTATCTTTTCTCAGAACTTTGTGCTATGCATAAAAATCTTGTCTCAAGAGTTAGTTTATCAATTAAAAATAATAATTAATATTTGACAAGTTAAAGTATTTCCCAAAAAAATGTAGACATAATTTGTCTCGACGCAACCTAGCGAGAGATTTAGCACTAACAATGCCTCTCTCACATAAATAAAGTTGGTTGTTTTCAGGTGGAAAAATGTAATAAGCCTAAGCAGTAATTGTTGAATGAAACACTAGTATATATTGTATTATTTGGCGGGTATTAGATAAGCCGACATACCTCAGTGGTAGAGCACCTGACCGGCAATCAGAAGGACACTGGTTCAAGTCCCGTTGGCGGCATGTATCTTTTCTCGGAAGATTTTTTCAATGTAGATGAGTGTTTCAGGCTGATACTTTGTTATGATGGGTGCCAGTTGTTAAGCACACCGTGGTTATGCAGCGTGGAGAGACGCCACAAAATGTCTCCGGCCAGCTCACAGCGGAGATAATGGTACCCTCTATTTCAGGGGGTCGGTCGCACGAATGCTTTCGGAATACTTTCTCACGGTCGTTCGGGGAATACACTCTAGGAAATGCTCCTGCCGAAGCAGAATAACAACAGGATTGAGTTAAATAGATTCATGTATTGTAAGTTCTAAACACAGTGCATAATTATTACAGTACAATTCAATACAAGAAATGCAAATTACACAAACCTAGCTATCGTGGTAATACCTAGTGGTCTCTCGTAACGAAAACTCTCTGAGCGATGGTCGTTTCGCGAGGGTCTACATTCTATCGTTAAAACAGGACACAAACAGAAGGGGAATAATGGAGCAGCTTACATGATGTTCCGGGGTCTACGCCTTCCGGGTGCAGCAGGGGCTCTTCACGAGTCTAGGGCAGGGCCGAAGTCCACAGGCATGGCAGTTTACCAGCGCTAAATAAACCCGCACGTACTTTGATTAACATCGCAGATGTTATTGCGTTTTCAAATTGGTCAACAGGAATTAACCGCGAGCTCCGCGCTCGGGTCATGGAGCGAGACGCGTGTATCCGAGGCCGCTTGCAATTCTAGACTGGCCGGGGCGCGCGTGAATGCAGAGGGGAGAGGACGTGGGTAACAGGAAACAAGGGGGAGTGGGGTGTTGATGAAACTGTCGCGGCGTCCTTACCGACTCGAATTCTGCCGTTATTTGGCGTATCATAACACTTCCCCCCGCGCTTGGAAAAAAAGCGACGTGGCAATGGAGCTGTAGGAAAAAAAAAATCCTCTTATGCTTCCATCGGGGTTTTGAGAGATTCGTTGCTTGAGAGGTTGCCTAGCTAGAACATACAGTTTATGCTACAGTTTAGGTCACAATGTTTGTAGGGAATGGGTGGGGGTACATAGAATGTTTGGAAAAGACAACTTTGGGGAAAGTACATGGTGTAAAACAACATACAAGGTTAAGCAATTGAAAATGACAATACACATGGTTATGCAATTGAAAAAAGACAATACACATGGTTATGCAATTGAAAAAAGACAATACACATGTACAAGAGGCGAGAAAAAAATGTGATTCTAAGGTTTCATTGGTCTGGGAGCTAAGTTTGCGACGCGTGGATTTGTTTGGTTTCGGAGAATTTCGAAGAAAAGGACGTGGTTTCACAGATTCTAAGGATTACATTATCACTGCAATCAGACCCATTTGAGATAACACTCAAGAGTACACTTAGGCCTTAGAAAACACCTGGTTTTGTCGAAGACGTTGAAGTTCACGAAGTGGAGACTGTGGTTGCTGCGCCGCGACTATGGTTACAGAGGCCATTGACGAGAAGAATCCAGTATCTGCAGACATGCCAGTACGAATCCTAAGTATTATTATGGTAAACACGGATCGTATATAATGGTTATTGAAGCATAATGTAGCTCAAGATAACTTGTATTGGTACGCATTCAGCGAATACTGGTGGGTCAAGGTAATGATGGTTTACACATGACGATATATGCGTCACTGCATGACAGAGCAAGAGACGGCAAGGTTGGCATTGATAGCAAGAGTAAGAACAAACCTAGGAGCTAGCGTGCCCAAAAGGTAGTTTAGAGTGTCATAATGTATGGTGGGACAACTCGGCTTGCTGTGGCACGACAAGACAACATACATATGAGCGGTATGGTCTGTGCTCTCAGGAACAAATACGTAGAAAATGGCA
The DNA here is from genome assembly GCA_917880885.1 of Limnephilus marmoratus. NCBI lineage: Eukaryota > Metazoa > Arthropoda > Insecta > Trichoptera > Limnephilidae > Limnephilus > Limnephilus marmoratus. The sequence continues at coordinate 29,361,970 of OU862926.1, read as the reverse complement.
GCGGGAGGGACCTTGTAACCACAGCGCGTGCTGTCAGGAAGTGAAGTTCAGCTTGGCTGTTGGTGATGACATCCGCCTGGGCTTCTTTTTATATCCGGGAGAAATTATTATTAGAGCAAAATTCTTGAAGTTTACCTGCCTAGGGACCAATGAAGAAAAGGTTTGGAGAGAAACAAAATGTGTCCAGAAAATGAAATAAACGAAATTTTGACCACCGACTCAGAGAGTGACGAAGAGAGATTCCTAACTAAATTGTGATTACATGAACATTTTCCTTTTCCAGGATGACTTGGCGCTTGCCGAGTGACAATATGTCTTGGTTAAAAAACAACCGGCCCTCTATGGCCTATGTTAACATAAGATGGTAACATTTTCGTAGAATTTCAAAGAACAAGACAAAGAATCGTGAACTAGTCACGGCAAAGGGAAACCAATTCATGAATAAAGGTTGTCAAAAAGGAGACAGACGTTACGCCAAGTGCATATCGTACATATCCAACATTCATGAATGTGTTTCGTAGGATTGAGAAAGAGAAAAAAGGTGAGACATATGCAGAGATTGAGGGGGAAAACCTGTAGATAACCGGACAGTTACCTATTCGAACTCCAAGTGAGGGCGAAATATGGTCAACGACAGGTTTTTCACTTCATAACATAGTCTGAGAACATGGGGGAATGGGGGGGGAGGGGAGAAGGGAGGCGAGTTACGAAATTGCTAGAGACTGGACTAATTTCCAATTCAAACTCTATGTGAAAATGAAACATAATCAACTAGCAGATTTCCTGACTCTTTACAATTATCAAAAAGGGTGAGGAGAAATTTGAATACACATTATAACAAAGAGGCTAATCTTTCGCGTGTATTGGGCAAAAGATTAGGGGTCATTTTAAACTTCTACATGATTGTGAGAAAAGACAGACCCTTGCTCCAATTTCACAAACCTGGGGGTTTTCTTATTCGTTCTCCAGACAACGAGTTAGGTGGTTTTGTGCTCAATCGATTAACTCCCACAGCACTATGCCCCATAATTGACAGTGAAGCTGAAAACTAGTCCTTTTGGGATAGTAGATATTCCTGGGCTTCTTTCCTTTAGCAAAGAAGTAAAAAAACAGGAAGTCCACGGGCATTGTCGTTGAACAATTTGTAAAAAGGTTGTGGACTACTTTATGTAGTGCGCACAAAAAGGGTTGATATTATTTCGTTCGCACGATTCATGGTGAGTATTGTAACGTCTTCACGTCTCGTGTACAAAATATGTAAGTACATACAAGATATAACTCAATTATAGACAGAAGTCAAAGAGTTTATACAATGCATCTTGAAGAAGATGGCAAAGCCGATATTATGTCGTTCACACGAATCACGGTAAGTGTTTTAACGTCTCCACGTGTAGTGTACAGAGTTTATACACAATTATACATAAAGCGGTGCTCACGGCAAATAAATGACGCACGACCAGAACAGGTTATACAAAAGGGTGGTACTCATGGCAAATATGTCACACGACCAAAATAGAACGTACAAAACGGTACTCATGACGAATGTGTCACACGACCAAAATAGGATGTACAAAACGGTACTCATGACAAATGTGTCACACGACCAACTCAATAACATTTAGCTATGAGCAAAAGTGATTATGACGAACTTCTCGTATAGTGGCAGGTATTTTAAGGATCCCTCCTATAATGTAACAGGGTTGCGTTTAAATACAACACAATAAACGTTAACAATGCTTGTTTTAACGCAGTATATGAAGGTTTGTTAGATTAACTAACTCCGTAGCCCAGGAGCGTACGATAGAATAACAAGGAGGTAAACAATTTAATGTCACTTCGTATGTTACAAAGGCGGGGTGATGACAGAGTACATTTCTGTTTACACCATGTGACAAACAAAGACAGACCTATATGGTTTTACATACTGTCTATTGTAGCAACTTCAGTGGGGACAAACAAAAGGGACCAATTGTGGTTTTACATACCCTTTGTGCAGTTACATCATACCGGGTTATGTGCAATTTAGGTTGCAAACAAGAGTTGAATGCCTAAGTTTACAAAACGATTGTCAAACAAAACATTGATGATTCACGTTAAACTGCGGTTATTTATGTATGGAAAACAGGGCTGTCGTTAGGTTTTATTAACCTTTTCCGTCAGGGCTGAGGCATGTAATACAAGACATACATGTTGAGAAGAGGGACAAATCGAGGACTTCTTATAACAACAAAAGACCGAGTATTTGGTTTTACGTACTTTAGTTGAAGCGGGCCCAAGAAGATTTGTATAAGGGTGGAAAGACCAATTTAAAGGCTTTTCCTTTATTTATATACATATGATTTCAAAATGGACGTGTCAAAATCCAATTTGTTAGCAAAGAGCTCGGGTAGGACGCCATCAATTTTTTAACATTTGAGAAAAATTGAAAACTACTGTACACAAGGAATGTGATTATGTGAGTAACCACTTATTTTTTACCATGATGAGTAAAATATGGAGCTTGTTAAGATGGTTTACTTGTCCTGGGTCGTGATTTAACGCTTTGGAGTTTACCAAATCCGACTTTAGAACGACGCTCCAGTACTTACAGAACATAAAAGAAAAATTTTTTTTGAAGAGATTCCTTCCGATATGATGAAAAAAACAACAAACAAACAATGGCATGAACGTTGCGTAGTGTGAGGGGTTGAGAGGCAATGATTTGGGTTCATGACTTCCCAAACACTGTGACTCGAGGGTGTCTCTGCTCTAAAGTGATCAATTTTGGAACAGGTGAGAAAAAGAAAAAAAACAAAAAAACGTATGGAACAAAAATTACGGTGGTTGCTAATCCGTCAACATGAACGGGGCAAACTACGCCGTAGAGTATACATAAATTTACAAAAATTATTTTTTTAACAATATTTGTTTCATCAACGAAAGAGTGGACATGTAATTGACACTTTACACGCCAGTGATTGTAAGACTTGATGTGCTTACCAAAGGGTTGTGGTGATACACACTGGATCATTTTGAGTTTGCTGAGATAGTGGGGGCAGTTTTACTTGACTCCTCACTTCCAGTCTTTGCAATATCCTTAATATGGTAATTACCAATGTGCTTCCCAGAGGAGTCGGACAAGGAGTACACTAGATCTGATATTTTTCTTAGAACTTTGGCCTTCACGAAACGTGGTGCCAGCTTGGCAGAGAAATACATGGCTCCTTGGGAAAGTGTGTTGTTCTTTCTCCAAACTATGTCTCCAGTATTGAAGGTGACATGTTTCCTACGTAGGTTGTATCTGTCCGCGCTCTTTTGATGAGCCAGGAGTAAAGCATCAGTGACTTCACTGTATATGGCCGACAATTCTTCCAGGCGATGGGCATAGTCCGCGGTAGGGTTGCTTGTGGCGGCAATTGACGTAGGAAAGTTAGTGTCCCTATGTAGAGAACCGTGAACAACTTGTTCCATACCGTGTTTTAAGAAGAAAGGTGTGTAACCAGTGGCCAGGTTAACCGTGTTGTTCATAGCAGCCTGAATTTTATCTAGGTTTTTACACCAAGTACGTTGATCTTTATCAACTAGGATAGCTAGAGCTGTGTTGATTGTCTGGTTGTAACGTTCGACAGTGTTATTCTGTGGAGTATACAAGGTATTATAGTAAATGTCCTTGATTCCGTATTTGGCAAGAAAATCTTTGAATTCTTGGGCAATAAATTGTTTTCCGTTATCAACTATTATGGTTCTGGGTGTTCCGTAAGGTATAAAAATGTGTTTTTCCAGGAGTTTGATGATGGCGGATGCGTTGGCTCTTTTTAAAGGGAAGATCCAACAGAATTTAGTGAAAACATCCACTACACTAAGTATGTGCATGTGTCCGGCATAACTTCGAGGAAAAGGTCCGACGAGGTCCATTGACAATGATTGTAGGGGTCTGTCGGCACGTTTGGGCTTACCCATTAGGCCGGCAGGAGCTGCCGTGCTATGTTTATAAGCTTTACAAGTTTCACATTTAGAGATGTAATTGCGAATTTGCTTAAAGAGACCAGGCCAGTAATACTTCAAGGCGATTTTTTTATACGTCTTGAAATTTCCTGGGTGAATGGAGTCGGGAGCACTATGATTGTCAATGATTATTTGTTCTCTACCTTCGAGGGGAACGACAAGTTTCCACGAGTAATCTTCGAGGATGGATAGTGGTGCCTTGCAATTACGGAATAGTTGTCCTTCTTTTATGATAAAATTAGGAAACTTTTGTTGGTTATTTTTGCAACCTTCGAAGATTTTCAAGTACCATTCATCTTTTGTAGATGGAGGGGGGGCAATTGTGTCAACATTTAATGAAGCTAGTTCAATTCTTGAAAGGGCGTCGGGAACAATATTGTCCGCGCCTTTACGGTGAACAACATCAAAATTGTATTGAGACAAACGGGAGGACCAGCGAGCGAGCCTACCAGAGGGATTACTTAAAGAGATCAACCATTTCAAACTACTGTGGTCTGTGACTACAGTAAATTTGCTACCGTCTATGTAACCGCGGAAATGGTGAACAGAATCCAATACAGCCGATAACTCTTTTTCGGTAATTCCGTAGTTTTTCTCGTGTTTGTTTAGTGTACGGGAAAAATACGCTACAGGGTGTTCGCCATCTGGGAATTCTTGAGTAAGGACTCCGCCGATTCCTACATTGGAGGCATCCGTGTGGAGGGTAAAGGGGAGTGCAAAATCTGGGCAATTCAGGACGGGAGCTTTTTGAAGGGCATTTTTTAAAGTTGTGAACGCTTCTTCAGTTTCGACAGACCATCGGAAATTGCTGACACCTTTACGGGTACCGGTAATTTTATTTAAGGGGGCTGCAATAGTGGAAAAGTCTTTGATGAATCTCCTGTAGTAACCTGCAAGTCCAAGGAAACCTTTGACTTCCTTCGCGTTTTTGAGTCGGGGAAAATTTGCCATGGCTTCCACCTTAGCGGGGTCTGTTCTTAGACCTTTTTCGTCGACAATGAATCCCAAATAACGTAGACGGGACTTACAGAATTCAGACTTCTTCAAGTTGATGGTTAAACCAGCGAGCTTGAGTTGTTGGAAAACTTTTTCCAGCATTAATAGGTGTTTTTCAAAGGTGTCGCTGACGATGATGAGGTCGTCAAGGTAACAAAACAGGCTGTTATCGACTTCGGGACCGAACAGTTTGTCCATCAGTCTTTGTAACTCGGCGGGGCTGTTTTTTAGACCAAAAGGTAGTCTTTTAAAATGGAACATTCCCCTACCGGGTACAACGAAAGCAGTTTTTTCGCACGATTCCGCGTCCAAGGGTATTTGCCAAAACGCTTTGCTGAGATCGACAGAAGAGATGAACTTGGCGTTACGCAGCTTGTCTAAGGTTGCGTGAACGTGAGGTAAGGGATACGCATCAGCTTCCGTGCAAGAGTTTAAACGTCTACTGTCGAGACAGAAACGTGCAGAGCCGTCTTTCTTAGAAACCAAAAGAGTTGGGTTGGTCCATGCGCTTCTGCTGGGAACCACCACACCCATTTTTAACATTTCGTCAAGTTCGTTTTCTAAAAGTTTAAGTTTTTGGGGGGCTAAGTTGTAATAACGTTGTTTTATGGGTGGGCCATTGGTTTTGATATGGTGTTCAACCAAATTTGTCAAACCTAATCCACATTTTTCGAAAGATATTGATTCGAATTTATTGACCATTTCCTTTAGTTGGAGAGCCTGGTCCGTGCTTAAATTTTCGTGAGGTATTATTGTGCGGATCTCACTAATTTGAGCGGCAGTGGAGGTTTCGCCAAGGGTATTAAATACTTGGGGAGCAACATTGAATGCTTTCCAGAAGTCAACGCCAAGGATGAAATTCTGGGATATAGAGGGCACTATTAGAAAATTGATTGTGACTATTTTATTGTTACAATTAATTGGCAGGGCAAGGGCACCGATGACCGGCTGAGAAACATTATCTGCAGTCGTCAGGTGTGTCGATTGGGGCGAAATTCTAAAATCACTGTTAACAAAAGGCAGGTGAGCATTGTTGCCAAGACAGCTGACAGATGCCCCACTATCGAGTAATCCGGAAAAGGTCACATTGTTAACAGAGAAAGAAGCATAGGGTCTCCCATCTTTAGCTTGTTTGCAACAAACCGAAGAAACATTTAAGGTCTGGTTAAAATACTTAATGTGTGCTAACCAATCAGTCCATTCTTTAGACCTTGGTTCAGAATGGGTGCCTGAGAGGTTATTATTTAGTTTTTTGGCCTCTTCATGTAGAAATTTGGTGGGGGCTTGGAGAAATCCACCTGAGGTCTGACATCGCTTGGGTTTTGTAATCTTTCCATGTTATGCCTTGATTTCTTGAAAATATTGCGCAGTTCGTCGCGAGGAGGAGAGCGGTCTCTAGAGTGATGCCTCTTGAAAGTTCGGGGTTCCTTGGATTCCAGAAACTTCGCTTGCTTGAAACAAGTAGTGGCCAGATGGCCTACTTTTTTGCAAAAAGAGCACACTTTTTTGTTGTCGAATTCTGGTTTTAAACCAGACGAACGGCTTGGCAAAACTACATTATTAGACACATTCTTTATGTTCTTCCTATCCTGGTATGATTCCAGAAGGAGACAGACCTCGTTTAACTGGGCCAGGGATGCAATTTTCTGCGAGGTGATGATGTTCTCGTATTTGCTTAAAAGGCCATCAGTTATGACTGGTAATAGTTCAGCTTCCGAAACGGGATGTGAAAGCTTGATGTTAATGGATTCCGCCCTTTCTATGAATGTTGCTACAGGTTCATTTACCAGCTGTTTAATAGATAGTAAAGATAATTTGATCCTGTGCTGGGCTTCTGTTTTTCCGAAGCTCGAGATTAGGGCAGATCTGAGTTTATTCCAATCTTTGCATTTAGTTTTTTGGATGCGGTGCCAGGGTATCAATTCTGGGGAGATGAGTTCTATGAAGTTTTTTCGTAGAATCTCGAATGGGGTATTTTTGATTGTAGCCGTTTCTTCGATACGGTCGATGAAATCCAGTACATCGGAGACGCCATTATATTTGACTTTCCAAGAGGATAAATCGTAAGTTTTATCTTGTGTCAAGGTGGGTGCGATGTCCTGTTTTATCATTACTTGCAGCATAGGTTCTTTATTAGGAACAGGATTATCCAAAACTTGCGTAGCCGAGCGTGAATTATTTTCGCTTGAGGGGGCGAGGTTTATTCTCTTAATGTACTTTTTGTTAAATAGAAGTGCATAAGCCTTTAATGTAGATTTAGATTTGCTTGATGGCGAGAGTCCTCTATCTTTAAGAGCAGCTTGTAAGTGAGTTTTGGATAAGTTGTGCACGTTGGGAATGATACCCAAATTGGATGATGCCATTGCTTGATTGTTTTGCATTGTGGAGTTCAAAGGCAAGAAAAGAAAATTTTCTAAGTCCTGAGTTCTGGAAAAAAAATGGCCAGGGATTGCCCTGGGGGGAAAGGTTTTTTACTTTTCACAAAACACTTTTCGAAAACTAGGCGAAAATTTATAATTATTGTGTCCATTCAAAAAAAATTTGCCTAGGGTTTCCTTTAGTCGACGCAAAATTAATTTTGAGAGGCACTTTTCACTTGGTAACCACTGGTTGACACTTCTAAAATAGTTATAGAAGACTGTATTTCATACTGCAATTTGGTATAAATGACACCAGAATTCATGTTCAAGGTGGAAAAAAAATTGGCGTGGACTGACCTTAGGGGAAACACTTTTTTATTTATCACAAAGCACTTTTGGAAATCTGGTGAAATTCACAAGTATTTATTTATTTTCAAAAAAAATTTTGCCAGGACTGACCTTTAGAAAACGGGTTTTTTTATTTTTCACTTTACTTTGCACTGAGAAAGGCACTAAAATTCGCAAAAAGCAACCTTCTGTCAAAATAAGAACAACTTCCGTATGAAAATAACTGAGTATGGGATTCGTTGCGACAATCACATTAAAATTATTTTATTTATTTATGGAATCAAACATTTGTTTTATTATTATTTCACTTTTCATTAAGTAAGGAAAAAACACAATTCACTTTACACTTATGCTGAAAAAAAACGGTACCTATAATGTAGAATGGGGAAAGAAAGTCATTATTTTGTCCATTTAGTGTAATATAAGTTCTGCTAATTTAACAGACGTAAGTGGGTCAATCGGTATATTGTGCAGAAATAATACAAAACGTAAGTCCGAAATTTTGTTTGAGGAATTCGCAAAATAACTAGGATTCCCGAATCAAATTTATAATAATTCCCGTTGCTATTCGGTCTATTCATAAAGGGCTATTTGGTTATAAACACTGCATAGCAACGGTTGGTTATTTCGTTCCGACAGATTTTTGTTGGAATTTGGCGCGAGACAAAGCATTTGCGCGCGCAATCCGGAGAGTAGGTATTTACCGCGTGAACATTTTGCCGTTGGGTTTTTGGCGGGAAGCTTGTTGCTGCCTGCTCGTTGTTTTATGACGCATGCGCAGTCAGATTCGCGGTTTAAATGTTGGCGACCTTCTAGTGGCTTCCTCAAGATGGCCGTGTTTTCAAATGCGGTGTGATTTTACACATATGTTTCTGTGGTTTTTTCACAGAAATTCTTGTACACTGGGTGTAGAATAACAAGGTATAATTAATGTTCACAAAACAATTCCTGTACAGGGAGAATTTCGACGAGTTGCACTCCGCGAAGCGACCGTGAAAGAGAGAAAAAAATATTCTGAGGCCCCACGCTTATGGCGTCAGTTGTTATGATGGGTGCCAGTTGTTAAGCACACCGTGGTTATGCAGCGTGGAGAGACGCCACAAAATGTCTCCGGCCAGCTCACAGCGGAGATAATGGTACCCTCTATTTCAGGGGGTCGGTCGCACGAATGCTTTCGGAATACTTTCTCACGGTCGTTCGGGGAATACACTCTAGGAAATGCTCCTGCCGAAGCAGAATAACAACAGGATTGAGTTAAATAGATTCATGTATTGTAAGTTCTAAACACAGTGCATAATTATTACAGTACAATTCAATACAAGAAATGCAAATTACACAAACCTAGCTATCGTGGTAATACCTAGTGGTCTCTCGTAACGAAAACTCTCTGAGCGATGGTCGTTTCGCGAGGGTCTACATTCTATCGTTAAAACAGGACCCAAACAGAAGGGGAATAATGGAGCAGCTTACATGATGTTCCGGGGTCTACGCCTTCCGGGTGCAGCAGGGGCTCTTCACGAGTCTAGGGCAGGGCCGAAGTCCACAGGCATGGCAGTTTACCAGCGCTAAATAAACCCGCACGTACTTTGATTAACATCGCAGATGTTATTGCGTTTTCAAATTGGTCAACAGGAATTAACCGCGAGCTCCGCGCTCGGGTCATGGAGCGAGACGCGTGTATCCGAGGCCGCTTGCAATTCTAGACTGGCCGGGGCGCGCGTGAATGCAGAGGGGAGAGGACGTGGGTAACAGGAAACAAGGGGGAGTGGGGTGTTGATGAAACTGTCGCGGCGTCCTTACCGACTCGAATTCTGCCGTTATTTGGCGTATCATAACAACTTATTGCTTATAATAATTGATATAATACCTTTCACTTGATTTTACTAGGCCTTTCCAAAGTCATCCACAACTTAAATCCTCTTATCTTTACTTTCTATACTCCTTTCTCCGTCTTCTTTCTAAGTGATTATATTTGTGGTTTTTATTCCCACCTTTACAAATTAATATTTGATTCTGCCATCTAGTTATGAAATGGTATTGGGTAGTAGCAGGAATTAGGTACGTGGGTACCTCCCTAACTATGTAAGCTATAGGATGTGGGCTCTAGCCTATAGACTACATGTGGTTTTGTATGTCTGTAATGCAATTAGATCTTATTGAGAGAATGTTATCTTAATCGCCGGCCGAATGGCTCCTGACTAACCCGGCCGGTGCGGTGTATCATGTTTTATTATTTATCTACAGAAGTAGCTTAAAACCAACCGATCGCTAAGGGACGAATTAGGGATCCATTTCGAAATATTATTGTTTTTAGAATTTTTTTCACAGTGTAAAATATATATTTTTTTTATTGGTGCCCTTTTTTACTCATTTAAAGTACGCTCTAGCGTGTTTAAATCGCACTTTATGGAACGCGCGTTTTTTAAAGTTACCATGGCAACATCAACAAATCAACAAAATGTGAAGTCTAAATGTCAACTTTTAACTATAAATCTGACAGGAATATTTTAAACGTCAAATAAAACATTACAAATGTTTCAAAAATTTTATTCAAAGTTTACATTCTTTTTTACATCGTTTACATTCTAATTATTTAAATGGATGTGAAAAGAGCAGTTCGTATTATTTGAAATATTAATACCTCCGTTTTTTAAATCGGAGGAAATGCTGTTCAAATTAATAGTGTTCTCGGAAGTCAATGAGGCTGCACTTCCATTAATGGCAGTTCCAATAATGTTTGAAACATTCTTCTTATTGCTAATGCTCTCTTCCACGTAACCAGTCGCCACAGCTGCCGATTTCCATCCTACTTGTCGTTGGATTTGATCAATTGTCATGCCACTATTTGCCATAATGGTAGCGGATGTACGTTGAAACGCATGTCCTGTATATTTCTCAGGATCGTTTAATTTAAGATAGCGTGCGATTTGTAAGGGACATGATCCAAATGTGTAAATTATCAATGTTAGAACTCATTTTACAACACACAATAACTAGTAAAAACTGTGATGTCAACTATTAATCTTATGTGACAGATTGCAAATTAATGTTTGTGTTTTTCATTTCCATGACAACAAGATATTGTGATGTCACATCACGAATTCATTAATAGTTCTTATTTCCAAATAATAATATCAATATTTATGTTTTCAAAGTGTACCAATAAAAAAAAAATAGCGTAAAGTATTCGTGGATAACTGGTCTTTAAAACACTTGCTTTATTTCGAGCACTCGGCTACGCCGTCGTGCTCGAAAAATCGCGCGTGTTTTAAAGACCTGTTTATCCACTTATATTTTAATATACTATTTTTGAACGTGGAAGTATTCTGGCACGAAGTAGTTGTACCCAGATAAAACATAGTCCAGGAAACAAACGGTGACCGGTCAACTCAGAACGAAACCAACTCAGAACGAAACCAACTCAGAACGAAACCAACTCAGAACGGAGGCGTCTACTAATATCTACAGGAATTCCAAAAACTGAACAAACCGGACTAATGTCTATGAGAACCAAAGTGCGTACGAATATCTACAGCTCAAACTGCTGACTAATATCTATGAGAACCAAAGTGCGTACGAATATCTACAGCTCAAACGGCTAACTAATATCTATGAGAACCAAAGTGTGGACGAATATCTACAGCACTGGCAGAGGTTGGATTTGCAATTATGTATAGCATATTGGAATAACGTAATATTGCATATGCAGTTTAAAAAACTTAATTTATGTATGTATGTAAAAATCCCTAGTATCGGACAATTGGACACATTTAGATGAGTATTAAGGATTTGGGTTTTTGTTTTAACAGCTTTCTTTATTTCTAGTGCTTCTAAATTATTTAGTCTGTTACCGTGACCATTTCTATGTCAGTTAGGTTAGGTTAGGTTAGTTTAGGTTAGGTTGTGGTGCCGTGTATTTCGAAATAAATAAATATCTTTGTATTATGACCTCCATGTTTGTTCAATAAATTATTGTCCTCGTAAACAGCAAAATACGTAATATTATGCAAAAACTTCATGTACGTATTTTAAGACTGTTTAAATCACATTGATGTACTAATGCTTTGCGAAACTGCAATTCGTTCGGAACTTGTTAATCTTTATGATATTCCCGGTTTCAATTCGTATCACTATTGCAGAAACCATAAATCCGGTGGAGGCATTTTGTTATATGTAAAGAATAACCTCTCCTTTTCGCAAATATTTCTGGACAGTAAATATTTTGAGAACGTTTTTGGAATATTGACACTTCCAAATAACAGTACTTTAAATGTCTTGGCAATATACCGACCCCCGAATTTAAATAAGCAAGCATTTTTATCAGAAATATCCATTGTGTTTGAAGACAATATTAAATCAAATGAAAGTTTAATATTTTTTGGCGATGTAAATTTAAATTTATTACATAAAAATGATGCTATCATTATAAAATACGAAAATATTCTTACTAATAACTATTTAAAAAAATGTATAAATTATGTTACACGAGAAGTAATAGTTCAAGAGAAAATTATTAGTTCATGCTTAGATCACATTTTTGTGCGAGTAAGCGGAAAGTTACCTACTGGATTAACCAGTACAATCTCCGCGTGCGTATGTGATTATAATATTGCCGACCATAATACAACAGCTGTAAGCATACTCTATAAGTCGGTAGATAATCTCAACTCTAGCGATTCTAATAACGTCAAAATTCTTTCGCAAAAACAGATTGATAAACATATTTATAATTATGACTGGAAGTCGCTTCTAAAGGAAACCGAATGTTCGGTTATTTATTTAAAAATTAGAAATTATTTTGACGACTTGTATAAAAACAGCACCATTACAATAAGCAGAAAACCTAAAAGCCGACCTCATGCCATAAATGATTGGATATCTACTGATGCACTATATAAAATTAAAAAAAGAGATTATTTATATAAGCGTTGGAAAAATGCCCCAACAAATAAATACTATGAAAAAGAATATAAGTGTTATCGAAATGTTTTAAATAAATTTTTACTTAAATTAAAAACCTCATACTATAATGACAAATTCAAAAATTTATTTCAAGATTCAAAAAAAACATGGGACGAGTGTAATCAAATTTTAGGTAAGAAACCTAAAAATGATTGTGACCAAGTTGCCTCCAAATATTTGATGAAAGATCAGACCAAAGAAAATGTAACTAATGATTTTGTTAATTATTTCTCTGACAGTGTTTGCAATATGTTACATAAATGTAATTACAGGACAACTGCTTTTGAACCAGAGAAGATGCCTCATAGCATGTACCTACCAAGGGCCAAAATTGCTGATATAGAAAGCATTGTGCGGCAACTTAAAAGTTCTTCTCCTGGAATTGATAATATCAGAATGAGCGATATTAAAAAACATATAATAATTTTAGCTCCAATCATAGCACATTTTGTAAATAGAATTTTATTTGAAGCAAAAATCCCAGATGACTTAAAATGTAGTATTATCAGACCCATTTATAAAGGAGGTGATCACACTCTATTGGGTAATTATAGACCGATTAGTATCTTGCCATCACTCGAAAAAATTCTTGAAAAATACATTCAGTCGAAACTAATAAAATATTTAGAAGATTTTTCTATTATTGATAAAAATCAATATGGATTCCAAAAAAAAAAGGGTACCGAAATGCTACTTCAAAAATTTGCCAGTTTAATAAATAATGAACTAAATAGTAAAAATCATGTATTAGTTTTATTTATAGATTATTCTAAAGCGTTTGACACTATTAATCATAGAAAATTATTGCAGATACTAGAAATCATAGGAATAAGAGGAAAACTCCTAAAACTCTTTGAAAATTACTTGAACAACCGTAGCATGAAAATAAAGCTTTTGAACACTTTAAGTAAAAAAAGAAAAATTTTAGCTGGCGTTCCTCAAGGTTCCATATTAGGTCCAATTTTATATATCATTTATGTATCTTTTATTAAGTACATCTTTAAACATGTAAAACACTTCGTGTATGCGGATGATACTGCACTAGTGATTTCTCGCAGTGATTTAAAATTATGTATTGAACTCTTACAAAAAGATTACATTGAGCTTTTGAAATGGTCTCATGACTCTGGTTTAATCATAAATGCAAAAAAAACTAAATTGATACACATTAGATCACCCAATGCCAAGACAAATAGTATTATACCAGAAATAAAAACACACGGTTCAGATTGCTTACATATTGGTATCCCAGCATTGTGTACATGCGAAAATATTGAAGTGGTTAAAGAATATGTTTATTTAGGTGTAATTATTGACTGCTTTTTTAAATGGGATTTACAAATAAATAAAGTCTGTGAACGTTTGAGATCTATTGTTAGTAGATTATATAAACTTAAATTCTATGTTCCAATATGCACACTTAGAATTATTTATTTATCATTAGCTGAGTCTATTATAAGGTACGGAATTACAGCTTGGGGACTTTCCTGTAAGACAAATGTTAATCATGTTCAATCTGTCCAAAATTCATTAGTTAAATTATTAGCTCATAAAAGTTTATACGAAAAAAGACACAATGTTCCGTACTTTTACCAGAATCTTAAAATTCTCTCAGTAAGAGCAATTCTGTGGCATAAAATTATTTTTCAGCATATGAATAGCCCTGTATACATAAATAGACTGGACCACACTTACAATACTCGATTTACGTTAAATGAAGGACTAATCGTACCTAAGCACTTAAACAAATATGGACAAAGAACGCTGGACTACATGATACCTACATGCTTAAATATGTTACCTGCTAAAATTAAAAAATGTACAAATAATGTAAAAACAAATATCATATTGAAAAATTGGCTCGCCGAAAGAAATTGTTTATATTAACATTTTTGTAGTAACACAAAAAAAATGTCTAACTGCTTAATAAGTTTTATGTTTTAAAAACTTTAAAGTAAAAGCACCCAATGACAAACTACTTAAAAGTAGTTTATTGGGACTTTTCTTTTTTCTGTAACATTTTTATTTTTGTTTGATTTCTTGTAATATTGTATAACTTTTTTTTCAATAAAAAAAAAAAAAAAAAAAAAAAAAAAAAAAAAAATCGTTTAAGCCTTTACGTAATTAGTAATTACTTAATTGAAGTATTTTATGCTTTTCCGTACAACCTCTTGCTCAGCTGCCCTCTGTAGATATTAGTCCAACCTACGCTCCATAGATATTAATCACCACTGGGACCGTCATAGATATTCGTCCGACCTTAGCTCTGTAGATATTAGTCCAACATATGAGCTGTAGATATTCGTCCGACATGCAGGCTGTAGATATTAGTATCTGGAGTCCTCAGAACCACCTCAGAAAGGTCATTAAGAGTGTTAAAATAGCCAGTAACCCTGACCTATCCAACAACTTCCTACCAATTGGAAAATGAATAGAGATGTCAATAACAACACTACAATAATACAATAATAACACGGGCATGTGCCTAGCATGGTGGTCGAAAAATCCCCAACATTTGTAAAAAAAAATTTTTCAATGAATAAAGAAAACTTTAAAAAAAATAATTTGGGAGGCGAGAATGGGAACCTTTATTGGATAACTTTAATGGAGCATTATAATAACTAATTCATTACCAAATTCTCGTAGATTAATTCACTTTAACAAAACTAAATTATTTATTTATTTATTTATTTATTTATTATTACATTTATTACATACAACATATAACAATATAAAAGGAAGCTTTGACTGTCCAACTAGGAAGGTTTCCCGTTTTAGGACAGTCAAATTGGCAGGTTGCGTGTACATAATTTGGATTAAATAATAATTAACAATAATGGTACATATTGGGGGAGTTACTTAGATAATAGGTACAATATCAGATATAAGTTGTGTTATTCTAGGTATACATCAGTAATAAACAATAAAATCCAGGTAGGTACATGTAAAATATAAAATAAAATAAAAATATAACAATATAAATGTAAGAAAGAAAAATAAAATAAGTATTTTTTTAGGAAAATACAAATTAGCAGTAATAAACAATAAAATCCAGATAGATACATGTAAAATATAAAATTAAAATATAATATATAAATGTAAGAAAGAAAAATAAAAATATATTTTTTAGGAAAATACAAAATACAAAATCGAAGAAATCAACTCAGACTACGTTTTTTAATAATTTTTCGGAATCTGTCCTACCTAAGTCTAATAACCATTTTGTAATTTTATTACCGAAGGATGATAATTCACACAGTTTAAATTGAGAGGGGATTTTGTTGTATATTTTTGGTCCCAGGTATGAGAAAACTTTTTGATAAGCCGCAGTATTGCTTGTAGGAATAGAAAGGTCGTTTCTGCTCTTACTTCTGGTTTGATGATTATGATCGACTGTTATTGTTTTGTTTATATTTTTGTGGACGCAGATTGTTATTTTTTTTATGTAACACTGTCGAACATCAAGCACATTAAACTCCTTGAAGAGAGCGTCGCTCGAGTATCTGAAGGGTTTCTTCATAATGACGCGTAGAATGGATTTCTGTGCCTTCAGTAGCGGGTATAATATTGTTAATCCTGTTCCACCCCATCCAATGCAACCGTAGGTTATGACGGAGTTACAGAGTCCGTAGTATATTTTTTTAATGTCTTGAGTTTTTATAATTTCCCGCAATGCTATAAATATATAAATAAGCTTGCGCACTTTATTAGCTGTGTTTTCAATTTGTTGTTTCCATTTAAGGTGGTTATCCACTATTATACCTAAATATTTAATAGATTTAACACATTCAAGGGTTTCGCATTTACAAGTATGGTTATTATTTCCAAGGCTACACTTAATATTATGTATTGTGAGGTAATGGGGTGTTTTGGGTTGACCTGCAAGGGTAGCGCTAAATGTGAGATATTTTGTTTTTTGTATGTTTAGTGTAAGCAAATTACTGTCCAGCCACTGTTTTACTCTGTTTATACCTGTGTTCGCAAGGTGGTGTGTTTCTTTCCAATCATCTCCTTCAAACAAAATAACTGTATCGTCAGCGAACGTGATAATTTTGCCACCAATGTGTTGGTTACAAAGTTCGTTTATGTATATAATAAAGAGAAGGGGCCCAAGTGTACTTCCTTGTGGTACCCCAAAAGTGTATTTTAGTGAAGTGCTAATAGCCTCGTTAATTCTGGTTTGTTGAAATCTATTAGATATATAACTTTCTATCCATTGAAAAGCTTTTCCCTCTATTCCTATATTTCTAAGTCTATGTAAAAGAATTTTATGAGATATTGTGTCAAATGCCTTGGCCAGGTCCAGGAAAAGGGCAATAGTTTTCTTGCCACGGTTCATATTCCCTGCAATAGTTTCCGTGAGACATGCGATGGCATCATCCGTTCCCTTACCCGACCGAAAGCCGTATTGGTTTGGACTTAGAATGTTATGTTCCTCCACATATTCGTTTAACCTAGTTTTGAAAAGCTTTTCAATGACTTTGGATATCGCGCTTAAAAGTGATATTGGCCTATAGTTTTCTACAAGAGATTTAGGTCCACTTTTGTGAATTGGGACAATTATTGATTTTTTAAAGTGATCAGGAAATATTCCTGATGCAAAACTTAAGTTGTAAATATATGATAACGGAGCAGAAATCTGATTTTTAATTTTTTTTAGTATTTGTGTATTTAGACTATCTGGACCCTTTGCATGTGTAGTATTAAGGCTGTTGATTATTTTTAAGACCTCTTCTACAGTAGTTGGTTTAATATCAAATGAAAAAGATTGTTCCTTTGTTTCAATTGTCGATGCTAAAGAGTCTTCCGTTTTCTGGGTTTCTAATAAAATTTTTTTTGCTAGATTTGACCCAACAGATGCAAAATATTTATTAGTATGACATGCAATTGATTGATTGTCAGTTATAATCAAATTTCCGGTATTTAATTCAGTTACAGATGTACTGGTATTTCTTTTACTTTTGGTTATGTCTCTGACAACATTCCACATGTTTTTGCTGGAATTATCCTTATCGAGTAAGGATTTATAATAACGCTCTTTACATTTGCGAATAACGGTTTTGCAAATATTACGGTATCGGTAATAGTTTTGCTGTTTAGTATCGTTCAATGGGTCTCGTTTAGCTATTTTATGAAGGTGATTTCTTTTGTGTATAGATTTAACAATGCCGTTGGTAATCCATGGGGTGAGATGTATTTTACTATATGGAATGCGTTTAGTTATTGTGTGTTTTGTTATGAATGTATTGATTTCATTAATAAAATAGTTTAGAGCATTGTTAACTTCAGTCTCTTTATAAACATATTCCCAGTTTTTATTATTAAGATCATTTAATAAAGCCTCATAATCGATAATCTGTTTGTGATTAATTTTATGTTTTTTGGGTGTTGAGTTTGGGATACTGATTGCAGTGGTGTAATGATCAGTGATTGTATTATGTATTACAAATGCATTTGAATTTGTTATATTTCTGGTATATATATGATCCAAACATGAGCTTGAGCTACCTTGTACCCTAGTTGGAGAATTAATATTGGAAATAAAATTACTTTCAGCCATAGCACATAAGTAGTCGTCGGATTGCCTATGCAATACTTCTCCTATAGTATTTATATTCATGTCCCCGATCAGTACGTATTGTGCGTAATCCTTAGTTTTTTTTAACTCACCAATAAGATTTTCCAGGAAATCTTGGATGTCATTGAACGATGGTGATCGGTAGATAGCTAGGATACCTAAATTCTCATTAATGTTGATTTTTAAACAATTACACTGAATTATGCTTATTTCTTGTACTAACGAATTTAATGTGTTGTCGATATATACTACTACTCCGCTATTTTGGTTAATATGCGATGTTGTATGGTATTCGTTATAGCCTGAAATTTGTTTGGCTGTGTATGAATCATTTAACCTGCATTCAGTGAGAATTAGTACATGGAACTTTACCACAGATTTTACTTCTTCCAAAAATATAAGAAAATCATCCAAGTTTCCCATCGTTCTAATATTTTGATGAACAATATTAATCCTATTTGATTCCCAATTAAATTGCATAATTTTGTTAATGTTTTCAAAAATTATTTCAGTATTTGGCATTATGATACTATCGATTTCATGTTGAAGATCGTTTATTACCATTAGAATTCAAAAATTAATTGTTGTTTTCTGGGTAAAGTTTTAAAACAGTATTTTATTATCATATCAATACTTGTAGTACGAAATATGTAGCGACAAAACTGTAAACAAAATGATGTAGTTAGGAAAAATAAACAATATCTGAGTAAGAAATAATATCTGAAATAAAATCCAGGAAATAAATAACGTATGTAGTTAGTGTGTGGCAATTTCTCTTTCAAAAGACAGTAAAAAGTAGTATAAGTATGAAAAATAAGCAATATCTGGGTTATATAAAATATGTTGATTAGAGTTCTCTTTTGCCGAATTATAAGTAATATTACTAATAAATCAATCAATAATCTTGTAATAAGTGTAGTTACCATTCTAGAGAGAATAAAGATTATAATTAAAGTTAAAGTTAAAATTAGAATTAAAATTAATCCAGTACAAATAGGAGTTATGCAAAATCCTAGGTGTTCATATAATATAGTGCTGTTATGTAATAGAGTATGGAATGGCGATATAAAGCGGTAGTGAGTAGTTTTATCACGATAATTAGAATAAAGAGCATGTAGTCAGAGCTTCGGTATAGCTTGTTCTGAATCTATTAATATAGGTCGAGAAGAGTCATCTTTTTTCAATTGATTCCTTACTTTTAATGTTTTTTTTAAATTTGATATTTAAAACAATGTAATACGTATATGTATGTGTACATCCGTACATGTGCGTATATATATTATTTTTCCACTTTACGTCTGGTGTTTTTTCAATTTTTTTTGTTGTTGTTTTATAAATATTTTATTTTTTATTTTTTTAAATAGCCATAAAACCGGCACTATTTTTTTGAGAGTACTATCACTTTACTTTTACTTGTTTTTTTAATTAATGTATATATTATTTCTCGATCCTACATCTGGTGTTTTTCAGTTTTCTTCATTATTATTATTATATATTTATTTTTTCTACTTTGATTGTTTTATATCTTATCTTATCTGTATCTTTTATGTATCACACAGTATTAGACAGTTTAAATAGACTATGTTTAGATTGTTTATCTAGTTCCTATATCTGTAATATAAGGCAAAAAAAGTTAATAATTATTCAATTTTTATTTATTATTTGGGTATGTGAACATTTGTTATTGGGTTGTAAACTAATTTTTGTAATTTATTGTTTTCTTTAATACACGTAATGTTATTAACCTGCAAATATTCCCAATAAAATAAAATAACCAATGCTATGTAATACTAATACTAAAATATCTACTAAAAGCCACCGGTGATGAAATATAACCTTTAAAAAAATCAACATTTAAATAAACATAATTTAGATAACTGTTAATCATAAGTAAGTAATAAGATAGAGCGTTATAGAAATATTTCTATGTATTTATATGTACCCACATCTACAGCGCCCTTGAGGAGATTTTTTTACCAAAACGGTGCTTTGCAAATCATCGAAATATTATTATTATTTTTTGGCTGTCGCTCATTGTAAATGTGTTGAATATTTAAAAAATAAGGTGAAATTAAATTTCAGAATATTTTCTATTTTTAAAGGCTAAAAAAATGCCGCCTTACTGATAAAAGTTTTTAAAAATTTACACAACAGAAAAACATCCGTTTACTATGGTTATCAGCTATGTGAAATTTAATAATGGGTGGGTAAATGTCCCTATGTAATAATATTAGGTCCTTACATATTAAATTGGCGTTTTGCCGTACTGGCAACTTTGATAATAATAATAATAATAATTGGACGATTTGTAGAGCGCCGTTTTTGTGAAAAATCACCTCAAGGGCGCTTTACAATTTATTACGAATCTTAGGCTCTATCTAATTTTATTATTTGCAAATAGATACAGAAACATACTTACCTGCAGGACACTTCCGATAAAACACACTTTATTAGAAAGTTTATGCTTGGGGAAGATACGACTTTGCACGTGGAGTGTCGTGGAGAACATTATAAGTTATAAGTATTTAAAACATTGGACGATGCATGACTTTACCTTTGCTACCCTCATCACTGTTGGTTTTACATTTATATTTATTAGAAGATTAATGCCAGAGTTGAGTTAATATTTATTTTGAAAGTTTGGAGAATTTTAAGAATTTGCTTTATTTTTAAACTTATGGATACGACTGTCTGAAAAGATGAGTTTTAAGTTTGGCTCTAAATTCCGTTGAATCTGTGATCATTCTTAACTCGTGTGGCAGTCCATTCCAGGCTTTGGGTCCTGCCACTCCGAAAGCACGCTCACCGAATTTAGTATCTGGTGTGCGCTTTGGTTCCTTCAACCTTCCGATCGCTGATGTTGTTGCTGATCCCAAATATCTTCTCTTTGGTTAGGAATTCCAAATTCAAATTTATACAGCTATTTACTCATGTATTGTTTTTCGACAATTATAATTAATTTGTTTTTTCCTTAATTGTTTTTTTTCTTTGCGTTATTTTATCACTTAGTTTACAAAATGGAAAACTTGAAATATCGCGTTATTCACGAGTACGAGTTCCACCGTGGCACCAGTGCTGCAGAAACGGCTCGAAGGATTACTGACGTGTATGGCGACGGTGCCGCAAAAGAAAACACAGTGCGTTTTTGGTTCCAACGTTTTCGTTCTGGAAATTTCGACCTGCAGAACAAGCCCCGCGGACGGCCGGAGACCAAAGTTGATAATAAAGAATTGAAGGCTATTGTGGAAGCGGCTCTATCGCAAACCACATCCGTGTTAGCTGCAGGCTGCGGTGTTACTGATAAAACTGTTTTAATCTACTTGAAGCAAATTGGGAAGGTGAAAAAGCTTGAAAGGTGGGTACCTCACGAATTGAGCGAAGCAAATCAACAAACGCGCGTTAGAACGCTAGACCACACACTGCACAACAGACGGCTACCAAATTAGAGGAGCTTCAATTGGAATGTCTAAGACATCCACCGTACTCTCCGGACCTTGTGCCAACAGATTACCATTTTTTTCGAAATTTGGATAACTTCTTGCAAGGGAAAAATTCAACTCCGATGGGACAGTCCAAACCGCCTTCAAAGATTTTATTGATTCCCGTCCGAATGGTTTTTTTAGTAAAGGGATCGATGAACTACCTATGAGATGGCAAAAGTGCATAGATAGCAATGGTACATACTTTGATTAAATAAATATATTATATTAAAAAAAATCGACTTTATGTTCCTCCCATACAAAACGTCAATTTCCTATGTAAGGACCTTAATAACGATATATCATTTATATAGCGCAGTTTAGGTTTATTTCAACATAAAAAAAATAATTTTGTGTAATTTAAAATATCTTCGTCAAAAAAATTGCAAATGTTTTTTTTTAACAGATAGACAAACATTTCTGGACTATGGATAACCTGATTATATTTGAAAATCTTTTACTATCTACTATCACAGAAAACGAATATGTGTCGTGATAGAGAGGACTTATTAAGCGCGTTTAACCAGCCATCGGCCGAAAATCCACATTTCGTCGAAAGTTGCTCTTACGATTGTGCAGGGCGGCTACAATGAGAAAGATTAATTATTCTCCGCTTTTTAAAATTACCAGCTTTTTAAAATTATAACTCAATATCGATTTTATTTCATTCCAAATTTGCTTTTATTTATACCCACTTACATCCAAAAATGCTGAAAGGCGTGATGATAAAACTATTAAAATAATGTACTTTTTGTAATTATTTTTTGATTATAATTATTTGTCATTTTTCAATAATGTCTAAATTAAATAAGAATGTTAATTTTTTTTAAATATATTAGAATGTAAGTGCGCAAATAAATACACAAACGGACCAATTTTCGTGAAGAAACACATGTACGGATATATTTTTTAATGATACCCTGATAATGTATTGATTTATTTTACTGCATGATTATATGATTTGAAATGGTAAATCTTTTTTGAAAATTTAACAAATCTGCCTATGGTATAACCTTATTATAGGTACTAAAAATAAACATTTTTTCTCAAAATTTAAAACATGCGAATGCTAGATAAAAGAACAATCTTTCGAAATCCATTTATATTTTTTTGTGGAAAAGAGTCAATACGTCTAAAATCTGATTTAAAAATGACATACTTCTGGTTTTCTCTGGTAATACCTACCCTCTTAAGGAATTGAACTCACGACGCCACGCCGCGATGCCGATGCCTGGGTGGCGATCCAGACGCGTTACCAACTCAGCCATAGAAACTAACTAACTAACCATCACGCCCTTTCACCGCAACAACTCGGTCTTTGCCTCCTTCACATTCATACATCGTCTCATACATGCTCTTCTATTATTCTGACTCTTGACATGGCCCGACTCAAGCATCTGATTATTTGGCCGTGCCACGTCTTTCTTGGGCGTCCTCGACTTCTTCTACCATTCACATTTGCGTCATATATTCTCCTTACACTCCTTTCCTCGTTCATTCGCAACATGCCCAAACTATCTGAGCGTCCTTTTATTAATTTCACTCATTACGCTTACATCAGCCTTGCATTCTTTGCGAATCTCCACGTTTCTCACACGATCGTACATGGTTTTACACAATTCGCCTCAGGGATCTCAATTCTACAGCATTCAGTCTACTTTCATGCTGAAAGCTGAAATTACACAGGACGTGATAATAATAAATAAGGCAAATTAAAATGTATGTATTTTTTTCTTTAATTTTTTTTTTACATTAAGAATTTAAACATAACAATTTACAAACTAACAAAAGCAGATACCTATTTACGTGACCATATTATTTAGGGTGAAAATACAAATAAAATAGAATCATTATCATATTTGAAACCATTGTGGAACTTAATATAATGAAAAACAATCTTTCCTTATTACAACAAAATCATCAAACATAGGTAATTTTCATAACGACTGAATACATAATGTTGAAACCATTACAAAATCATTAAAAGGTAGGTATTTTTTATTATTAAAGCCTTAATTAATATCTAATAGTACCTACTTACGTATTTACAATTGGAATTTAAATTAAAACTAATAATACGGTATATACCTATGCTGTTTGTGCCGTTACAACACAACACAATAGATTTATCATTGGAATAATAAAATTTTGGTAAAAAAATCAGTTTTTAACAATTTAAAACTCATTCAGTCCGCCATTTTCCGTTTTTGTGTTAATTTCAATAAATTTTCCACAATGATTCCCTCTTTCCAAAATCGGATTAGGCATCATGTTGGAAATGTAAGATTGAGATGAGCCTGAAGAAAATTGAAGCATTTGAATGTCAGAACTAATAATACACGATTTTAAATTACTAGGTTTTCTATCGTAAACTTTTCTTTCAAAGTCTTTAGGATTTCTGACAATATTAACGCTCTTTGCATCTACGTTGGAAATTGACCCAACAAAATTTTTACTGTTTTTAACTAAATTGGAAGCTGTGACTTTTCTGGAATTTGAATTAGCTGGGTAATTATTTGGTCTATGATTGTAATTGTTGGTCAAAATTTTATTTGCTTCTTCAGTGTGGGTAATGGCTGTATTGCGATTGGAAGAAATTGTGTGAATTAATTTTTCGTTGTTACTCTTGTTTATAATTCGATTAGCTTCATTGCTTGTCATCAGTTCTGGAATGCTGAGCCTTTTGTTCTTGTATCTTCTATTCTGGAACCAGATTTTGACCTGTGTTGATGATAGCTTCAGGGATTGGGCCATTTGTTCCCTTTCGGGAGCTGATAGGTATTTCTGCTGCTTGAATCGCCTTTCCAATTCATACACTTGAGCCTGGGAAAAGAGGATCCTGGGTTTTCTCTTGCAGCGTTGTTTTCCGTTTTTTCTCAGCTCGGTCTTTGAACTTGTAACGTGGTCTTCTGAAAATAAAGTAGAAAAAACGAAATTAGAAACATTCATAGATAAAATAAAAATGTGACCTTCTTCTTTCTCCTTTAAGTGATTCACAACTATCAATTTGTTTCTATTTAGCCAATAATAAAAATATATAAAAATTGAAAGGTTCCGCTGGGCATAACATGTAGCAAGGTTGGAAGATGGGCGAAGACAAAAGAGGTTTCTTTATAGGAATTTATAGTGCTGAACATAAGAGTATTAAGAAATGTAAAGGTGAAATATAATATCTGGCTGGTTAGTGTAGAGGTAGAGGAAAAACGGCTTCCTTAGATGTGGAAAGGAACTGGAGGGCGATAAAGTATATTGGCAGAAGCTTTTCCGTAGACGGCATGAGCTCTACGGATGGGTTTACCAAAAAATATTAACGCATACGTCGGTAAACCTAGAAAAGAGGTAGGAACCTACGATAGCAATTCAGCGGTAGGTAACATTCTTAATTTATGAAATTTTAATGAGAATTAATAATTATTTTATTTACGTAATACATATACTCACTTTGCATAGAATCGCAACTTTCCGAATCCCTGTGTTTGGTGTCTTTTGACTTCTTCTCATACGGAGCACAAAGCGAATTCAGCTGTCTCACATGCTGCGAAGTCAGTCCCCCAATATTAGCCGCTTCATGGTGAGGAGCAGATGTATCCAAGCTATGATCGAAGCAAGGTGCTGATGCACCATTCACAGCACAAGAAGATCGACTACTTCCTTGAACATCATCAGCGAGGAAACTCAGATCTGCTGAAGCGGTAGAAGACACAGCAGAAGTCTCATGCTTGGTCGGAGACTCATTGAAAGCAGCAGGAACGTTATGATTATATATCTCACTTTGATATCCATTAGCATAAGAACTGTTGTACTGACAAACACTTGAAGCGTAGTGAAGATTAGGCGTTGAAGAGTACGGAGGACAATAATCAGAAAGAATTGCAGGATGATAGGCAGAATTTTCATATTGATTAGCAAAGTAAACACTTGCATGTTCTTGCGCCCCGTAAAATGGAAAATTAGTATGCTGGGTATTGTGGAAAGAGTTATAATAATCTGAATGATCATAAGTAGGCGTGTAGTGATATTGGTTGGGGTATACATAAGATTCTGCATAGCATTTTGGACTTGTTTCATCTACAAGAGCATCTATGCTTTTGATTCCATCTTCTTCAGTTTCAAAGCTTCCATTGAAGTTGGTCATTTTGCTGTAACCTTCTGCAGTCTGGTCTACAAGATTCAATATGTCTTTTACTGAGAATGGAGTCGTCAAATTGTTTGCAGTAATCAGTTCTGATGAATCCAGTAAATCTTCGGCTCCGCTCAAAATAAGGGAGCAATCTTTTTTGTTGAAGCTGTTTATATTTAGTTTTTCGACATTTAAATCTTCAATAACTTTGCCGGTCATATTCCCATCTCTTCCAGAACAAAACGGATAATTTCTGTGTGTTTCTTGGTTCTTGTTCAATTGTATTTGTTCGCTTTCACTGTAATTATTATTTTCTTCTGTGAAATAATTCGTAGCACTACTTTCCAAATGGTTTTCCGATTTGTTAGTTGAAGAACAAATTATATGTCTATTTCCATAATATGTGGGTGGTTGTATCATTGTAGAACTTCAACAAAATGTACATTATTAAACATTTCACTTTCACTTAGAATATCACCATCGTATCGATGAAAAGTCACCATATCAACATAATTCGTCGTATTTAGTGAATTAATTAATTTGCTGATCAATCAATGATTGATATTCATTTTTGCTCAATTATTGTATTAAAGTTTTTCGTTAAAAATCACTGTCGTTTTGAATAAAGTTCGATTTTTCGAGTTCGATAAAATGACAATCCAATATAGTTAAATTCCAAAATGTCCTCGCATTCAACTCAGAATCGATTGATTAGTATATTGATCCAATTGCCACTTTTTTGGTGGGTGTTGTTCGGTGGGTAGGTGTCGACTAATTGGGGTTTAAAAGGTCTAAACGGGTCTAAAGCCAGAGTTCATCCGTAAATGTATTGAACACAGAAATATTGTTTATTGTCTCGTTCTTTCACGTTGGCTGGGTGTGGTTGTGTCTTGCTTGCACCATTGCAAATAAAGGAGGGTCTTTCGAGTAGTCTTTTGACTGATATTTATTGATTTGGTGGGCTAATCTACATATCAAGGCCGGAACACTGCACCAAATCGAATAATTTTCTTTAAAACAAGAATGAAAGGTTTCAGAAAAAAATTAATTCTACTAATTTTCGCTAAAATTGTTAAATTTTTAACTGTGGAAAATTATGCTTCATTTAAAAGGTCACCAAACAATGAGTCGGTGTTTTTAACTATTTTTAAGTTGGAGAACAGCTATAGGCAGGTACCCTATTTTTATTAATTTTCTTAATAAATGTTTCTAGTTGTTCCACTTTTATAAGGAACTTTTGTTACTAACAAACATATAATTTTCCAATGTCCCAGATGTGTCAATATCTTTTTCTGATTTTTCTGTTTTCAGATTTTCGATTGAGTTTCGCTTATATTGTCTTCATTTAATTAAATATATAATTTTCCAATCATTACGGAATAGTAACTTGTTTTTTTTCTCCGTCTTCAGTTATCGCAGAAATTAACTCAAACATCAGAATCCATAGCGAAACTTAAAATCCACCACTTCAGCTAGGTAGGTCTCAAAAAGTTTTACCTATACTTATTGTAGGTAAAACTTTTTTAGATCTATTTGTAATACTAATATTTGAATTTGCACAGCGCCATGATGGTAAAACATCACCTCAAGGGCGCTGTGCAATACTAGTTATTTCTTGTTACTATCTGTAGACCAGACAAGTTATTATAACAACTTATGGCATTAATAATAATAATTGGCTTATTTATATAGCACCGTCTTTGTAAAAATATCACCCCAAGGGCGCTGTACAAATAAACACATAAAAGAATTAATATTACTGGCTTACAACTAGGATTTACAATTATAACCAGTGACTTACATCTAAGCTTATAGCTAGTGACTTATATTACTGGCTTACAACTAAGATTTATAATTATAACTAGTGACTTACATCTAATACTTGTAGCTAGTGATTTATGACTATGACATATAAATGCTGACCTAAAACTAGTGACTTACTAACATACATATTTACAATAATATTAGCGTCGAAGATGTAAAAAGTTTTTAGATAATGTTACAATTTAAGAACACGATTGCAAAAATGATCTTAATGAGTTTAGATTACATCCACTGGTTCGTGCTTGACTAACACAAAACTATATGTACTTAAATTATATATGAACAATGAACATGTATTTATATATATACCTACTACTACTACTATTACTATGACTATTATTAGCTCTGCAACACGGTATCGCTTCAATGTAAATAACCGCACACTTCACCACAATCTTATGCAGGCGCCAGACAGAAGTTCAAATAAGTGATCACTTCTTTGAAGACTTTGCGCACACTTTTGGTCACATATTGTTGTATCTGCCAGACATGTGTCAAAGTTTTGATCACTCCTTTGAGCTCACAGTTTTCAAATAGACTTCACACAACATGGTCGACGATTTGGTCGACACAGTTTGCTTATATTATTTATGTGCGTCTAATTATTTATATTATCTAATTAATTTATCTAATTATATTTATCTAAATATATTTATCTAAATATATTTATCTAAATATATTTATCTAAATATATCTATCTAATTAATTCTTCGATAGAGCAAGGTATTGAAGAGTGGTGTTTAATTCGGTTCCAGGCGTCATTGATGTTATTTCGATTTTTATGCCCTTTACGTTTCGGATCCCATATATCTGGCTCTACTTGCATCAACTCTATAAACTCGAAAACGCTCTCATTATTCCACTCCATCGTTAGTTCGTTTGGCTGTCCACGCACGACTACTCTCCACGGCGACGCTCGCGCAACTGAGCTTCGCGCAGTGTGGCAGGCTCGCAAACTTTGAACTTTGATCCCTTTTATGTGCGCTAAAAAACCGACACGGAACGGCAAAGCGCACTTAAGTGATCACTTATATGACAAAAGTGTCAAATGCCCGTGCCACACATGTGAACACTTGTTTGATCACTTCTTTGAATTCGTGTCTGGCGCCTGCTTTAGATTACACATCTGTCCTGACGATGGTCATTATAATGCTGTCCAAAACGTTGTCTAAAAAAGAAAGTATAAAGAAATACCTCAAAAATAAATCACTATAATACTTTTGACCTTGAAAATCTCAAAACAAAATACAAACTGTTTTAAAAAAATGTGTGAAATACCGTTTTTGTACGTTCTTTCTGTGCTATTAAAAGTATATTTTACTTTTGCGTACTGGTTAAAAGGGAGATTATAAACGAATTGTTATTAACATTATTGTTGCAGTTATATATTTTTAATTACTTAAATTTATTGTTTAAATCACAATGATTTGGATATGAATTAAATATGTTCTACACATCGTGTTAGGTGTGCATTAGTAAAAATGTATTTGTGCACTTAACCATCAAGAGGAAGTGAAACCTTTTGAAAACTAAAGTACATAAGAGTGGGAAGGCTGTGAGGCACCGCACAAAGAGGAGACCCGTTATTCTATCTCATTCTCTCGCAGGCAAAATCCTATAGATGTATACGTTTGTCTCTATTTAGTGTCGCTTTTTCTTTTCACCGAGTTTCAAATCACAGCGGTGCTAAAGAAGTTTTCACTTCACTAATTTTGTAGATATTCATTTGTTAAAACTATTCAAGTATATGTGGAATAAATTTAGTAAAGGTTGAAAACCAAAAGACACAAAAATATGATTTTAGAAATTAGATAAGTAGCTAATAATTATTATTTTAATATTATTTTTATTATCTGTCCTTGAGTCAGCCATCGCAAAACTATTCAAGTATCCCTCCCAAAGGCAGGGATGACCTCCCGCTCTCTCTCCCTTTATCTCAACGCCCGGATAATACATCTGACCTCCTCTGTCGCCCACCAATGAGAACCTTGTTTCGGTATTTGATTGAGCGGTTTGATATCAACCTTGTCTTTACATTGGGCAAACGTTATGGAAAAATGTGGGTTTGTTTGTACGTTTGTAAATAAAGGGTGCTTAGTAAATAAGATAACCATCAAAGATGGTGTTCTTTTATGAATATAGAATGCGAATCTGAAAAAAAATCATTGGCAATAAAATATGTCTCCGTAATTAACTGACTTGGTACAAGTGGGTTCAAATCCCGGAATATAAAACAAATTTCTAATAATAATACTTACGTAGGTAATTAATATAATCAAAATATGTCATGAAGAATATTTTCTAGCTTTTTTTTAGGTACGGCCGGCGTAGTCCAGCGGTAAAGCTCTTGACTAGCACTCCGAAGGTCGCGGGATCGAATCCCGGTTGGCAAATAAATTTTATTTGATTAATTTGTGTTATTTCACAATTTATTCATTTAAAATAATACATAGTATATTTGCGGCGCGTTCCAGAGTGGAAGATACTCTCAGTATCGCCCTGGTGTAAGACCACCATTCAGAATTGAAACGTTGCTTGAAATGGCTTTAGCCGTGTTTGGTGACCAGATCTGAATAGCCAGGTACTTCCCCACCTTCCTCTTCCCTATCTCCTTCCCCACCCCACTACCTTCAGCCTCAAAACATACCCTAATTGGGGTCTGGGGATGCCATAGTCGCACTGTCTCCAGACGGGAGCAGTTGGGACGCTTGTGTGGTATTCATATAAAAAAAAGATAGATACGTACCTACTAGTACGAAGGTACCTTTTTTAACATTAGCTCCACACAAGAGGCCGTGAAGAAAATAATTCGCCACTTTTCACAGACGAATATTTTGTTGCCGTATTTAGTTAAGACACTTTTACAAATGTTACATAATTTACTTACCCATGTAACCAGCGACGAGCTCGCTGGAGAACCGCCCACATTCGTTATGATCGACATATTTTGGGTAGGTATAATGTATAGCGGAAGGTATCATTTTTGCCGTGTTATTTCGTAAAATGTACGATGTGAGCTCGACTCTGGTCAGGACAAGGATGATGACGTCACATTTTTTAGTTTCAAGCGAGGCTCTCGTAAGCCCAGCCGGCTCCATGGAACCGGTATGGGGAGGGGGAAATAATAAGCTTTTATCACTTAGGGCAGGTCTATATATATTCATATGTCTATGGAACCTACCCAAAGACCATCATCCATTCGAAACTTCCAAACGTTTGCTTGAAATGGATTTAGCCGTGTTTGACAAACCTTCCTCTCAACTTTTAATTGGGAATGCCACAGCACTGACGGACATTAGGAATTTTTTTTTAAATATATTCATAGGTAGGTGGATAACGCAAAAGATTTCGTGTGTGAAAATAGAACTGCTGACACCAAACGCGAAGTGATTCAACTAGGTAGATACTTATACCTAATCAGTAGTTATGTATGAGAAATTATATGTGATGCAAGTAAATGAATCAAGGAGCGTAAACGAAGGCAGTCTGTGGCGGTCTGTCTTCTCTGCCTACCCCCCCGGAGAAACGGAACGATGGTTAGTTATATAGTATTGATGTATTGGTCTGGTAGGTAGGTATCAAACCAATTTATCAAACCTACCTGTTTATATTTTTGATAGGTATATTTTTTTAGGTAGGTATTTGGTTATCTAGGTACAAATCAGATAGCAGCAGATACATATTAAAAAAAAACATTTAGCGCTCTTAACAATGGTGTAAAAATGGAGATTGGATTGTTTGTAAAATTACATCAATTGGGTATCTATAGGCGGAGTCTTATTTGAATTAAGAACACCTTCCCATTGGCTGCCGTGCCTCCAATGAGCTCCGGGCATGTTTGTTTATGTGACAGGTACGTTGTTAATTAGGTACCTACCTGACTTGCCTCGCGTATTTACGAGAGCTATTTACGTCACTCCGTAACTTGCGTTAGAGAGACATTGTCATTATTTATGGTGATTTGTTTTTTTTTTATTTTTTTTAATTATTCATAAACGCATTGGTATTTATAAAAAACTAGCGAATTCCCGGCATGCGTTGCTATGTCACTTAATAAAGAAATTGTTAATCCCTGCGTGTCCTTTCCCATTTGTTCCCTCCCCTTACGCATTATCACTCCGCCTTCCCTCTTCCCACTCCCCTCTCCCGCTTCCCTCGTCCCGTAAACCCCCCTCTCGAGTTCCCCTCCCCCTTCCACATTCAGTTCCGGTACATTCAGTTTTCAAACAGCTCGCGTGCCATCTATTGCATTTTTTTATACAAGTTTCATAATGCCAGAGCCCACTATTATATATAGAAACCATTGCGGGCATACACACATCAAATCGTCGGGTGGGAATCCTATCCTTGTTCTACCGGTATAACAATGGAAGATGCTCCGAGGAACTAGCATCATTGATCCCTTCGGCACCGGTGCATAGTCGGGAAACACGCCAAACGCGTGCCCAACATTTGTACACGGTTGACATTTGCCACATGAGAACGGGTCGTTTCTTCGACTCGTTCTTGTGTTCAACAGCTCGGCTGTGGAATGATTTGCCGGCCTCTGTGTTTCCTCCTTCCTACAACATGGGTCTCTTCAAGACCAATGTTCATTCCTTCCTCTCCTCAAAAAGACCCTCCACACAGCATCCCAGATGACATAGGCCCTGAGGGAAATTATTTTCCTCAGGGCCTCCTGCGTGGAGTTAACGTAAAAAAAAAAAAAATCCCCAAAGATTCAATGAAATCTGAAAAATGGTTAGCAAAGTATAATTTCAAGGCACCAGAGCTCACCATTGTACTCAGAATCCATCGGGGGTATGCGCACATCAAATCTCTAAAGTTTCATCGCAATCGGTTGAATGGTTTAGCAACGCATAGGCAACTCATTTATACCCAAGGAAGCATACTTTGATTTTTATATACTTAATTTTTATTTTTAAATATATACATATAGATAAATACAATCGATACTTTACAAATTATACCTACACTGCAGTAAATGATTCCAATAGGTTACCAGGTAACTCCATTAATGGAGGACTGAACCAACAAAAAACCGTCCAAAGAAGCGAAGCTAGCCTTCCACAATGGAGTGCCGGTACTTACCCTGATGTATGGCAGTGAGGCACGGAACTGGCAGAGAAGGATGAAAGTGGATTGATTGCTGTTAAAAATGAGATCTCTGAGGTGTATTAAAAACCATGTTCAATCGTGTGAGAAATGCGGAGATCAGCAAAGAATGCAAAACTGATGTAATGTACGTATGTACCTATGAAGAATGAGTTAATGATGAATGTAAATAAGTCTAAAGTCATGGTATTTGAAAGAGAGAGTACGAAAACAATGTTCAACATAGTTGTGAATGATAAATGCTTGGAGCAGTTGGATGAGTTTGTTTATTTGGGAAGTATGTTTTCGAGAGATGGGAAGGCTGATAGAGATATTGAAAGAAGGGTGAATACTGGTAACTCTATGGAGGACTGAACGCCGTTGGTACCAACAAAAAACTGTCCAAAGAAGCTAGCCGTCCATAATGGAGTACTGGTAACTACCCTGATGTATGACAGTGAGGGACGGAACTGGCAGAGGAAGGATGAAAGTAGACTGAATTCTGTAGAAATGAGATCATTTAGGCATATGAGTGCTAAAACCATGTATGATCGTGTGAGAAACGTGGAGATCCGCAAATAATGCAAGGCTAATGTAAGCGTGATGAGTAAGATCAAGAAAGGAACGCTCCGATGGTTTGGGCATGTAGAGCGAATGAACGAGGAAAGAAGTGTAAGGAGAATATACGACGCGAATGTGAATGGTAGAAGAAGTCGGGGACGCCCGAGGGAGACGTAACACGACCAAGTGAATCAGATACTTGAGTCAGGCCATATGTCAAGAGTCAAGAGAATGAATGAATGAGTGAATGAGGCAAGGAGTTGGGCCAAGACCGAGTTGTTTAGCGGTCGATCCTCTCTGCCTACTCCTGCGGGGAAACGGTTAGTTAGTAGATTTAGTTTGGTTTCTAGTTAGATTATTGTTTTGTTTTATAATTGGCACTTGTAAAAAATGCTCTCAATACATTTGCGTTAACTTTATGATAATATAACAATGCAGAATTTTTAATAAGAATTTCGTACATGCCCTTTATTAATATTATGGGTGGGACTACAATGTTCTAGTCCTAAACGGGAGCTATGTTCTTCCTTAAATTAAATTTACTTAATACTCCGCGATTAAGGCCCGCGACTTCTGGATTCGTAGCCGTAGATCTTAACAGCTCGACCTCATAGGACTTCAAAGTTAACACAATTTACACAATTATCCTGTGTTAAATTTAAATAAATCAAATAATAATATACGTAGCTCTTAATCTTGTATTTCCAAAAACAAATGTAAAAATTAAATTTGTGTAGTTTTTTTTCAGAAAATAATATTGCACATTGCACCACACCCTTGGATTAACTGTCGACTGACCTGAAGATCATTTTGCAGTAACAATTATCTAAGCTTGCAACCAACGAAGCGACCACGCGACCAACCTCGTAAATTAAGTTCAATACAAATTTGAGAAAGCTTCGGCATTAAAAAGCTCCCCCATAAATCTTGTAGCTAATGGCAAACATTTTGAGCCAAAGTAGATTCTTACGTAGAATAATATACCGACAATGAATTGGCTTGGCGCCTTGGAATGGTGTTTTTTGTATCAATACTTCTTCGACAGCATTATTGTTTCTGAACTAACTAACTAACTAACCATCACGCCGTTTCCCCGCAGGGGTAGGCAGAGAGGACGGACCGCCAAACAACTCGGTCTTGGCACACATTCTTTGCCTCACTCACATTCATACATCGTCTCATACATTCTCTTCTATTGTTCTGACTTTTGACATGGCCCGACTCAAGTATTTGATTCACTTGATCGTGCCACGTCTTCCTCGGGCGTCCCCGACTTCTACTACCATTCACATTCGCGTCGTATATTCTTCTTACACTACTTTCTTCGTTCATTCGTTCTACATGCCCAAACCATCTGAGGGTCCCTTTCTTAATCTTACTCATTATGCTTGCATCAGCCTTACATTCTTTGCGGATATCCACATTTCTCACACGATCATACATTGTTTTACCACACATACGTCTCAGGGATCTCATTTCAACAGCATTCAGCTTACTTTCATCCTTCCTCTGCCAGTTCCATGCCTCACTGCCATACATCAGGGTAGGTACCAGGACTCCATTGTGGACTGCTAGCTTCGCTTCTTTTGACAGTTTTTTATTAGCGCCAACAGCATTCAGTCCACCATTAATGGAGTTACCGGCATTCACCCTTCTTTCAATATCTCTATCAGCCTTCCCATCTCTCGTAAACACACTACCCAGATACACAAACTCATCCACCTGCTCCAAGTATTCATCATTCACAACTATGTTGCATACTGTTTTCGTACTCTCTCTTTCAAACACCATGACTTTAGACTTACTTACATTCATCATTAACTCATTCTTCATACTTCATTCATCCTTGATACGAGAGACTGTAGATCTTCCATAGTATTAGAAATCAGCACCGCATCATCAGCATACAACAGGCAACATACTTTCAGATTACCCAATTTCGCGCCCAATCCCACCTCTTTCAAATCTTGCATACAATTATCCATGTATAGATTGAATAACCATGGTGACATTACGCAGCCTTGCTTGACACCTTTTGTGATGTCAAACCACCCCGTAAAACCACCGTTCACCCTAACACACGCAACGCTTCCCTCGTACAGAGATGCAATTGCCTGTATGAGATTTGTATTCACTCCATACTTGGACAACACCTTCCATAACTTTTTCCTGTCGACTCGGTCGTATGCTTTTTGTAGATCTACTTTTTGTATATTTATTAGAGGTAGGTTTGAATATGTGTAGCGGTGTTTTTATGAGGTTAAGGTAGTTTTTATATGTAGTCCTTGGAGGAAGGGAATGGCCGACAGAGGTGTCGATGAGGCTCGCTACCCATCACATCGCCAACCCCTTGGTAGCGCAAAGAGGAGGACGGAACGGGAACAATGTCGATTATTGTTTCTGTATTCCAGATAATTGAAAAAAAAAGATAAAACTCATACCAAAACAAAAATATTTTTTTTGGGGTATTTAACACATTTATTCTAGTCTGCAAAGTGCTTCTAAATATACAACAGAATATGCTATTTTGTATAATGTATTTAATAAAGGCATTTCCAATAACACAAAACTAACTATCACGCCGTTTCCCCGCAGGGGTAGGCAGAGAGGACGGCCGCCAAACAAGTCGGTCATATTCTCAGACATACTCTCCTTATTTTTTAGAATTGTTTTTCAAAGTACAATCCCGTTAAACCGGAATTAAGCAGTTCTCAGATAGATACCCACTTTTCTGCAATATTTCTACAACACACCAATCTCAATCTCTTCTTCGAGTTTGTTTCTCTTACGTGCTTTTCGTACAACTTCTCTCATCTTACATCTTCGAGTTTCTTTCTTTGATACCTATTTTTGTGCGATTTTTCTACAGCACACAAATCTCTCTGATTTCCTTCTACCGTCTTCCAGCTTCCAGCTTCCATCTTCCAGCTTCTTTCTCTGATGCTACTTTTCCTATGATATTTGTAACTGGTGTGGCGCCGTCTGGAGCATGTGGGAGGCTGGATACAAACCAGATGCCCCCGGGACGCGAGGCGATCTCTGAACAAACTCTACTTCGAAATAAGATCGATTTGAGACCAGATTTTCAAAACAAGTTGAAATTTTTCAATGTTCTGTGGAAACGATAGGTTCTTTTCTTGCTCAAATTGTTGAAATTTGTTTACATCTCCAACAAGGCGAAGAGAGTTTAATATTTTAATGGGGTGTTTGTAGTCATACTTAGGTATTTCTTTGGACAAAATCCTCAATCACCGCAAAAAATCACCGCACAGGAGCTCAGATTTATAATTATAAAAAGATTTATAAACTTGTGATCTAAGTCTTATAGCTAGTTGACTTAGGACTAAGGGGGTGTTTCACCGTCCTCCTGGTAGCTTATTCTTACTATAATGCGTGTTATAGTAAGAATAAGCTACCATAGTACCTAGAGAATAATACCTATACTCCGACTTAATAAATAAATAAACTGTAAATCGAAAATATTCGTTATCATATGGATAAGCCATGGAGAGTTTGGTGAAATATCCTCTAAGACTTCAAACTACTGACTTAAAACTAGTGACTTATATACATATTTACACTTGTGACTTAAAGTTAGAGATTTAACATAAGTACTTACATTTAAGAAACGTTTTCGGTTTTGCCAGGATTTTCAGTAATAACATTAAAAACCAATATTTATTATAATTATAATAAACAAAACTCTGTAGGTAGGTATAGATGTAAAAGTAAAAGGGTAGTTATTGACGATCAAAGTTGTGCTTTCGTTGCCTTTAGGTACATATTATGTAGGTACCTACTACTGTGCAAATTAACAAAACTTTTTGTTTTTTTTCTGAATTCTGCACAAATAACTAAGGGCCAGTTATTTCGCTAGTAGAAGTTGAACAATTAAACAAATTTCAAAGTTAATATTCAAGTTCTCTGAAAGCTCTAATAATTTGAATATGAACCTTGAAATTTGTTGAATTGCTTAAATTTAAGTTTGACGACTTCCATGGTCGAGGGCTACTGTGGGTAGCATTTGAATTGCTGGGTTCAAATCCCGGCGTTCACAATAAATTTTATTTGATTAATTTGTTCTACTTCACAATTTTATTCATTTCCAATAATATTTAACATATTTGCGACAGGATCCAGAGTGGAAGATGCTCTCAGTATTGCCCTGGTGTGAGACCACCATTCAGAATAGAAACGTTGCTTGAGGTTTTAGCCGTGTTTTGCGAGCAGATCTGAATTCCCCACCTTCCTCTTGCCCATCTCCTTACCCTCCCTAGACCTTCAGCCTCACAGCATACTCCAATTGAAGATGCCAGAGTCTCGCTGGTTTCAGAAGGGAGCAGTTGGGACTCTTTGAGGCATTCACAAAAAAAGTTCTCCGGAACCTATATATATATATATATGATTATAATTTCAGGAATAGGTACCTACCAGCAGCAAGCGAACTGACTTCTTCCCATTTTATTTCCCCTTCCCACACTTCATTTCGTCTCACACATTCCCCAAATTGAAGTTGCTAAAATTATTTTCGTAAAGTTTTCGGATTTGATTTTTTATGGATTTAGTGATTTACTTTTTAAAAATTTTCTATTTATTTCACATCTAAAGATTGTCGAATTCATTACTTTGAAACAGTTAAGTGATCTAATTTCACAATGTGTAATAAAATTAATAAGCCTATCGTATTAATTTTATTTGATTACATGCTTATATGTAGAGCGCCTTTGAGGTGATTTTTCACGAAAACGACGCTTTATAAATCAGCCAAATATTATTATTATTATAATTATTTATTTAACAAAGAGCGCATAACATAATTCAAACATATTTAGAAAAACCTATTTTGTATTGAAACTAACATTGAAAACATTGGCCTCATGCACAGTTATGTTTTTAAATTCAAACACAATTAAGTAAAAGGGACCATTCAATTGGTTAATTAAAAACATGTTCACATTAGTAAAAAGTATCTTTTTACTTATTTCCTTCTAATTCATCTGAATTCACTGATAACGCATGACGAATGAAGAATTTCTTTGACGTTAATCCTTTTATTATAATGAGAATGCTGGGAATATTTCTGTAGAAATTAATGACTGTTGCTTTATATTTGTTAATTTAGTCATAAAATTGTAACTGATCAGTCATAAAAATCTAACGCTTCTATCGCTAAAACCATCAAAGTATTCCGCCGCAGAGAGCACTGAGAGGATAGACCGACACCATCCAAAATCTCTCTCTCCGTAGGTGGGTACCTACCTCTGATATACCTACCTATGTGTTCCCAATTTGGACTCCAGATACTAATATCTACAGCCTGTATGTCGGACGAATATCTACAGCTCATATGTTGGACTAATATCTACGAACTTCAGAGTGTGGACTAATATCTACAGAGCTAAGGTCGGACGGACTATGACGGTCCCAGTGTTGACTAATATCTACAGAGCGTAGGTTGAACTAATATCTACAGAGCGTAGGTTGGACTAATCAGCTAAATGTGTCCAATAGTCTGATATTAGGGATTTTTACATACATACTTACATAAATTAAGTGTTTTAAACTGCATACGCAATATTACGTTATTCCAATATGCTATACATAATTGCAAATCCAACCTCTGCCAGTGCTATAGATATTCGTTAAAACTTTGGTTCTCATAGATATTAGTCAACAGTTTGAGCTGTAGATATTCGTCAACACTTTGGTTCTCATAGATATTAGTTCGATTTTTTCAGTTTTTGGAATTCCTGTAGATATTAGTATATAGACGCCTCCCCCAATTTGTCCTAATATCTCAATTGATCTCCCAAGTTAGTATGGTCCTGAACTAACTATTTTTCTGAACTAACCAACTAACCATCACGCCGTTTCACCGTAGGGATAGGCAGAGAGGACAGACCATCAAACAACTCGGTCTTGGCCTACACTCCTTGCCTCGTTCACATTCATACATCGTCTCATACTTACTCTTCTATTATTCTGACTTTTGACATGGCCCAACTCAAATATCTGATTCACTTGAACGTGCCATGTCTTCCTCGGGGGTCCCCGACTTCTTCTACCATTCACATTTGCGTCATACATTCACCTTACACCCCTTTCAACAAACCACCTGATCGTCCGTTTCTTAATCTTACTCATTTCATTACGCTTGCATCTGCCTTACATTCTTTGCGGATCTCCATAAAATCTCT
This sequence comes from Limnephilus marmoratus, assembly GCA_917880885.1. NCBI lineage: Eukaryota > Metazoa > Arthropoda > Insecta > Trichoptera > Limnephilidae > Limnephilus > Limnephilus marmoratus. The sequence goes on along the minus strand of OU862926.1, from coordinate 29,322,467 downwards.
CTATCAAAAATTTCGTAGGTGGGTACCTACCTACGAAATACATTCCTCTGTAAACCCAGTTTGTCCGCTGCGTGCAAACTATATCTAAATTTCTCTAATAAACCAGAAGAAGTGTTAATCTCAAGTGACCTCCCGCATGTTAGCATGGGTTCCATGCCAACTCCGAATGAAACCAACGCAGAACTACCTCAGAAAGGTCATTAAAAGTTATGAAAAAATACATTTAAAATAGCCGGTAACCCTAACCGAACTTAAAACCTATTTAACATAGACATCCAAAAGGATAGACAAGCAGTTACAGATGAGGGGTAAAACCAAACTATGGAGAGCAAGAGGGGAAAGATGACTGTCATTCGTTGAACAATCAATCTGACAGTATATAGGCATCTCGCATTACAATATCACCATTTAGTTCTTAAAAGCAAAATCTGCTTTGAATGAATAGACCTTTTTACATGGGAGCGCGAATTGCTTGCCACGTTCAAAACTTATTTGCTAAGGCCAAATGCTCGCCCCAAAAAGACTCGCGCCAATACACATATCAATATTTTCTTGCCGTGTTTAGTTAAAACACTTTTACAAATGTTTCATAATTTACTTACCCCTGTAACCAGCGACGAGCACATTAGAGTACCGCCCACATTCGCTATGTGCATATTGATATGTAGATATATTGTATAGCACAAGCTGCCGTTATTTCGTTAAATGTATGGATGTCAGCTTCTCGCTGTTCACGGCAAGAATGATGACGTCACACATTTTAGATTCAAGCGAGGCTATATCCCCTCCCCATGGAGCGAGCCGGTTCCAAGGAGGAGCTACAGCCGGCGCCATGTGGAGGGGGAAATAATACGTTTTTATCACTTAGGGCAGGTCCAGATATATTCATATGTCCGTGCTATTTAACCATTTTTTAAATATTTTTTTATCATCACTCTGAGGTGGTTCTGAGTTGGTTTCATTCTGACATGGCCGGTCACAGTTGGTATGGTATGGTCCGGTATATTTTCTGCTTGTACATAATATAAAGGAAACAATATATTTACATTTTGACGCAGCATCACTATCATTGGTCAAATTCATTGTAAATATTGCATTGAAAATCTTTAAAACCATGTGTGATGGTGTGAGAAATGTGGAGTTACGCAAAGAATGCAAGGGTGACGATTAAGATTTAAAAAGGGACGCATAGACGGTTTGGAATGGTAAAAGAAGTCCGGGACGCCCGAGGAAGGCACGACACGATTAAGAGGATAAATATTTGAGATGTACCATGTCAAGATTTAGAACAACAGTGCGTGCTAAGACCGCGTTGTTTGGCGGTCCGTCCTCTGCCCCTCCCTGCGGAGAAACGGCGTGACAGTTAGGTTAGGTTACAAAGGCGTGATGGTTAGTAAGTCTATTTTATTTTTTCGGGTTTGTCTTCGCTAGTATCTACTCTATTGTAGTTCGAACCGCGCGAAAGTTCAAATATATTCTAACTAATTTTGAAAAGTAGACCCCTTACATTGTGAAATATATCTACCCACTTTGTAATTATGGATTTATGGATATTGCATATCTGAAGTCAGAATCTTCATAATTCCTCATGGCGCTCCAATGCATAGAGGACACAATAAATCTAAAACAAATAGCCGACTTCATAAATAAAACAATTAAACTTCAAACCCCTGAGAAGACATAGGTGCTTTAATAAATTATTGGGTTTGTGTCAAGAGGCGCCTCCTAGTAACGCCTTACCAGTGGCGGAACATTATATTTTGTTCCCCGCTTAATATATATGATATAAACAGCCACCCTTAAAAATGCCACATTCCGGTTACCTAGTTACATAATGCGAAATTAAAAAGAAAAAGATAAAATAATCTCGATGTTTTGTGAAAATCTCTACAATGTAATACCTATGTATCTAATGAACCTCAACATCTAGTTTCGTTGTATGTTGTGTACCTAGGTATGTACCTACCTACCTACTTTTGTTTCCAGTGTTCATTTTACAGAAAATAGTAATGAGTAATGACACCAGAATAATGGTGTTTAAAATATGACACTCATAACTCTTACAAAAAATGGAATAGCGAAAAAACTAAACAATCTTAATAATATTATAAACGCGAAAGTTTGAATGGATTTATGTGTGTTTGTTACTCTTTCACGCAAAAACTACTCAATGTATTTTAATTAAAATTTGCAATAATATAGCCCAAACATCAGAATAACATGAAGGTAGGTTATTATTTATAAAGCTAGTTAGGAAGGGGTCGCGGGAGGGGAACGGGGGCGCACGGGAAAGGTGATTCAGAGAGAAAAAATGTTTTTATTTGAATATGGCATTCCAATTGCCGGGAACCAGCTAACTAACTAACTAACCATCACGCCGTTTCCCCGCAGGGGTAGGCAGAGAGGACGGACCGCCAAACATCCCGGTCTTGGCACACATTCCTTGCCTCGTTTACATTCATACAACGTCTCATACATTCTCTTCTATTATTCTGACTCTTGACATGGCCCGACTCAAGTATCTGATTCACTTGGTCGTGCCATGTCTTTCTTGGGCGTCCTCGACTTCTTCTACCATTCACATTTGCGTCATATATTCTCCTTACACTCCTTTCCTCGTTCATTCGCTCTACATGCCCAAACCATCGGAGCGTTCGTTTCTTGATCTTACTCATCACGCTTACATCTGCCTTGCATTCTTTGCGGATTTCCACATTTCTCACTCGATCATACATGGTTTTACCACACATACGCCTCAGGGATCTCATTTCTACAGCGTTCAGTCTACTTTCATCCTTCCTCTGCCAGTTCCATGCCTCACTGCCATACATCAGGGTAGGTACCAGTACTCCATTATGGACGGCTAGTTTCGCATCTTTGGACAGTTTTTTGTTGCTGCCAACGGCGTTCAGTCCTCCATTAATAGAGTTACCTGCATTCACCCTTCTTTCAATATCTCTATCAGCCTTCCCATCTCTCGTAAACATACTTCCCAAATAAACAAACTCATCCACCTGCTCCAAGTATTAACCAGCCATTAGGGAACCAGCTGGTTTTTTAAATAAAAATAATAATACTTGGATGATTTGTATTGCAGAGTTTTTTATGTAAATCGTAGTTGTAATAATAATATGGTAGGTTCGCGTGTTGTTCTTGTATTGCTTTGGATTTATAATACTTATATAGTGCACTTGCATAGCGTGGATTGATTAGATGATCATTTGTGGAAAAGTGTGTGGAAGGGTTCAGTTTTTCCTGTAGGGAAGATTTAACCCGGACATAAAGTCTTTAAAAAAAGATAATAATAAATGGAAAAAGCACCAAGGGCGCTGTACAATTTATTATGAATTCTTAGGATCTATTTAATTTTATTATTTACAAATAGATGCATACTTGACCTACTTTCGATATACACACTTCAATTAGAAAGTTTATGCTTGGAGTTTACGACTTTGCACGCGGAGGACATTATATTTAAAACACTGGACATTGCATGATTTTAAATTTGCTGCCCCCATCACTGTTAGTATTATATTTATGAGAAAATTTGGGGCAAATGCACAGATATTTATTTTGAAATACTGGAGAATTTTTATGATAAATGTGTTATACATTTAAAAAAAAATTCTGATGATACTGTTTCAAATTTTCTATGAAATTCACCTTTACAAAACTAACAAATAATATTTTTTTAACATTTTTAAATTATTAGTTATTTACAATGTAGCGGGCAATGAAGGTGACGATGAAAGGTTTTGATTTTATGGATACGACTATCTGAAAAGGTAAGATTTAAGTTTAGCTCTAAACCAATATAATAAACATAATATCTACCACCCAAAACATCTAATAGTATCAAAATTTGCCCGGGGGTTTTGCATCATGCAGTCCCGCCACTGAATCTCACCCTGTCTGATCTCTACACAAAGATCTCTATGACGTGTTAATATTTTTGATAGTTTTGGCAATAAATTGACTGGGCTATATTAATAGGAGACTCACTTCTAAATGCAGACATATATCATTGATGTATTTAGATAGAAATAAACTAAAGAAACTTAAAACCAGAGAACATTTTCAGGTATATCTGAACCAGCGTATCCCTTGGCGTTTGTAAATGTCAAAACACAAATTAGTCCATAAAAGCAAATTTCAATTGACAGGTCAATATATCTTGTCTTGACCCTAGGTTGAAATTTGATGTTTCCGATTTTTTTTGCATGGCGTCAACAAACATTAGGTCGTGATCCTAGACACCTAAATTTTCAAAGCACTATATTATTAACGAATGTTTATAAAGTGGAATGCAAATAATTTGGATTTTTTTTATGTAGTAGGTAGGACGGCCTCTATGGTCGAAGGGTGAGGCTCGTGACTCGCAATCCAAAGGTCGCGAAATCGAATCCCGGCGTGGGCAAATAAATTTTATTTGATTAATTTGTGTTATTTTACAATTAATTTGTTTAAAATAATATATAGAGTATTTACGGCACGTTGGAGATTGGAAGATATTCTCAGTATCGCCCTGATGTAAGACAACCATTTAGAATTGAAATGACTTTAGCCATGTTTGATGACCAGGTCTGAATATCCAGGTACTTCCCCACCTACCTCTCTCCCATCTCCTTCCTCTCCTCCATCTCCATCCTCTCCCCCATCTTACTTCCTTCAGTCTCACAACATAGGTACCCTAATTGGGTAGGTATGCCATAGCTTCGGTGGCTCCACATGGGAGCAGCTGGGACTCTTGTGAGGTGTTTACATATAAAAAGTTACCTACCGGACAAGGGTGGAACAGTCCATTAGGGTGATGATGTGTGTTGTGAAACTGAAGGAAGCTGGTAAAGTGAAGGAATTTTTTTCATTATGATTTTATTAAATGAAAGACAAAAATTTCTGGGTTACGAATAACCCGACAATATTTGAAATCTCCACCACCACCACAGAAAGCCGAAATTTTGCTTGAGTCGTGATGGACGACTTAGCCAACCGAGGAATCGAACACGGAACGCCTGGGTGGGACGATGCCCACGCAACCACTGACCAGTCAAAATATGAATATTTGGTTGTGTCTGATTTTTCAGATCTGGTCTCCAAATATAAAACCATTGTCAAAACTTATTTTTTTAAAACAATTATGCTTATAAATGGTATAAACGCACACCCAAAACGCACGGTTGGTTACTGCTACACAAAAAGAAACTTTTCACAGCCCCTTGAGGTGATATTTAACAAAAACGGCGCTATAAAAATTATCCAATTATTTTATTAAAAGCCAAATATATTTAGATTGTCTTATTAACCCAGGAACTAGGTGCAAATATGTAACTTTCTAACTAAATCACCATTACACTTTTCACTGGAGGGGTATGCTATGCACAGAGGATGAACCGCCACACAATCACACTATTCTGTCATTCTGACTCTTGACAGTCTTGAGGCATAGCAGTACATAGGTAAGTACCTACCTACGTAATATAATATTATTTATTCACTGACAACAGGTCTACAATTAATTCAGTTCACAACTTGGGTTCAAGAATTCCCCATAAAACTAACTAACTAGGTGTTAGATACAAGGGGTGCATTTAAGTATTCTAAGTATTCAAAACACAAACAGATTGAATGATCATTACCTTTGATTAAGTGGAACTATATTTATTGTGTCACCTGTCAAATAAATTCCAAGCTGTGGTGAAATTCAAGTTTAGTTGTCTAATGACCACACAAGAGCTTTATTTATTTAATAGTCGGAAGATCAATAAATACTCAAAATATTTTGAATTATGAGCGTGCGTCGAGCTTTTCTTTCAATGATTTTTTTAACGATTCTCCTCACAAATATTAGAGTTTGTATTTTTTTCTTTAAACTAGCATCACATAGGAGGTCTCCAAAAGGTAAGAGGGGTGGGTAGGAATCTGGGGTTCAGTGTATCCAGACGTGACGGACGTATAAATCCATCCCTCCCCCACTGTATTGCAAGGCGATGAGTCGAGAGAATCTCGCTGGCGCTGGAGAGGGCAAATGATCTCCCTTAACCAGTCTCTCCCAATCCGGCCTGTCACGCAGTAAGATCTAGACTAACCTCACCCCATTTACACGGGAACCCCTACTCAGTCACCAAACGTAGCGAATCACTTGGAGTGACCTATGGCAGAGGTGCTAATAAATGTTTCCGAGCCACGGTAGCCATACTCGCCTTCCACGATAGGATGGGAGGATTTTTTAGACCGAAACCATACAATTATCGGAAACTTGAGAATATGGAATATTTATAGACCTGAAAAAAGCTTTCGACAGCATATCACATAAAAAATTAATAAATAAATTAAAATCGATAGGAATTAATGGGAAAGACTTAGCATGGATAACTAGTTATTTACATAAAAGACCTCAACAAGTAAAATTACTCAACCAAGTCAGCGATTCAAAATATAGCGACTTTTCAATATCCCAAGATACAGTTTTAGGACCACTGTTATTTATTATATATGTCAATGATATATTCCATATTTCCAAATATGCCGACATTGTCTCCTACGCTGACGACACACTCCTACTACTAAAAGCAAACACATGGTCTGAATTAAATAAAATGGCAAACACAGATATCAATGCACTAAAATTATGGTTTGATAAAAACCTGTTGACTTTAAATTCTAAAAAAACCTATTATTTACCATTTTCCATTAAAAAACAAGAAACACATAAGAATTAAACATAATAATCCACTCTGTGACAAATACAGAAAACCACAAATGCAATATATTATGTACAAACATAGAAAGCAAGACCGATATTAAGTACCTGGGCATAATAATAGACCAGCGTTTAAAATGGTCCCCACACATAAATATTTTGACCAACAGAATAAGGAAACTAACATATATATTTAGATGCTTAAGAGATATTTTAAACGAAAAATTACTTAGAACCTCATACTTCGCTTTCTGTCAATCAATTATACAATACGGCATTATAGGATGGGGCGGTACATATACAAATCAAACACAAACAATTTACATATCACAAAAACTAATAATAAAAACAATTTAAAAAAAACCCTATTCATATTCATCAGAACTGTTATTCAAACAATTTAAGGTCAGAAAATTAAGTGCGTTATACTTTTATCACGCAACATTACAAATTTATAAAGATAATATTCAAAATAAAGTTGCACCCTTCAAAAATAACAGAAATCTTAGACAAACATCAATACTTCCTATTCCAAAATGTAAAAAAACAATAGGACAGTTAAATCATAAATATCTCGGAGTTAAATTTTTTAATTCACTACCTGAAAAAATCAGAAACATGAACAGTAACATAAAACAATTTAAAACTCAGCTTAAAACTTATACTGAAAATTTGAACTGAATAAAAAATAATAAATTGAACCAATATAATAACACCCCCCATACACACAAGCCCTGCTTATTTATGGGGGTACATCAAATACATGTATTATGTAATTAATTATTGTAAAAAATATATTATAATTTATTTATCTTTTTGTAAATAAATAAAAAAATAAACAAAAAAATGGCTTATTACTTATTACGTTATATCGAAAAGAAGTCAAGATTTATGATTTTTTTTACATTAGCTCCATACAGGAGGCCCTAAAGAAAATAATTCCCCTCGGGGCCTGTGTCATCTTCGGGAATGATGTGTGGAGGGTCTTTTAAGGAAGAGAAGGAAAAAGGTATGAGGGATGGCCGATGGGTAGGAATTTGGAGGTCAGTACGTCCAGGAGAGATGGACGGATGATTCCGCCCATCCCACTGCGGTCAAAATGTCTCTCTCAGCCAGTCTCTCCCCCACGAAGTAGGTGGGCAGGTGCAACTACCGCCAAGACCAGACAAACCTCACTCCTTGAACTCGGGCCACCCTGCTAAGTCGCCAAACATAGCTAACCACTTGGGGTAACCTATGGCAGAAGTGTTGGTTTTTCAATAAATGGTTATCGGGGCGGCAGTACCCAAACCGCCACCCAAAATAATATGGTAGGTATATGGACGCGGGTGACATTTTCTAGATTTCGCGTTAGGTACCTTCGAATAGTTGGGTTTTGGAACATTTACTTTTGTTCCAGAAATTCTTAAAAATTACCAAGGTAATCATTTTTGATATTATCTGATCTGACCAGAACTCCGTTCCACAATACTAGTAGTGAGTAAGTATTATTATTAACTTCTACTACTGTACGGTGACGTCATTCAGAGCATTTCTTTACAAACTGAACGTAATAATATTATTGTATGTACGTCATCACCGCCAAGTAATAATGGAGGCGAGCCTAATCGTGCATTATGTAAACACATTTAGTTAAATACAGTCATTACATGCGCTCTTCTAGTGCCAGTCTTCTTGGGTGGGAGACCTCTACAGAATACAGAATGCCTACCAGTAATAATAATAATAATAATATTTGGCTGATTTATAAAGCGCCGTTTTCGTGAAAAATCACCTCAAGGGCGCTGTACATATAAGCATATAATCAAGCATATAATCAAGCGCTGTACATATACCCAATAGCTAGCACCAAGAAAGCCAGTAGCAATTCTAATTTATTTAATTCTTAAAAATAAGATACTTAAAGAAAACTTATATTTTTAGCTATTTTGATGAAGTGATGGTACAACATGGCAGAGATCATTTCGGCATTGTTATTAAACTAAGGAATGATATCACTAGGTAACTTGTCTACAGTACCCACTTGATGTCATCCTTTAGTTTGTGGAACGAACAAACGGAAAATTCTTTTCTACTTCATTTACTGACGACCGGCGTGGTCTAGGGGTACGTTCTGGACTCGCAATCCGAAGGTCGCGGGATCGAATCCCGGCGTGGACAAATAAATTTTATTTGATTAATTTGTGTTATTTCAAAAATTAATTCATTTAAAATATAGTATATTTGCTCACGTTCCAGAGTGGAAGAAACTCTTAGTATCGCCCTGGCGTAAGACCACCATTCAGAATTGAAACGTTGCTTGAAATGGCTTTAGCCGTGTTTGGTGACCAGATCTAAATAGCCAGGTACTTCCCCATCTTCCTCTTCCCAATCTCTTTTCCCTCCCCGCCACCTTCAGCCTCACGACATACCCCAATTGGGGATGCCATAGTCTCACTGACTCCAGACGGGAGCTGTGAGACTATGGCACGACATGACATATTTATACGTTAATACCTATAAATTATTATTATAGGTATTAACGTATAAATTTATGCTAGAGACAAACTCAGCTGTAAAAGCGCCATCGTCATTTGGCCTGACGAGTTTGAGAATGCGTACGGCGAGCGATATGCTCAAACAGCCCAAGCCAAATAACGCTGGCGTTTTTATAGCTAAGTATGTCTTCGAGGCAAAAATGAGCGAATACCTTCGGAATGTGCCTACCTCGATGTCATTTAAAGCTTCTTTCGTACGCTGCGCATAATTTCAATTTTAGAGGCATGTACCGCCGCCCCGGGAACCATTTTTGGATAACCAACATCCTTGCCCTAAGTCACCCCTAGTGATTCGCTACGATTGGTGACTTAGCAGATAATGGTTAACGTAGAATCCTAGACCTATCTTAGACCTCTCCAGCTGGACCCTCTCGACCCATCATCGCCTTGCATTGCAGTGGGGGGGGGGGGGGGGTGGATTCATGTGTCCGCAACATAGGTCCTCAGGATTTTCCTCAGGACCTTCTGTGGATCTAATATAAAAAAAATGTCAACATAAGCTCGAACCGAGCCACGAATTATGGAAGAACAAAGAAATCGCAACCTGCTTTTTGTGCCGTTTGCGGTTGCACCGTTCTTTTCCCATAATTCGTGGATCGGCTAGCAAATTCGGGTCGCGTGTGTATTTGCAGCCAAATCGATCTCAAAATGCTGCCTTGCCGAGAGTTAGGTTTAGGTGGGTACCTAGGTACCTAAACCTACAGGTGTAGATTCCGAAACCTTCCTGATAAAGTACAATTGTTTATTCAGTATTTATTTCCTAAAGATGTAATTTATTTTGTCCTCTTAAAAATAGTAAAAAAGTCCTGTAAAAAAATACTACAAAATTTTGGAATGTAAATCGATGTTTTTGTGTTCGGTGTGTTAATTTTAGTGAGTGGAGACATCTATGAACACTGAAGAAAAGCTTTTCGTTAACAATTTTTTCGTCAAATAAATAGACATCTGTTTTATGAAATTAAAGTTGTTTTACTGCCATCTCTGGGTGAGTAGAATATTTATTTATTGAAATGGTGTGCAACTTTGCTAATAGCATTATAGTTAATCTACTCAAACATAGATGTCAGCAGTAGTAATTTTTGACCGAAACAATAATTTTTTCATTTCAACAAAATTGGTGAATAATGGGAATTTATTTTATTTGCAAGACATGTTTGCTAGCTAGTCCACGTATTATTTACAAACATGAAAATTATCATAATTTATAAAAGAATATTTATTTTTTATTTCTATTCTTGAACATACAAAATACAGATTATTACATCAGTTTACATAAGAGTAGTAATAAGAAAAAAAATGTTAATCATCCGTAACTGTATGTATATAGGTAAGTACCTAGAAGTATTTCGTGAACACCTCACTAGGCGAACCTGTGCTGAGGTGTTATATATTATAAATAATTTTATGAAAATTAGACCCTATATACATACGCAAAATGTGAGCGGCTACCAAGCCGTGAACTGTTTTCGTAATTTTGTGAGACCCTTAAACAATACCATACACGAAGTGAAGTTAATATGAAAAAATCATACAATATTGAATAAAAAAATTACAGATTGACAAAAATGGGCGCAAAATTGTTAATTTTTGACGGAGTTTACTCCTTCTGCTTCGTGAATGCAAAATATTTGGATTACTTGCGTAATGATTATAAATGCAATCTGTTATAGCTATTATACCACATTATAATAATCATGAATTATATATAAAACGTTATGAAAATGTCTTTGTATCACAGTGATTATCCAGTATTCTAACTGGATGACGACCGCACTTGATTTATTTTACAGAACAATAAATTGTCACATTGGTAGAAAGAAATTCCACTGGGCAATAAATACGCCCGTATAAATTTTATTTGCAACCGCTCTTGCCCGATTTTGCCGGAGATTTAAAAAGAAATTTAAAAAAATGTACGGCGATTTGCCTTATTTTTTACGAAAACAGCCTAAAATAGCAAATCCACTTAATTTTTAGGCTCCGTAGCATGTGAAATCAAGGTCAACGCCAGAGCTCACCGTTCAAGGACTTTGTAGATTTTCGTGGTCGCGTGTCCGTTGTGAGGAGATAAATGAGATGGGGTAGATTTAGGTTTTCAGTTATAAAAACGACTAGCCATTTCTAGAAACTTTTCAATTTCGAATGCTGATCTTTCACCGGAACGACATATAAATACCTAGAGTCTGTCAAATAAGAGTAGAAAATATAAAAAATTGAACTACAAAATTTGTAGGCTGGCAACACCAATTTACCTGTAAAATATTCTTTTAAAGTGCAATCACACTAAAAATGCAGAACACCGTATACACATTTAAAAATACATTTTTTGTTCCTAAAAAAAAACATCGAGGAAGCACTGTTGTTAAGGCGATCCAATAGTTCAGGAAAAAATCGAATTCGGAGTTCACGCCCTTTATGGGAGGAGTTTAAAAATACTTGAGAAAAAGCTTTTGGAAAGGTTGGAAAAGGTATTTGATAATTTTTTTTTACATGTTGATTTCGTAAAGGCCCGTAAAAAATATTAATTCCTCTTTTATGAATTGTTTATTGTAGTAAAACTGAAATTTAAAATTTATTTCACATATCTAAGCGACGCGGAGTCACACGTCTGTTTCCCGCTCCTGCCGGGAGGTGACTGATACGAAATAGGTGTGCCCACTGCATGGTTCTTGTGCCCATGCCATAAGGATCACTTCAAGAATCCAAATTCGTAGAGTGCGGGCCGTATTGATTGATGTCAAAAATAATCATTTTTTTTGCGATTATTATAAAATAAACTGAATTTGCCACATTATACAATAAAACCATATCCGAAGAGGGGTTTATAAATAGGAGAGTTTGGACTTGAAAATGTTTTTTATAGACCTTTTACTTCATTTTTTTATAGGCTTATTAAAAGACTTATAAAAAAAATGACCGATGTTTTTAAGGGCCAAGGCATGTTCTACACGCAGTATTTAATTGAAGCATCTATAATACTTCTAAGCGATCAAATTTTCAAAACAAAAATACATAATTTTGTATGATTTTGCATTTTTTACTATGGCTTCATCTTAAGGTACACTGTTGACATAATTTGATTAAATTGTGTTTTACAAAGTGATTGGCTTTAAGTTAATTTAACATAAATTTGAATTTAACAGTAGGTAGAAAGGAAGAATCATTAATGGTGAGTTTAGTTACACTACTTTTAGATCTGAATTAGTTAAATATATTCAGATCTAAAATTAGAGACATGATCTAAAGCCTGGACAACGCTAGAGTGTACTTTATATTTTATTACAATATCGTTATTCCTCATTATGTTAACATAAAATTGTAAAGATATAATAATAATATACCGATATGCAATTCTAATTTGAGATCAGTGGAATGAAATAATATTTTTTTCACTGTTACTCCTTTTTAATTTTTAATTAAAATGTAGGTAAATGTAGCTTTAGATAAACACCATGATTATATTTTTAGTATTGCCATTTGAACGACAGTGGCGCCCTCATGTGTTTTCTACTCTTATTTGACAGATTGTACCTATTGTGTAAAATAAAATATGTAATTAGAAAAGATACACAAACAATAAAAGACAGAAAACCAATAAAAAAAACCACTTTAAGATGAAGCTATACTAAATAATGCAAAATCATACAAAATCGTATGTTATTGTTTTGAAAATTGGATCGCTTAGAAGTATTATAGAAGCTTCTATTAAATACTACGTGTAGAACATATCTTGGCCCTTAAAAATTTCGGTCAGTTTTTTTACAAGTCTTTTAATAAGGCTATAAAAAAATAAAATACAACGTTTTTTCTATCGAGGGAATTTCATATAATTGCCCTTTCGGCGCGGCGTGGGGAAAGTAAAATATCGTCTTCAAAACTAACACATATTTTTTAAATGGTTTTAAAACTTACAGTATTTGAATAAAATATGTAATAAATCGGTAGAAATGCGGGAAGCTGGGTCTGTATAAGACAGTTATTTAGCATATAACTTACTACATTGTATATTATATTATTATTTAAAGTACCGAACGGCAGAACAGACGTCTTGGCAAAGCATAGCATGACGAGGGGAGTGGTGCTGTTAAATGAAATTGCAAACCATTTGGATGTAAGTGACTATTCTTTATATGCCTTAAAAACATTATTGAAGAGTCACTTGCCTAAATGCTGATAGGGTAACTAAATTGTACTGTAATTGGACTTATTCGGTTGTACAATAATAATAAAATAAAAAATAAAAAAAATAAAAAATTTGATTAAATTGTGATTATATAGTATAGTTTACCTGATATAGTTTTACATGACAAAATTAAAAAAATAACTTATATCATTGATGTAGCTATTCCAAATTCCTGTAATATTCAAAAAACTATTTCTGAAAAAATAAGAAAATACACAGATTTAGGAAATGAGATTAAAAGAATTTGGCATTCTCGGACTATAAAAATATTGCCATTTGTTATTTCGGCCACTGGCATAATACCTAGGAATCTGATTCAAAATTTAAGCATATTAGATTTGTCAAAGAATTTGTATATAAAAATGCAAAAATCAGTCATTTTAAATACATGTAGGATTACAAAGGATTTTTTAAATATTTATATTGAGGGATCGGTAGGATTTATAGGTTCAATTAGAAATGCCACAGAGCCGAACCCTCTGATATGAAAATATCTGGAGTCGGTGAATTATATTCCCATTTGGTCTCTAGTAGGTTGACATGTTGTTCTTGTATTGTTTTGTATTTATAATACTTATATAGTGCAATTGCATAACGTGGATTCACTAGATGATCATTTGGGGAAGTGTATGAAAGGGTTTAGTTTTTCCTTCTTTTTTTTTTTTTTTTTTGGGGGAAAATTTAACCCGGACATTTAAATCTGGTGCGTAAAAAATATTGAAAGCTACTAACACTTGGGAGGCCGCGCAAAAATTTAATACCTCTTACCAATAATTGTTGACCGTGCTCTCAAATATTGATAACTGACCATAGATGACGGATTTAGTCGATATCGTATTGTTATAGGGTTTTATCGATCGTACATATTAGATCTCCTGATATAGTTTCCATACGGAGATCTATAAGAAAAATCGTATATAAAACGCCCACCAAGCGGTATTCACATAAAAATGAAAAAATAAAATATCATTATCCTCTCTTGTTAGGTAGGTAGACCTATTATTAGTAGAAACGTCATCACAATATTGTTAGCAATTCCTTCAACCAGATCTCACAGAATCAAAAATGATCATGTCATAAATGGAGTTAAAAAAATGATGTCTGATAAATATAATATCAGAGGCGGTCTCGGAGAGAAGATGAGGAATCTGCAAGTCACGTTAGCAGACAAATTTCGCCCTTATCGCCGGTACCTTTATAGTTGAGATCTCAAATTAAAATCGTTTGTTTGATTAGGTCGCTTCTCCCGGGCGGTAACTTGCGTCATTGTTAGATTGACCACTGCAGTAGAGTGAATTTTATTAAAAAACAAATGTTTTTTTTTCTCTTTAAAGTCGTCCACTATCTGTTTTCGTTACTCATATTATCAAATAGTCAATCATTAAAAAAATGTGTAAAATTTGATGGCTAATATATGTATGTAGGTACTTTTATAATCGGGTGTATTATCGAGGCACCTGACTCGCATCATGTTGTCATTTTTGCCTCACCTGTTTTTAAATTACTATTGTATCATTTTATAAACTTAAGGCAATTCAATAGTTCAGGAAAAAATCTAAATCGGAATTCACGCCCATTATGGGAGGAGTTCAAAAATACTTTAGAAAAATCTTTTGGAAAGGTTGGAAAAGGTATTTTAGATTTTTTTTTACAGGTTGATTTCGTAAAGGCCTGTTAAAAATATTAATTCCTTTTTTACGCATTGTTTATTGTAAGAAAAGGGAAATTTAAAATTGATTTCACGAAACTAAGCGACGCGGAGTCACACGACTGTCTCCCGCTCTATCCGGGGCGTGACTGATACGAAATAGGTGTGCCCAGTGCATGGTTCTTGTGTCCATGCCATAAGGGTCACTTCAAGAATCCAAATTCGTAGGGTGCGGGCCGTATTGATTGATGTCAAAAATAACAACGAGAAAATGCATATTTTATTTTATTTTGGAAGTTCGGGCGTAAATATCAACTTTCTTTGCGATTATAATAAAAGAAACTAAATTTGCCACATTATACAATAAAACCAAATCCAAAAAGGGGTGTATAAATAGGAGAGTTTGGACTTGAAAGTGTTTTTTATAGACCTTTATTTTTTTATAGGCTTATTAAAAGACTTATCAAAAAAATTACCGAAATTTTTAAGGGCCAAGATATGTTCTATACACGCAGTATTTAATTGAAGCTTCTATAATACTTCTAAGCTATCGTATTTTCAAAACAAAAGCATACGATATTCTGTGAATTTGCATTATTTACGTAATTTGCATTATAGCAACATCCAATAGTCCAGGAAAAAATCGAAATCCGAATCCACGCCTCTTTTTGGAAGGGATTTAAAAATTGTATTTATCCTGATATCTTGTAGTGTACCTTACGATCTTTTAAATAAATTGTTATTAACAAATATATATGCCCAGCATGGTGGTCGAAAATTCCCCAAATTATGTAACCACCAAAGCAACGAATAAAGAATTTTTTTACTTCCTTATTAAATAAATAAATTCATCATGAAATTTAAAAAAAATACATACGAATATTATTTTTGGTCTGGCGGTTTTCCGTTATTATAATTATTTTTTAACTTTTCTTTGTTTTTTTATCTCCTAGCCAGGAAACTGGCACACTGTTTGTTGTTTTATTTTAAAAAGATATAATTTCAAATATTAGATAGTTAATCTGGATTATGTTTAGACAGTTTTCTAGCTCGTAACTGTATAATATTAAGTATCTAATGAAAAAAAAGCCTTTAAATTTATTATTTTTTTTTATTATTTATTTATTGGATTATAAACTAATTATTGTATTTTGTTGTTTTTTTAAATATACACATTTTTCTAATAAAAAGGAATACACGAAACTACTCTGTTTTGCTAGTCAAATAATGCATTTTTTCTTTGTAAAAGTTATGGAACCTCAAATGGTTATGGTTTATTTTGTTAGTTTTTAACTTGGATACTTGGATATTTTAAAGCTCAATAGCTCAAGGTGGAAATAAAGCTGCGAACCGAAAATAGATTTATTAAAGTACAAAGAAATTTCATGACTCAAAAACAAAACGTATGAGAATTTTTACAAAAAAATATATTCTGTTTTATTGGATAGGTATATCAATAAATTACCCACATATATTAATGATATAACCACGTGATATTAGTTTTTAGGAGCATTATACGTTTGTTTAAACACATTGAATATTCGAATAAATTTATTGAAATTCTTTAACAAATATGCTTGGAATGCATCCATCTCCGCACGCCACTGTCCAATCCTCGGCGTACAATAAAGGATTATGATTCGATAATTAAATAATAGAGATGGGAAAAAACGGACACAAAAAATCTCTCGATGATTTATGATCCATAAGTAGACGAAATAACAGATACAGCCTCTCTTTGTCATGTTCTACTCGAGCTAGTCTCGATAAAAATATATATATTTTAATATTATTGTGATCGAAATAAAATGGTTTAATTTTTAAAGAGTTGGAAGGTACTGATTGCACATTATCTACGATTATATTTTATTAATGTTTTTTTTTTATGTTTTTTTTCTGATTGATTTGCGTTTGGGTGGTAGAGTTTCAATGAACAATAATTATTGGTTATGTGTGGTTGTATACAAGAAGTCAATTACTTTGAAATTATTCAAAATGATTTCTTGGAAGGTTTCTGGTATGCTATAAACCACATTGATTTACAAAAAAAATCAACATTACAGGTTTGAATAACAGAAATTATTAATAATTATTGCAATTAAATTATGTTTACATTCGTGTTTTGTAATCGTATTTGTTTTATGTGATAAATACCGCAGACCCAGAAAAATCGTGGGATATTATCATAATTGTAATATTTTTGAAGCTGTTAGTCATATATATTTATATTTCTCAGGATCATTGCTTTTCAAAGGAAGAATTTTACCTATGCAATGTTAAGGCGATCAAATCGGTTTCACGGAACCAAGCGACGCGGAGCCTAACGTCTATTCCCCGCTCCGTCCGGGGCGTAACTGATAAAAAAATGGGTGTGGCAAGTGGCAAGTATCTAGTCCTTGGGTGGACAGCATCAAAAAGTTCGGGCGTAAATATCAATTTTTTTGCGATTATTATAAAAGAAACTGATTTTTCCACATTGAACTATGAAACCATATCCGAAAAGGGGTTTATAAATAGGAGAGTTTTGGACTTGGAAGTGTTTTTAATAGACCTTATACTTTATTTTTTTCTTGGCTTATAAAAATATGACCGATATTTTTGAGGGCCAAAATATGTTCTACGCGGAGTATTTAATTTTTATTGATGTTAATTATTTTTCAAAGAGGTGTTGAGTTGACTTGATTCTGAGTTGGCATGGAACCAAAAATACAAGACACGTTATATTCACACTAAACGATAAAAAAGTAACATTGCTTATAAAAAGATTAGCCATTAAAATATTATGTTTGTATATGAACGGGCCGCTAAAACATGTCCACTGGACTTATAGTTCAGTGAAACCATGCACATTGTCTCAGTAATGAATCTTCACTCAATTAATTCAAGTATGCATCTGCCAAACATTTAAACAAATTAAATACATATTTCGATTAAAGAATTATTAATCATACAAAAAAATATTTTGTTACCTTCTTTCCTGATGCGATAAGTACTTGGTTCCAATTTTGAATTAAAAGTTCATTGAACTTGAATAAGCTTTAATGTGATTCTTCCTACTTTTACTATGGTGGTGATTGCTTGAGTCTTTTTCTTGCCAATAATGGCCAAGCTAAAAACGTTGACGACACTTTCATAATGGGTTGGCAGTTGAATCGACAAAACCAAAGTCCGGATTGCGCAAGTAAATTTTATTTAATTATTAATAATAAAAATAATAATAATAATAGCCTTTATTCAGACAGTAAATTACATTACATTATTATTTATAATATTTATAACACTTATCATGCATCGACTCCCTGTTTGTATGTCACAAGTTGACAAGGCCTCCTCCAACTGTCGCCATTTCTCGCTATCATTAGCTATTCTTGTCCATGTACCACCTGCTATGGCTTGATGTTTGTATGATTTTTGTTATATTTCAATTATTTTTCTTTGTGTTATTTCAAAATAAATCGATTAAAAATCATTGAAGTATTGTGGTTACCTGCCTACTCGTAAAAGATACTCTAGTTCCCAGTTGTTTCACAGAATTTGAACAACCCTTCAAATGACATAGTTGATTTCCAAGTTTTATGAAAGTTCTAGTCAAGTTTTGTTACCATTTTACATTTCAGTCATAGTACAATAAAATAGAGCAACTTTGAAATATGATGAATTTTTCAAATTCTGTGAAACAACCTGTCCTAAATACCGCCATGGTGAAAGACCACCATTTAGAATTGAATCCTTGTTTGAAATGGTTTTAATTTAATTACACGATAATTATATTTTACGTGGGTACTTCTTGTATTTATTAGGTATCTAAACATATTTAAGTAAGCCAACATTAAATTACTTTACAGGATGTTCTTTCGTATTTTGTACTCATTGCTATAAGATAAATGAGCCAAGTAAAGGTATGCGAATTGCGCTACTCTCTCAGATCTCTTTATCATGATTGGTCTCAGCCACCGGGTAGAGGTATTTCGTTGTCAAAATGCTTAGTGGAAATATTTTGAATGAGACGTATCTACTCACGGTTATGTTGATGGTAATAAATTGAAAAACACTTGATAAACTTTTTTAAAAATTGCGATTCTTACTGCCAGTGGAATTAAGGCATTTTTTTTATTTATTTTGGATTTGTATGCCTATTAATTTCATAATCATGATTACGATTTAAGCATATTAATGATTTTTTTTGTTAAATCATCAAATTAGATCGACACACAAGGGCCTCGGAAAAAAATGGGGATATTGTGTGGGGGGTCTTTTTAGAAAAGGAAATTCTGGAAAGGAGTTATGAGGGGTGTTTGGAAATCTGGGGGTAAGTGTGTCCAGGAGTAACAGTCGTATGAATCTAATCCTCCCACTGCTGCAGTGCAAGGCGATGTTCCGAGAGAGACCAGCTGGAGAGATAGAACGGTCTCCCGATCCTGTAAAATGACTGTAAAAAACATTTTTATTTTTTACATTAACTCCACACAGGAGGTCCTGAGGAAAATAATTTCCCTCAGGGTCGAGGGTATTTTTCAAAGTCTATTATAGATGGTATTTTGGAGCTCCAGACCAGAGGTGGCTGCCAAATTCAACCGTGGGGCGCACTTGTGATTTGTACAGGGTTAGCAGTTGTGTACTATTAAAGTATCTGCGGGCCCTGTACAGTACGCCTAGTTTTTGGGAGGCTAACTTTACTCTGGCTTCGATAGAGCCCCCATACCTGAGCTGGTCACTTAGGGTTACACCAAGCATATCAATGGAGGGTCTGTTCGAAAGATTGCTAACGTTGAAAGATACTAGATACAGATACATTTATTAAATAAACAAAATAATTTCTCAAAAATGTCAATAAAGAAGGGTAAACAACAAATATATGTTAATAGTTGTAGTTGCGAACTTAAAAAAATTTTAAAAATGAGGATCAGAAAACAGTCCACTTTAGTTTTTTTTTTAAATTTATGAGTAAAACCTCAAATTGTAATATATATTTCAATCAAGACAATTTTAGTGAAACTCAATCGAAAATCTGGAAACAGAAAAATCAGAAAAAGATATTGGCACCTCTGGGACTATGTAGAACCCAAGACCTTCGGTTTTCCGAGCCGCTGCTCTAGCAACTGCGCTAATGTGTCTCTACCCATTTCTGTCATTTTTAACTGTATCATACTTCGACTAAGAACCACCAACTTCATTTCCTTATTATCATTATCAACATTACGTTCATTATCCAAAAGTATGATAAAGTTAAAAATGACCGAATTGGATAGGGATACCTTAGCGAGGTTGGTAGAGCAGCAGTTCGGAAAGCCGAAGGTCCTAGGCTCGAGCCCCAGAGGTGCCAATATTTTTTTTTGGTTTTTCTATTTTCAGATTCTCAATCGAGTTTCGCTAATATTGTCTTTATTTAATTAATTGGTCTAATTTAGCATTGTTTCTGTTTGTCTGGCATTGTTAACTTAATATTCGGACCATAATTGTAAATTGTACGTTTTAAATGTTCGTAATGTATCAGTGTATAGTGAATTAGACTTTGGCCACAGTAATCTCCGACACATTGTCGGCATAACCGACTGATTTATTATTGATTAAGTAAGATCAGTTATTATTAATAAGTGATCGATGATTAGGCGATATTTCCCCATCAAATAAGGCCATACTCCTCTAAAGCCTCTTGCCCACAGAGAGTACCTATCCACCACTGAACAGGCAATATAAACTAGAAATGCCATAATACATTGTATTCATTGCAAATATAGATTTATTTAGTTATTTATTTACGCCTATTTAGGCTTTTACATATGTATATATAACAATATTAACGAAATTATACTAGTAAATAGTGCAGGAAACTACTGTTTAAATCACTTGCACAAAAATAAATACAAAGTAAAAATATTAGGTATTGAATTTGAACCACACAGGATGTAGGTACAAAATACAAAAAATCCGAAATAGTTTTTTTTCCTTCAGCCAACAAAATACTGCCAATGTGTTAGTCAATTTATTTATTTATTTATTTATTTATTGTAAGAAACAAACAGCAGTTTTATACAGGATGTTAAAAATGAAACGGTTAAAATTGAGGTAAGCCAAAACAGTTTCTTATGCTAATGGTTATTATGATATAATACAAAATTTTAATTGAAAATGAAATTAACAAAAATATATAAATGTAAGTATATTAGAAGGAAGAAGGAATAGGAAAGGGCAAGAGGCAGAGGAAGATGGGATGGGGACAGGAGATGCTCATGCTGTACCTTTTCTATAGCTGTGCATTAATTTAATTCACATTTGTGGTCGTACGCTTGACTTCGTATCGGTATTTCACAAGAGTATTATTAAGAATATCGATATTGTTAAATTGCGTGTTATATTGCGCGCATATGCGGGGTATTGGAGAATTTTTTCAAAGGTTGGTTCTGTACGCGGGCAAATGAAAACAATGGTTTAGTCTGGTTGGTCTTGCAGGTATGTGAATTCTTAAATAAGTTACGAGTTCAGGAGAGTCCAGGCCGTTATTCAGAATTTTGTATAAAAATATTTGATCAGATCAGTGGAGTAAAGTTGTGAAATTTTAAGGATTCGGTGTTATTTGCAAAGAGTAATTTGAATTTATAATTTATGTGTTTAAAAAATTTGTTTTGTACACTTTCGATTCTGTCAATATGGCATTGGTAGAACGGTGCCCAAATTAGTGTGCAGTATTCTAAGTGGGGGCGAATATACGTGGTGTAAAGGGAATACATAGTTTTAATATTGCGAAAAGGTTTAGATATGCGAATTATAAATCCCAATATCTTATTTGCTTTGTTGATTACTTCGTTAATATGTTTGGTAAAATTTAGTTTTACATCTAGTACTACCCCAAGGTCACGGATTGATTCTATTTCATTGATATGTGTATCATGAAAGTTATAATTAAAAGAAATTTTATTTTTGTTACGCGTAAAAGATAATTTGTTGCACTTAGAAATGTTTATGATTAATTTGTTTAATTTACAGTATGCAAAAAGACGATTTAGGTCTTCTTGAAGTTTTATGCAGTCATTGATAGATTTGATTACTAAGTATATTTTTTTGTCATCTGCATATGCAAGGTAGTTAGCATGTAAAAAACATTTATAAATATCAAATATATATACATTAAACAATAATGGTCCCAGGTGGGAACCTTGCGGTACGCCAGAGGGCACAGTAAAAAAGCTAGACTTAGTTCCCTCAACTGATACGCACTGTAGTCTTTTCTGCAGATATGAAGTTAGCCACCTAAGTAAGTCGCCATGGATTCCTAGTTGGTGTAATTTTTTAATGAGGATAGAGTGGTTAACTTTATCGAAAGCTTTCGAGTAATCTGTGTAGATGACATCTACTTGGTGTCCATTATCCATATTGCTTGTTAAGTATTCAGTAAAGTTGACTAAGTTTGTTAGTACTGACCTTTTTTGTAAAAAACCATGTTGTTGATTTTGTATGCTGCGGACAATAGTTATATAAATTTGATCGTACACAATACGCTCAAAGAGTTTGCTAAATACTGTGAGTATTGAGATTGGGCGATAATTTGCAATGTTACTTTTTGAACCAGTTAATAGCTTTATCAAAATATTCCCCTATTTGATGGAAAAAACTTCAATAAGGTATGCTTATATAATAAAATTGATGTACTAAATATATCAACAACATCGGAGTATTTGTTTCCAAGCTGTTGAATCCATCGCATAGGAGTATAATATTGGCTTGTTGACTTAGAATTGCTACAATAATATGGTAGGTACTGTCTTGTGACTGACCTGCCTGGAGTATGAAAAGATTTTAATGATGTCGCCACTGCCTTAGTACCTCTTGGTTCTAGCTAATTTAGAATGTGCTGTGCCTCTCTTGCTACCTGGCATCGTATATCTCCATCACTTTTATTTTATAAATATGATTCTTAAAACGATTTTCATGTATATTACAGATTTCCTAATCCTATGCACATGAAATAATTTGCAATAATATATTTTACACTTCTTGTCTAAAATGACTCTCCCCTTCGTGACCAATGTTGAAAATATCAGGAGACCTAGTGATATCATATAGCAGCGTCATACCTTTTGTCATGCTATGCTGGACCAGCAGGTCCGTTCTGCCACGTGGAATATGCAGCAGGTCGTAATAAGGGTCGACCGAGATCACGGTCTCGGTCTCGGCGTTCTCAGCTACAAATTCTACCGAGAACTCTGTCTCGGTTCTCGGCGAAAAATCGCCGAGATTCTCGGCCATAACCGAGACCGTTGTAAGTAAGTACGGTATAGGATAATGGGATTCAAATCTACGGCGCGCGTCCACATTAGTCACTTGGTATCAGTGCGTGGGAAAGCTGTCGATTGTGATGAAAGTTTTTATCAGTACCACCTACTAATGTAGCAAGTGAACAGCTCTTTGGTAGAGCTGGTCAATTATACAACATGAGGCGACACTCTTTGAAGGGTGAAAATGCAGAAAAAATGTTTTTTATGTGCTACAACATCATGTTGTTCAATTTTGATTATTAAAACTATTAAAAACAAATTATTATTACATACTTAAATATACTATATTATTCAAAAATAGTGCATTTTAATTTTTTTTCTCAATTTATCTATTCTCGGTCTCGGCTCTTGGTCTCGGCCGAGATTTTAATTTATTCTCGGTCTCGGCCAAGAACAAAAACCTGTCTCATTCGACCCTTAGATCGTAGTGCCGACCCTGGCGGTAGTTGTTTGAAATGAACATGTATTATTGAAGTGATAACTTCTTTAGCCGTTCCGTTGTGATTTAAAACTCGATGAAACGAAAAAGCAACACGAAAAAGAGACAAACACATACATCTATAGGATTTAGCCTGCGAGAGAATGAGATAGAATAAACGGTCTCCTCTTTGTGCGGTGCTTCGTAGCCTACCTCTTGTCGTCTTTAGTTTTCTGAAGGTTTCAATTCTACTGCGTGTGAATTGCACACTTGTAATTTTTGAAGTGAAAACTTCTTTAGCACCGTTGTGATTTAAAACTCGATGAAACGAATAGTAGCGACACTTAAAAATAAATATCTATTGGATTTAGCCTGCGAGAGAATGAGATAGTATAATCGTTCTTCTCTTTGTGCGGTGCTTCGTAGCCTCCCCACTCTTGTCTAATTTTGTTTTCTAAAGGTTTCACTTCTACCGCGTGTGTATTTTTTTTATTTGCTGTTACTGATATAACATTGATGATATAACGAACTTCTGGATTTAAAATTTAAGCAAAGAATGGTCAGACTTTTAAATCACGAAACACGCCCACATCGCACTTCTTGCACTCTCTTTATTTTGTACTACCTGCCGCTTATGGAGGTACAACCTTAATTGTTAAGTTGTTAGTAAGATATACAAAGTTGATGAATAATGAACTTGACTCCGGAGACGGGGAGGAAAAAAATAACAAGATTTTCAGCGTGGAATTGAAAGTTTTTTTAGCGTAATTTGAAATAAAATGTTGGGAATTTCTCTTTGATTCAATACCGCTAGTTATAATGAATTTGGAAGTATGAAATTTAAACAATACCTCAGTATTTTTAACTAGTTTTTAAATTATCAGTCTAATAATACAAATTGTGAGGTTCCCACCAAGCGCATTGGGTTCAACCCTTTGCTAACCAAGTCCTCCATCAATGTAAATAGATTATTTTCCGCTTATAATTATAGTAGCAAGAGGAAAAGAAAAGATAAAAATTATACTACTGAGAATTTTAATCAAATACGTAGGTACCCTATACTATATTTTCCCAACTTTCTAGTTTTTGTAGAAAATATCTGAAAAAATATTACCTGTTTCAGATTGTTTTCTGTTAATAACCAACCAACCACACCGTTTCACCCCAGGAGTAGGCAGATAGGACTGACCACAATGCAACTTAGTCTTGGCACACACTCCTTGCTTCATTCACATTCACACATCGTCTCATACATATTCTTCTATTATTCTGATTCTTGACATGGCCCGACTCAATCTAATTCATCTGGTCTTCCTCGGGCGTCCTCGACGTCCTCTACCATTTACATTTGCGTCATATATTCTACCTATACTCCTTTTCTAGTTCATTCGCTATACATGCCTAAACCGTCTGAGCATCCCTTTCTTAATCTTACTCATTACATCAGCCTTACCAGTCTTTGTGGATCTCCACATTTTTCACACGATCATACATGGTTTTACCACACATTCGCCTCAGGGTTATCATTTCTGCAGCATTCAGTTTGTGGCAACAATATTGTGATATAGTTATATAGAGAAAAGCAACAAAGCGCCGGCCTCCGTGGTCGAGGGTAAGGATCTTGACTCGCAATCTGAAGACCACGGAATCGAGTCCCGGCATGCGTAAATAAATTTTATTTGATTATTTTGTGTTATTTCACAGTTGATTCATTAAAAATAATATATAGTATATTTTCGGCACGTTCCAGAGTGGAAGATACTCTCAGTATCACCCTGGTGTAAGACCACTGTTCAGAATTGAATCGTCGCTTGAAATGGCATTAGCCGTGTTGGGTAACCAGATCTGAATAGCCAGGTACTTCCCCACTTTCCTCCTCCCCATCCCTTTCCCATCCCCACTACTTTCAGCCTCACTACATACCCCAATAAAGGATAACCTAGTCTCACTGTTTCCAGACGGGAGCAGCTGGGACTCTAGATCAAAGCATTTGTGTAAGGTGGGTAGGTACTTACCAATCATTTTCTTTTGGAGTCTTATTTTGGAAAAATAAAGTTATTCTACAAAAACCTCAAAATGCTGAAAAATTGCCGTTTAGCGCCAAAAACGTCAAAAATGGTTGGAAACTGCCATCTAGCGCTAAAATCAAATCGTCAAAAAGATCCTGCTGAATACCTATCCACAAGTTTGTATTTTCATTATCAATTCTTCACTTTTCTAAAGCAAGATGAAGACTTTTAAAAACTTTATATGAGTACTTGGCTTCATCCTTATTTTCAATGGTTTTCCCTACATCTCTTGCAGAAAACCTTTGTTATGAGTAAATTTCAGATAAACGTACGTACATCTTAAATTGTAACTACAATAACACACATTATTTAGTCAAAAGACCATTCGATGGCCAACAATACAATATTTAGAAGGGGAATAAGAAACTGAGAGGAAGGGATATAACTGATCATAACACGTTTGATTAAGATAAATCATATGTTTTGACTTGTGAAGATATTAATAAATAATGCGGCGGCTCCGGAATCGTGATCAATAAAATTTCCCCCGCTTATGTCTAACTTAATATGATTGCGGTTAATTTATTGGTACGTTTATCTAAACGGATGATTAAATTGTTAGTAATGATGGCTCCTTTCACAGCCATTTATTTTCAGATAAATTTTACGAACGTGAGATTTTTGTAGCCTTGGATTTTAAGAAGAGTGCAGATTTACCTTTTTTCGGTTGCCTTATAGATCGATTTTAAAATGGGCAATTTTATAATTAAACGAAAAATCGTACTCGAGACTAATGATGAGATGAGAAGAGATGATGTTGAACGGATGAGAGGTATCTTTTACGTAA
Organism: Limnephilus marmoratus; assembly: GCA_917880885.1. NCBI lineage: Eukaryota > Metazoa > Arthropoda > Insecta > Trichoptera > Limnephilidae > Limnephilus > Limnephilus marmoratus. Next base: position 29,295,852 of record OU862926.1, on the reverse strand, counting down.
GGCATGATAGAAAAGAGGCTATTCGTCAGAAAGGAACATCCAAAAACAGGCGATCTTCCAATTTCTGATTATATAATGTGAGCATATAATTCGAGATGTTAAAATTGGGACTATTTAAAAAAAATCATTCGGCTCTCTTTCGGTGGAAATATATTACAAAAATAATCAGTATACTTATGAATGTAAAATAGCAACATCCAGAAATCAAAAAAATATTTAAGTTATGTAAGATTATGTAGATAATAGATTAATTACAATATCCCTATGTCAATACGATATTGACTGTATCCGTCATTTATGGTCAGTTAAGAGGTCATACATTAATTACGTGATGTTTTTTAGCAACTTTTTAACCCCCTCCCCCCCTGGTGATATGTGGTGAGGTTTTAGACTATCCCCCCCCCCTCCCATACTCGAAATAACGTGATTTTTTTTAATATAAAGTATATTGAAATTTTCAGAATATTATCGTGCGTTCAACGAAAATTAAATACACGTGATATCTCATTATATCCCCCCCCTCCTTGTGATATTTCGTGATTTTTTTCCAAACCCCCCCCCCCCCTTTCGACCCTCACATGATTATTAATGGACGACCCCTTATCAATATTTGCGAGCACGGTCAGAACAGTTGATAAGAAATATTCCGACCGACGATTGACAAATTTTGGCGCGGCTTCCTGAGTGTTAGATAAGCTATCGATGTACAAAACATTTTGAATAATGTCGTTTATTATGCAAAATTTATTATTGAATGGAGATGAAATAACGACGCTCTTAGATTTGAAAGAAATCGTATTCGCGATCTATGAACTATAATAATATAGCTAAGTTCAATTTATAAATCAATTTATTAATCAATTTATTAATCAATTTATTCTGTTCGAACTTGGAAAAACGAAAGTGGTTGCACTACGACTAAATACCTCATTAACTAACTAAATACTGTTTAGTCTCAAAAAGTACATGCGAACTACCAATGTACATTGTTAAAGTTAGTATTTCAATTGGAAATTGTCAATTTATTAATTTCTGTGGCTAACGAAATACAACGCCACGCCATTACCCAACCTTTATCACCAACGCCATCTGTTAAATCAAATCCACACCGCCCGCTTGCCAGCACGCTGCCCGCTGCCCGCTTATCAACCAATTTACACAAAACCTTGACAAATTATGTACGTAAAAACCTTCCTCATGAATCATCTATATATTGGTGAAAACCGCATTAAAAACTGTTGCGTTGTTTAAAAGTTCTAAGCGCCGAGATAAAAAAACGGGCGTGACTAGTTGTGTAGCCCTTCGGTGGACGGCATAGAGTTCACTTTGAAAATCCAAATTCGTCGACTGCCGGCCGTACTGTAAAAAAACAACGCGAATATGCGTATTTTATTTTATTTTGTGAACTTCGGGCGTAAATATTATTTTTTTTGCGATTATTATAAAAGAAACTGAATTTGTTACATTAAACAATAAAACCATATCCGAAAAGGGGTTTATAAATAGGAGAGTTTGGACTTTAAAATGTTTTTTAAGGACTTTATATTTTATTTTTTTACAGGCTTATTAAAAGAAACTGACCGATATTTTTAAGGGCCAAGCTATGATCTACACGCAGTATTTAATAGAATCTTCTATAATACTTCTAAGCGATCCAATTTTCAAAACAAAAATATATGATTTTGTATGATTTTGCATTATTTAGTATGGCTTCATCTTAATCCAAAAAAGACATCTCCATTAGACATCTATTATATTACACACATCATTTTCACCAATTAAAACGTACTGACATTTAAAAAAAACGTGGAGTGACTTCAATTAAATTCCACCAATTAACAATACTAAACGCATTCCAGTTGGTACAAACGAGCAATGTTATGATTATAATCATCGAATCAGTCAAGGTCCTATCATGATTTCATTGGGGGTCCGAGCTCCGAACCCGCAACATCCTTTAAATAAGATGATGTTGATTTGGTCTGGGCCGACAGTCTCTGGAGAGACCGGTGGGGGTAGGCAGGGGCCGGTATTGGATAAAGATATCGTTTTTGATTTTGTATATGGACATGTGGACACACGGCGTCTGACCTTATAAACAGGGCTGACACAAATAAAATTGAATGTAATGAAAATCTAATAACTTCGTTTAAACCACTATACAATTTACAATATCAACATCTTCATGCTGATGAAGATAACATTGTAATTTTTTTTTTTAAATTAACATTTTTTTATAATATTGATATTTTACTGGTGTGTAATTAATATTGACATTCGAGACACTGGATCTTCGCATATTATGTAAATACTAATTATTTATAAGATTTTTTTCAATCTTTCAGTCTAAAGAAAGGAAAGCAAAGTATTATACGTAGCCAACAGGACAAGGCGTAAAAAATCAAACGAAAGAATATTGATGAAAGGCAATCACGTATTAAGCCGATCCACCTCGAAGTGTCACATTCGGAAATGGAAAAAATTATGCACTCCTTACGCAGACAGCTATAAGGTTGATATTCCCGCTTAACACCGGCTGCATATTTACATTCGTACATGCAACCAAATCGCCAAAATGCACATTTTTTTTTGTGAATTTCAGTCACATAATTAAAATATTTTCGTTTCTAAATTTAAAGAACTTAATTTTCCCCCATGTGCAATAAAATCGAATCCGAAAAGGAGGTAAGCAGGAAATTTTACAAATCAAAAAATTTTGTGCAGGCATGCTTCTTAATTTTTTTCTGCACTTATACTTATATACTGTATAAAAAAACAAATTAAATGTCGAGATGTGTTCTGCTCACAGTATTTAATTGAAAAATTTATTACCTATATAAGAAGTCAATTTTTATGGAATTTGAATTGCTTCGTTTTTTATAGACGTTTTTGAAACCAATAATAAATTCGACATTATGGAACAGGCAACATGACGTCTTGGTCAATATTTGGAGCTTAAAAAAGAAAGTTCAAGTGTCTATAGCTCATGATGGAAGTTACATAGAAATACCAAACAGAAACATCTGCTCTCACCGTTCAAAAGTTTTTATGACCACTTCAATGAGAACGAACAGCGTAATTATTATGAAAGTAATAACATCACTTAATTTTTTTTATTTTTTTTTATCGTGTTTTGAATCCGCGTTCTATGAGGCCCAGTAGATTGAGAGTCAGGATTTTGCCAATGTTGATTGCAAACGAGATTGTTAAATGGTTTGAATCTCCGCCGATAAAGTGAATTCTTCACATACATTATTTTTTCTTTTTTTATCTGACAATTTTTATTCAGTGAATACATTGTTTTTGTATTATTTCACCCGCCATACTAGAGAAGTCACTGTATTATTAAAAATGTTCATTAATGCCTTCAATTACCTTACTTCTGTACCTAAGAAGAATGCTCTACATACTTATGATGATCACGTATGTTTACCTATACTTTGTTGTCAAAATAATACATTATATCATAGTTTATTGTTATTATAATAACCTTTTTTTTGTGTAGGCAACCCTAATTCCTGTGATCATCGTAACACTGCCATATGATAAATGAATCTGATGAAATATTTAAAAATTTTGTAGTTTATGTACTTATTTATTGTACCTTGTCGTATTTTTTTCGCGTCCACGATTTTAAGACCTTAAGATCCCCAAACTTTAGATTATTATAAAGGCGAAAGTTTGTATGGATGTATGGATGTATGGATGAATGTTTGTTACTCTTTCATGCAAAAACTACTGAATGGATTTTAAAAATTCTTTCACTAATAGAAAGCTGCATTATTTGCGAGTACTATAGGCTATACAAATATATTGGTAAGCTCTGGCGTTATGAAATTATTTATTATACGTTTATTGTCCAGATGAAAAGCAAAGTGTTGCTAAGTAATTTTTTGACGTGCGCTGTCATGTTGTTATGTGTTTAGGTTACTATGGAGATCTCTTTGATAGTTTGTGGGGTTTGGGGGAGTGGTGAGGGGGAAGGGGGGAGGGGCGAGTGGCGCGTGCGAAGCCGGGGGCAAAAGCTAGTACATAATAAATTCATCACAGTTTGAAGGTTTTTGTAAAAAACGACGTCCGCACTATGCACTGAGCCGCTCCCAACTAGCAAAATAAAAAATTAAGCAATCAAATTGCAAAATAAATTGAATGAAATCAATTGCGATTGAAGTGTTTTCGGGCATTCCCGTTAATGTTCAAGTATTTATTAACTTACTTGCTAGTTGGGAGAGACTCAGTGCGTTTTACGGGTATCGTGTGGACGGGAGAATCAGTATATATATATATATATATATATATATATATATATATATATATTTATGTCATACCACATTTTGTGGCTCATCTTAGAAGAAGCCACTTAAGTTGCTCATTCTTTCGCATGTAATATATACTTACGTAGATGAAGTACCAACATGCTGTCTTTTAAATTTTGTTTAAAATATGGTCAGCTATAATATGTAATCAAAAATTATGTTTATTTATTAAAAAAATATATCTTAAAATAACGTGCATTCCTTGATCTATTTTAAGAACACACTTACCGCATCACGCTACGTTGCCAAGTTTAATGCTACATATACATACCAATATAGTTCATATGAAGGTAGGTTGACAGAACAGGTCGGATGTTGCTTATTCACACATTTATTATTTCAAGCGGCCGTTTTTGATTATTGGCGCGTTTTTTTAAAATTGGAGTATGATTTGCTAATTAATATTGTTATTTATTTGGTGTTTACGGTTGTTTTTTTGTGTTAAGGTTTATTTTATTATTATCACAAATAAAATTAGGTATTTAAATACATATTGGTGTAGTTTCTTTTATTTGCTACATAATTATTTTATCTTAGTTTTATTAGTGTTTTCGAAAAATTATGAATAAACTTATTAGAAATATATTACAAAATTTACTTTGTTCATTGATTCGTACGCTTCTTTAAGTTGTAGGTTGGTTTGCAAATTATAATTTTTAATATGTTTATTAATTTCATGTTTACATACAGTTTTATTAAAATGTGTGTAAAATGTAATTTTTATATAATGTTTTATATTATCATGTTATACCTACTTATCTTATCTTATCTTACCCTATAATTATTTTTACACGTGTAAGCATTGTCTCCAGTTGAATGACACATAGGTAGGTACCTACCTTCCACCAATTTTATACACGTATTCTAATTTTATTATTTTCTATAGTATACATTGTACAACCAACGTCTCTACAATAGGCCGCCCCAAATGGTTTGACTAGGTGTCGCATCTGGGAGAGGGTGGTTGAGGGAGACCTTTTAACCTCTTCAGCCTGGCTCTCTCGACTCATCACCTTGCACCGCAGTAGAAGGGATAGACCCATATGCCCGTTACCGACACACTAATCCCAAGATTAGTGTCGGTGTGTGTGTGTATTAGAGCACAGGCGTCTGGTTTGAAAGCTGTCCTTGTTCTACTGGTATTTCAATGGAAGATGCTCCGAGGAACTAGCGTCATTGATCCCTTTGGCACCGGTCCCTTTAGTCGGGTAACACGTCAAACGTGTGCCCAACATTTGTCACATGAGAACGGGTCATTTCTACGACTCATTTTTGCCTACCTCTGTGTGTCCTCCCTCCTACAATACGGGTCTCAAACGTACCTTTCAACATTTCAAGGGTGATAAAATAAAAACGATCATTTTGAAAAAAAACTCTTTAATTTGAATTTTTAAAAACAAAAAATATTACTATACATACTAAAAAAAGTGTGTAATCATTTGAAAAATAACATAACACAATAAAAAAATAATTATAGCCTAATAACTTTATATTCACAATCATTATAAAAACAGCATAATATAATAAAAAATTAAATCATAATTAAAACCAAATAACTTTTTATTATACTTCGTTGACGAAACATTTAGCGTTGTACATTACAGAAGAATCCTTCGTTTTTTTTTATTTAACAAGGGATATCAAATTATACCTTGCACATAAATTTAACAAAAACTAAAATAAATTATAACCCTCCACAACCAATATCATGATGAAAGATAAAGGGGCCTTATTCGCCCGGTACTCTGTATGCCAGTATTACAAAAGATAAAATATATGGAACTGCTATAACGACTGCCAATGATCAAACTATGGAACAAGCCAACAGCTACTTTACGATTGCTTCACGCTTTATATCAGCTGTAGTGGAATCGGAGTCGATACCTTTGGATCGTTCAATCGTTGAAGCCGGTATAGCGGTCTCTTAATCAATACAATTCATTTGAATTCAAGTTAAGCATCCTGGAGGTAGAATTCTCTTTTTCTCTGCAAATCCTTAGGTAAGGGCAATTTCTTGACACGGTGATTATTAATAAATGTATTAATTTGCTTCCATGACCTCATTGACAGTATTCCTGTTTGTTTTTTATTTCGTTTATTTTCGTAGCGCCAGGATCAATCCCTTCGATGAAATAATTTGCAAAGTTTTTATAAAGTTCATCTTTTTCTTGATTAAGCCACCTCCTTCTAACTATAATTTTTTTTGCCATATTCCCATCAAGTAAATTACTTGGTAAAGACTCTTGGTCATTTTCTAAGCTATTATCCAACGTAACATGATCCACATTTTCTTTATGTGATTCTTCAGGTTGAGGGACGGAATCTATTTCATTTTGTAAAGTTGTTGTAATGTTCGTTCCATTATCAGACTGTGATCGGCAAGATATTTTTCCCTCAGCTAATTGCAGTAAATTCAAGCCAACTTTACCTTTCTCAAGAGCTAGTTGTGGTATCATGTAATTCCCTTTATGTGTACCTGGTGTATGCCCTAAGAAATGAGACAAAGCGTTTACATAAGCATTATTCTTTCCAGCTACTTGGCTCATGGTTGCAACATGGTGTCGCAGCCCAGTTGAAGTTATATGATCTGAATTCACAAAGGAAAACTTGTGTCTTAGTTCCCTTAAAATTTGCGTGCCACAAAAATAAGGTTCACCTCCTAGTTTTGGGAATAAAAATTTGTTTTCATTTGGAATTCCAACTAAATTTCTGTATGCAAATATAGTGTCTACATTTTTTTTCATCTGATTTCGAAGAAGTATTGGAACTGTTCTCCCCCTTTTTCCTGGGATATGGAAGCAATATAATGTATGTATAGCATTTTGCTCCTCAGAACTCATGATTTCCAATATTTCTTCAGGAATGTCTTGTTTTTCACTTTGGCTGGCTATATAATTTTCTAATGGAGCTCTTGCAACTTCTCCTGCCCTCCTCCTATTAAAAATTATAATATGAGCAATTGTTATTTTACATAGCTCCTCATAGGCGATATAAGACTTTTCACATTCAAATCGTTGAGCTATATTCACTTCTAGTTTCATAACTTCCGTGCATATTTTTTTTATATCAGTAGTTAAAGGCATGACATCAGTTTTCAGCATTTTTTGAGTTTTCCTTGATTTTTCAGCGTTAGTAGAAATTTCAAATTTCCAAGCGTGACCAAAGATTTTTTTAAATTCAGACAACTTGTTTTTTATAACATCTTTGGATGAAGTGGTCAGCACAGGATTCTGTATTGTTTTACGCATCAAAATATCAGCACAATCTTTTATAGCTGTACAAAGTCGTTGAGGGATGCTAGGAATTTTTACAGAACCTGTACTTTCATCGTAACCACTATTTATTTTGACAGCGTCCATAAAAACATTAAAATGTATAGGGTCAAATGCAAGGTCAAATGAGGATATTGCAGGATTTTTTTCTTTGATGACCATGAACAGTCCTAGCGAGATCTCTCATCTTGGATGTAATGTGTGTTTTCAAATGATGTTCTTTATGATTGCTTAATAGTAGGGAACCATATGCACAAATTAATGGCTCAGACTTTGCAATTTTTGCAATAGGATCATTTTTGAACACAGGAAATATCTGAGATCTTAAAGATTCAGTGATCTCAGAATTGTCTGGGGATAATAAAATAGCGGATGATTTTAACACTCTGCAGCGTTTTAGTGGATTTCCTTCATGTGATTGTTTTCTATTTGAACATTTTTTCAGGTGACTAAAGAGTAAACTTCTTTTGAATGTGCCACAGCATTCTATACAAACCGCATAATCTTTAGCTGTCGCAGTCGTTCTTGGGCGGCGATTCGGTAGTATTATTCCATCAACTCTATTTATCGCGTCCTGCTTATATAGATAATTGCCTCTATTTCTTATTTTCTTCGAAATTAATTCACACTTTTTTTTTCGTTCGCGCAGATCGGGATCTAAAATTTTATTATATTCAATCACTTCTGCCTCTAAGGGATGTTGGATTGTGATGTGGCGTACAAAGTTGGTTATCAGCTTGAAGCAGTATGGACAGAAGTTTTTACGGTCATAAACTCTTGGTTTTTTACTAGCTAAATCAGATGTACATTGTTTTGAAGTTGATGACACATAGCAGTCCGTTTTCTCCTGCTTCCCTGGATGATCGCTGGTATATGAATCTAAAATTTAAAAATGCAATAACATTTTATAACATATTTAATAAATTAAATTTGTGTGGAAAATTATACAGAGTGAATTATACAAAGTTACCACACAAACTTAAACCAGCGATTCCTGAGCATATGTGGTGTGTCAGTCATTTTATTATGGGATGACTTCTTTGTTCGATAAACTTAAACTGTATTCACGCAAGCTGTCCCGCTACAGCAGGGTTTCCCGACCCCGTGAACGGTTCGTATGTTCCCACCACTATTCGACAGAGACAGAATTCTTTCATAAACATTAATTAAAAATGTGAATTATTTTTATTTATTTGTTAGAGTTTTAAGTTTTTAAGTGCGTAGGTTTATTAAATACGTTTGTATGTTTGCGATATTGTTTGTATGAGTGGTTCCTTTGCTGACAGTACTTCGCAACTTGTCTAGCGGCCGCGGCGTGCCAGACTGTACTCTTCACGCTAGCCTGGAACGGGAAGTGCTATTCACTATTGCACATCACGCATTGTACTGCAGATTTTGTTCAAGGTAAGATAGAAGAACTAGAGTTACAAATTTTGGACCTTAAGAATGATATTTAGCTAAAATCCTTAATATCAGAGGACTTTTGGAATACAGTGGACAGAGAAAAGTTCCCATTTTTGAAAAAAGCCGCATAAAAAATTGAATCATTTTTCAGTTCGACATATTTATGCGAATCCTTGTTTTCAAACATGAACTTAATAAAATCAAGATATAGATCTCGACTCACCGATGAGCATCCTTATGATTGTTTGCTAACAGGATTATCGTCATACCCTCCTAATTATGAGGCAGTGGCCAATGATATGCATTGCCTCAGATCACATTGACATATTGATATTATATTTTTTTATAATTGAAACGTTGCTTGAAAATGGCTTTATCCGTGTTTGGTGACTAGATCTGAATCGCCGGGTATGCTTGAAAATGGCTTTATCCGTGTTTGGTGACCAGATCTGAATCGCCAGGTACTTCCCAACCTTCCTATTCGCCACCTCCTTCCCCTCCCCACTACCTTCAGCCTCACAACATACCCCGATTGGGGATTCCATGGTGTCACTGGCTCCAGACGGGAGCAGTTGAGATTTTTGTGCGGTATACCCGGTAAAAAAAAACTCCACACAGGAGGCCCTTAAGAAAACGATTTCCCTCAAGGCCTATGTCATCTAAGATGCTGTGTGGAGGGTCTTTTTGAGGAGAAGAGGGAGTTAACATTGGTCTTGAAGAGACCCATGTTGTAGGAAGGGGAAACAGAGGTCGGCAAATCGTTCCATAGCCGAGCTGTTGAGCACAAGAACGAGTCGAAGAAGCGACCAGTTCTCATGTGACAAATGTCAACCGTGTACATATGTTGGGCACGGGTTTGGCGTGTTTCCCGACTATGCACCGGTGCCGAAGGGATCAATGATGCTAGTTTCTTGGAGCATCTTCCATTGAAATACCGGTAGAACAAGGATAGCATTCCTACCTGACGCCTGTGCCCTAAAGATTGCAATCCATCTGTTAAAATGGGAGAATTTATCAATCAAACGGATCGCCCGCTTCTGCACAGAATCGAGGTTATTTTCAGATATTTTGGAGCTCCAGACCAGAGGTGGCTGCCAAATTCAACTGTGGGGTGGACTTGCGATTTGTACAAGGCTAGCAGTTGTGTACTATTAAAGTATCTGCGGGCCTTGTACAGTACGCCCAGTTTTTGAGAGGCTAGCTTTACTCTGGCTTCGATAGAGCCCCCAAATCTGAGCTGGTCACTTAGAGTTACATCGAGCATATCAATGGAGGGCCTGTTCGGAAGGTTGCTTCCGTTGAAGGAGACGAGATTTTCATTGCGATTGCGAGACGTAATAATACATTAAATACATTTCTCTGTGTGTATGCAATTTGAATAATAATTTTATTATTTTGAAACATTTTTGTTTATTATTTATTAATAAATTATGGGAAAATGAGAAGTTATGGGAGGAGTTTGTCGATTAAAAATATGTGGTGCCCGCCACCCTACCGATATTTTAGAATGTGCTCTAGAGTACAAAAAGGTTGGGAACCCCTGCGCTACAGCATAGCGTTTACATTACCAAGTTGGAAATTTGAAACGAGCGCTTACCATGCGCTTATCACATATATGATCAGGAATCATTGGTTAACGTTTGTCAGATAAAGGGGTTTGTTTTACCTACCAGAATCAGACGAAATTCTCGAGGGTAACTTGAATAAGTCATCACTGCCGGACGTCACACTTGCTTCTAAAATAAAGCATAATAATCATAGACATCCAAATTCAATAGACCAGAAATAACAGGTGAGGGGAAAAATCAACTATGGCGGTACGAAGAGGGGAAGATGACTGTGATTGGTTGAAAAATTAATCTAACAGTATATAGGCATCTCGCATTATAATATCGCCATTTAGTTCTTAAAAATAACATCTGCTTTTTAATGAATAGACCTTTTTATGTGGGAGCGCGAATTGCTCGCTACGTTATTAACATATTTGCGAAGTCTGAATAAGCAAAGTAAAGTTCGCATCTTTTCACAGACAACTATTTGGTTGCCGTATTTAGTTAAGACACTTTTACAAATGTTCCATAATTTACTTACCCCTGTAACCAGCGAGGAGCACATTCGAGAACCGCCCACATTCGTGATGGTCGACAGATTTTAGGGTTATCACAACCGCTCTGTTGCTATATAATTACATAGTATAAAATGAAGTCACTCAAAATGTATGTGCGCATTGATCTTTTAAAATACGCAACGGATTTTCATGCGGTTTTCACCAATAGATAGAGTGATTCAAGAGAAAGGTTTATGTGTATATTACATGCTTATTATAGTAGAGAAAAGCCGAGAAATTCAAATATTCAATTCAGGCAGCGGGCAGCAGGCAAGCGGGTGGTGAGGATTTTATAAAGGTTGGGTAATGGCGTTGTGTTTCGTTAGCCTCAGCAACGTGTGGCTGGGTCTGCTAGTTAATAAAAATAATGTAATTATCTCTTTTAATTAAAATTATTTTACCTAAATTATTTCACACGTTATTTAATTACAATAATACGTAGCACGTAGCAGTTACATTATTATTTGCTCCTTTTTGTAGATACTCTTAGTATCGCCCCAACTGCTTGAAATGGCTTTAGGCGTGTTTAGTGACCAGATTTACATAGATAGGTACTTCTCACCACCACATCGACGCATTGTATATAGGCAACAACTTCCCCCCTCCCCCCTAAACCTCCCGACTTATCTGGGTTCTGCAAATCGGATCGTGCGTAGCCAGGAGTGGGGTATTAATTGGAATATTTTGACGACGAAGGTGCTTTTTATTTATTTTTTGGGTATAATATTTTTTGTTTAGCTACATTTAAGCATATATCAGCAGAAACTTAGTAAAACTGTATTATATACCTACACCGACACAGTAACAGTATTCTCAGACTATGCATAATATTGTTTAAAGAAATAATATTTATATAATATATATAACTTCCATTAAATTATTTCTTACATTGTCTATGGACAATGGAAGAAGTGAAAAGAAAAAGACAAAAAGGGTTAAGGATAACATTATATTTGTGAGAACAGCATTCAATAAACAACTTACAGAGGTTTAAATAACGTACAAAAATAACAGCACAGCTTAAGAGAAAACAACATAACATGTACAGGAGTTATATTATCGATGCTAAAAACAGTACAATAATAACAGCTGAATATATTAAAAAGATGAGCCAACATAGTAAGAAGGTATTAATCTGTTGACTGTGATGATGGCCGTGAGCACTCTTTCTCGTTCCAGCACTCAGCAATACCGTAAATACGAAACAACGCGCTTACCTAACACGTGGTCCGCTGAGACGTGACAGTGTGATCCAAAGATAATATAATCGGTGGCGACGTGCGTTAGAAAAATATTTTATTTTAAATTTTGATTGATAAAAAATATCATCGGACAGCAAAATGTCACATACATTTTTCATTCCAAACATGCTCACTGTATCTACATTTTACTTCTAAACATACCACGATGGAGTACATAATTAAGAAAGCAAAATATACAATAATGCCTAATAAAAAAAAACCATACTTTATTCCACGTTTATGAGTTGCGTAAAATTCAAAACTCGTTTAGTAATAAGGCCCTTAAAGTGTGATAAATTTAAAAATTATTGGTTTATTATCCTTTATTAATACCACGGATTTCCAGCAAGAAATAACACATGAAAAGATAGACGTTCCAAATGATACGATTAGCTATTTTAGCAGAGCGCAAAAGGCGAAGGCACACCCCTGATTCTTTTGCAAATGGCTGTGTGTTTTACGTCGCAGCTGTGTGTGAACACGCCCTCTGAGCGTTAACACGTGTTCACACACACAACTGTAATATGCGTGGGATGGCGTATTTCGGCATATCGCTCGCCGTACATTCCCAATCGGAATATATGGCGAGCGATATGCTGAAATACGCCATCCCACGCATATTACGGCTGTGTGTAAACACGTTCATGATAGTATATGTTACAAAACTGATAATATAATAATATAATTCGAATAAGCTTAAAATAAAGTAAAATAATGCTTCCCTATGGAATGTAATACGACAATTTGGTTTATTCTCCTTTTCACTTCTATTTTTACACGTTTTCATAGCACAAGCTACCATTTTTGCCTTGTTATTTCGTAAAATGTACTATGTGACTTCGGCGCTGGTCAGAACAAGAATGATGACGTCACGTTTTTAGATTCAAGGGAGGCGGCTCTCGTAAGCCCAGGCGGTTCCATGGAACCGTTATGGGGAGGGGGAAATAATACGCTTTTATTACTTAGGGCAGGTCCATATATTCCTACGTCCGTGATAATAATGTAATATTCGAAATAAAACAATTCATATTACGTAACGTAATATTCCGCATCACTATCGTTAATTGCTAAAACATTTCGCAATAATAAGTAACATAATGTTGGTATGTAATGAAAAATACCTAAGATTATTGTATATTATCAGTAATTATTATGTACATAGCTACCTGAATCTGAAGAGTTTGCAAATAGATCATCCAGTTTTTCCTCCATTTCATTAATTACGGCTCTTTTATCCTCTGAAATTGGCGAACTTTCACTTGTACTACATATATTTTTATTTATAAAATAACAAAACACATTAAAAATCATAAACATAATAAAACAATAAGCATAATTATCATACTTATGTGAAAATCAACAAGAATTATTATTAAAATATCAGTGAAAAGCGTTTTTATAGAAATCGTAACCTAAAATGTAATTTTACCTAAAAAAACATTTGGTAAATATCGGTTCGGACTGGCCACGATTATTACGAATAATTTTTAGAAAAACACTTTAGATTCGCCTTAATTACTTAAAAAGGAAACTTTTTATTATATAATAAAAATTATTCGTAATAAGCGTGGCCAGTCCGAACCGATAATCACCAAACATTTTTGGTATGTCATTGATTGTAATAATTCATTATGCAACACAATATTTAAGGTTATATGATAAAATCTTACCGTTAATTGAAGAATCCATTGATATTGCAATAATGGTACCTTCGCCAGCGCGACATTTTATAAAATGCGAAAGGAAAGGATTCATATGATCCACATCCACACACGAATCGGCGGCGCCATAAATATACCAAATACCAATCTAGCGCAAATATCAACTAAATCACCGAGACAGTGTTGCCAACTTTATTTTGACCAATTCACTACCGTAACCCATCAGAAAACAACTAAATTTGGCTATCCCTCAAACCACCGTATTATGCCAGTAAGTTAATACCTAAATATTATTTTTTTACAGTGACTACCGCACAAGAGTCCCAACTGTTCCCGTCTGGAGCCAGTGAGACTATGGCATTCCCAGTATGTTATGAGGCTGAAGGTAATGGATAGGGGAAGGAGGTGGGGGAGATGAAGGTTGGGAAGTACCTGGCTATTCGGATCTGGTCACTAAACACGGCCAAAGCCATTTTCAAGCAACGTTTCAATTCTGAATGGTGGTCTTACACCAGGGCAATACTGAGAGTATCTTCCACTCTGGAACGTGCCGCAAATATACTATATATTATTTTAAATGAATTAATTGTGAAATAACACAAATTAATCAAATAAAATTTGAGACCTGCGGATTGTGAGTCAATGGTCTTACTCCTGGACTATGTAGGCCGTATATTGTAATTTATTTTTAAATTATTGTTTATTTTTGTTCATAATATTTTTTATAAAATACACCCAAACAACAATAAAACACCTTTTTATTATCTACTACAATACAACTAGAGACAATGCTTTTGAAAAATAGTCACGCGTAAAGTAATTACCTAGGTACAGATCATTTTTTTAAATGAAAAACTTGTTAGATTTCTTAAATATGATAATATAATCCATTATAAAAATTACGTTCTACTAAAAAAACATTTAAACAAATTAATATAACTGTATGAAAAAACATATTAAATGAGTACCTAATATATTTCTGAAATTTTTAGAAAACCCTGTATAGATATCATCACATTACAACTGACTATGCTTTCGGAACGCAAAAGACAAATACATAATTACGTAGCAAATATTTTATTTATTAAAGAAAAACTACATAAATGTGTATTAAAATACGAAATAATATAAAACTTGTAATAAAAACAAAAACAATTAACACAAAATTAATAACGATATTATAAAAGCAATTCGTAAATCAATCTTCAATTTTAAAAAAGGGCGCGAATAGCCGGTAAATATTATAATATAATGTCTGTTCTTCTAACAGTCCACCGCGAGCGCTTGACAGTCTGGCTACCTATTTAGGAATACAACATATTATAATATTCCGGCAAACATATAACATATCGCAAAAAGATTCAATCTGACATAGCAATGTCATGCGATAATAGATTTTGAGGAATTTAACCATTGAGTTCAATATCGCAAAGCATTGATAAACGACTTGGAGTTTGAATGATATTGTATAACGAGAACATCCGGCAACGTCGCATGCCGTGATGTTATAGATGCGATAAAAAGTGTACCCAATTGATGTTCTAAGTATGGATGAATATTTACTGATAAAAAACGCATTCCGGAGCATTAACGGTCCACGTAAAAATGTCATTTATTCACTCAAAAAATTTTTTTACACCGTTCGACTCGTCTCATCGAGTTTGATATGATGGACTTAAAAAAAAAAAAGATGAGCCACTAAGTGCCCAAATGAGCCAGTAAGTCGAAATGATCAAGAAGTTCCGGTAATTAAAGGACGCTTTGAGCCACTAAATGCCGTAACATAAACCTATATATATATATATATATATATATACTGATTCTCCCTGATATATATATATATATTATATATATATATATATATATATATATATATATATATATTTACACAAAAGTATGCGTTGCGCGGGTATACTCCCAAATTCCTGACCCAAAGATTGATGCGATAACGTAGATCAATAATCTATGGGGGTCGTCATAATTATTGCTCTTACACCACCTCACCACACAAAAAAATTTCTCGGCTTAAATTATTTTATGTTATTTTATATTAATTATTGTCCTTTGAGTCAACGCATCGCGCAACGTCTAGAATCCAGAATCTCGAAAGATCTAGAATCTAGATGATGGCTTTAGATCTAGACGACTAGAAGATAAAGATCAAATGGTTAGGGCATTTATTTGACTTTTACCGTCAAAACATCTGCCAAAATGGAGCCATCACAGCCTAAAAGATTTCTGCGAAAGATTTAGAAATGTCTGTTTTTATTTAATTACATATAATAAATACTATTTATTAGGACTCATAAAGCAAATATGGCAGGTGTTTTTCGATGCAATCCTGTAAAATATTAAATACCTAGTTTTTTCTTCTTCAAACTTTGCAAATACACTTTGTGGCATCATTATTGATTTAATGAAAACAAATAACTTAGTATATATTCCTAATTATTAAAAATACTTTCTTCGTCGGGATAAAAGATTAATATTATTATTATGAATAATTATCCTTACGAAGAAAACATTGTTTTTGAAACATGTCGATAATGTTATAATAATAGTGGTGTATAAAAATTTATTTGTTTTTTATTTCTTTTTGGGGTGTTATGCCGTGTTGCGCTACCTCCTCCTTTAGCCAACGTTTCGGACAGCGTTACAATGTCCATCATCAGGGTAGATGTGTAATTGTTAGTGGTGAAATGTGTGCTTATATACTTGGAAGCAATACCGTGTCGCCAGCTCCACACCACTACAAGCTGGTATTACAGTATACTTCACAATGATTTTTTGCGATTTGCCCTGATGATGAACACTGTAACGCTGTCCGAAAAGTTGGCTAAAGGATGAGGTAGCGCAACACGGCATAACACCCCAAAAATAAATAACAAAAATACTTTTGGCCATGAAAATCTAAAATCAAATTTATTTGTTTTCATTAAACGTATTTTACTTGTTTTTCCTTTTTAAAAAAAGTACGGCATTCAGTTATGTATGTAGATTCTAAAAAATTTATGGCATAAAGGAACAAAGGCACATCTAGATCATTTATTAACTTTTCTCTTTCAGAAAACAGTGTAAAAATATATAGTACCTACTTGCTAATAATAATTCAAGAACGCAATGCTGATGTAATGAGTAAGATTAAAAAAAGGTTGGGGCATAATAGAGTAGCATGCGTCGCTCTCCATAGAGAGAAAAAAATGGCCTTATTTTTAAACGCCCGGGGTCTCAAAAGTTTCGTATGATCTGTAGCTATTCGAAAACGTAAAAATAAATGAAATTATTGTTCACTATTAGCCCGCTAAAATGGCCGGATGTTTTGAAAAAAAAATAGACTTCATGATTTGGAAAAAAAATAAAACAAAGGGTCCATATTTTATATTTTGCACCTAACTTAATTTTTATTTCATAACTGCAGTACAAAGAACGCAAAAAAAAAGTTTTTTTGAAATATATATGATGTGTTTGTTAAAAAAAGGGGGAAAATAACACTTTTTCAGGATAAAATCAGTATTCTTGTGGAATTTTTTTTCATTTTTGTTAGCTATACGCATTTTTAATAACAAACAAACCTTAAAAGGTTAAATTATTGAAAAATTTTTTTTTTTTTTTTTTTTAAATGTTTAAGGGTTTGTTTTCTGATTTTCAATGCATTTTAGCGGCCTAATAAACATTTTTTAAATAAATTTAAATGCTGTTCATTTTCTTTGTAAGACGCAACTTTTGAGACCCCGGGCGTTTCTGAATTCAAAAGTTGAAATAATTGACACACCCAATATAGAAAAAATAAACTATGAAAGGAATATAAGGAGAATATAATGTAATCTGATGCGAATGTTGACGGTGGAAGATATTGGGGACACCCGAGAACTCAAATAATTAATAACAGGAGGATATGTATGAGATAATCTAGGGATGTGAATGACGATGTGGATATGGTGCCAAGCCGAGTTATTTGGTGGTCTCTGTCTACCCCTTCGGAAAACGGTAAAATGGTTAGTTAGATAATTAGTAAGCAAAAAATAATTTAACAATTTTAACGTTCATCAACCAATAACTAGCCAGTAATAACTAATGAACATATAATGATGATTTACATAGCGCCGTTTTCATGAAAAATCGCCTGAAGTAAAATTGGGCTCCATCAACTTAAAGATAATGTTTTTTTTATATAAGCTCTACACAGGAAATAATTTCCCTGGAGGGGGTTTTTTAGGAATCTGGAGTTCAGTGTGTCCTGGTCATAGTGGTCATCCCCTCCAAGATCTAGACCAGGGATTCCCAAACTATTTTGGACAAGTGACCCCTTTTCCAAAATGAACTGTTACCCCAGACCCCCCATGGCAAATTACAATTTTTGAAGATTTTTGACCCCCCCCCCCCCCCTAGGCGTTACGTATCGCCCAAGTGGCTTTACTTGAAATTCACATTTAAGTTGCGCAAAGTGCTATAAAAATGTTAGAGACACATTGAAATCCGAACTTCAAGTAGTCCAAACTGTATTGTCTGCATTTTTTTTTCGTGTCCGCCATCATAAAACTCTCAGTAATCTTGCAAATAAAAAAATAAGAAACTACCTAAATAATAAACAATAATTAACTGTTAACCGGTCAAATGCCGTCCAAAATCACGAAAATTTACGAAAGCTCCCGCGAAATCACGACTTTGAAATTTGAATGCAATATTTTGTCGATTAATTTTGAACTATCGTATATTTTATTGACCGAAACACATTCCTAAAACAATAAACTATGTACCAAAACAACACTACTTTCGTTAATTACGTAAATTAATAGGTTTTACGATGTTTTTGTCGAGGAACACGCATCAACCTTGACAGATAACAATCGCGGCAAAATTTGACAGTTCGATGTCATAGAGAAAATTATTTAAAAATATCCTGGGGTTGCAAGGTGAATAAAATTTCTACCCGCCGTATGGTTATATAATGACGGAAGCGATTCTGACACTGTTCTTCATACAACGTCTGTACATAGATAGGTCAAAATCGCAGACAAACATGTTTTCATGGGAATATTTTTTTCGGGCATGCGCAAGGGTCGATTTTCAGACCTCGTCGACCCCCAAAATCAGTTTTCGTTTATGTCGACCCCTAGGAAACCGATATCGACCCCAAGGGGTCGATATCGACCACTTTGGGAATCCCTGATCTAGACAAACTTCACCCCATGAAACCGGCACCCCTGTTAAGTCACTAAACGTAGCGATCCACTTGGGGTGACCTAAGGCAGAGGTGTTGGTTAGACAAATTTCTGGCTGTCATAAAATTATCATAAAAAAATATGAGCGGAGAAAACAGTTAATTTATGTAAATCCACCAAAATTTACTGCTGGACTGGCTCTGAAAGCATTAGTTGCAATAACTCACGAGGGCATAAATTAAAATAATTACTTTCTATGCACAGATTGAGAATCAATTAATAAAAGCATTCGGACAACGCCGATGAAAATGTAAGCACGAAAAAATTTATCTGTTAAAACCATCGCTTCAGAGTATTATGTAAATTAATATGGACCCATTAGAGGTATAATAAATAATAACATTCCTGGCAGACATATTGTATCGGTAACATTGTTCAAATAATCAATAAATACACCGGAGATACATCTATATTATTTATAAACGATTCATTCTACTACAGACGAGGGATCGTGATTTTTAGAGGATGTGTTATGAATTTTATGTAGAGTGGTAAGTTTGTAATTGTGGTATACATAACATTGTGGTATAACAACATGTAATTGTTGAATCTTACTTATTTACATTAAGATGAAGCCATACTAAATAATACAAAATCATATGTTTTTGTTTTGAAAATTTGATAGCTTAGAAGTATTATAGATGCTTCAATTAAATACTGTGTGCAGAACATACCTTGACCCTTAAAAATATCGGTATTTTTTTTTATAAGTCTTTTAATAAGCCTATAAAAAAATAAAGTATAAGGTCTATAAAAAACACTTTCAAGTCCAAACTCTCCTATTTATAAACCCCTTTTTGGATTTGGTTTTATTGTATAATGTGGCAAATTTAGTTTCTTTTATAATAATCGCAAAAAAAATGATATTTACGCCCGAACTCCACAAAATAAAATAAAATATGCATTTTCTCGTTGTTATTTTTGACTTCAATCAATACGGCCCGCATTTTACGAATTTGGATTCTTGAAGTGACCCTTATGGCATGGGCACAAGAACCATGCACTGGGCAACACCTATTTCGTATCAGTCACGCCCCAACCAGCGCGGGAGACAGTTGTGTGGCTCCGCGTCGCTTAGTTTCGTGAAATCAATTTTAAATTTCAGTTTTCTTACAATAAACAATGCGTAAAACAGGAATTAATATTTTTTACTGGCCTTTACGAAATCAACCTGTAAAAAAAATATCTCAAATACCTTTTCCAACCTTTCCAAAAGCTTTTTCTCAAGTTTTTTTTAACTCCTCCCATAAAGGGCGTGAATTCAGATTTCGATTTTTTCCTGAACTATTGGATCGCCTCAAAAATATAATTCTCTTCTGATCTTTCCGAAATGCTAATATTTTTTTGTTCTAAAAATATCCATAACTGGCTTTTTCATAAGCAGTCTATAAAGAAAAAACCCGGCTCCTATATGCCACTTCTCCACCTATTGTCCTTGCTAATAAATCGTAGATGATTTTTTTATCTGCTCTATTTTTGCATCATGTAAAATATTAATATTGTAAAAGTAAAAAATGCTAAACATTTTTGGTTGTTTTAATGTGTTATATTTTGATATTTATAAAATTTAATCTTCAGTATCTGTACGTAATATAAAATGAAATCGCTCCCCCTGTCTGTGCGCTTAGATCTTTTAAGCTATGCGACGGATTTTCATGTGGTTTTCACCAATAGATAGAGTGATTCATGAGAAAGGTTTTTAGGTATACAATTTGTCAAGGTTTTGTGTAAATTGGTTGAAATATATAAATAAAGTAGGTGGGCTGGTAAGCGGGCAGCGGGCAGCGGGCAGCGGGCAGCGGGCAGCGGGCAGCGGGCTGGTGTGGATTTGATTTAAACAGATGGCGTTGGTTGTAAAGGTGGGGTGACTTGGCGTTCGGGTCTGCTAGTACAGCATAATAATGAATGGTTATTTTATGTTGTGAGAGTGGATTTATGTGTTTTGTAAAATGACTGGCGAAGGACCTTGATTTTTGTGTTACTAATCACTGCTTGCAATAATAAAATTACATGTTGCATAGAAGGAATGACTCACCGGAAAAGGATAAGAACTTTGTATGCTGGCAATGCTGCATTCGGTCATCCATCCAATTGGCACAAACAGCAATAGTCGGGAGTTGGTTTATTTAATAATACACGGCGCGGTTATTTTGATAGCGGATTTTTCGTGAGCAGAGCACAGTGATGGCTATATGCAGCGGGAGTTTATTGCAGACCGGTTAAGATTGTGGGTAAGATTGACGGGGGGGGGGGGGCAATTGGGAATAGGTAGGACAAAGGACTTGCAACAATAATTTATACCAATTCCAAGCAGTGACAGTATGTATGCGTGTTATGTAGGTGTGTGTATGTGTAGGTATGTGTATGGGCGTAACCAGATGGTATTTTGAGGAATTCTTTAATAATTGTCGTTTACGTAATTTAAGTTGTACGACTTTATTTTTTTAATATTTTCAAACTATGAATTTGAATATTTTCCCTTATCCCAACAGTTATATAATCCGAAATACAACAGACATCGCCTTTGGGAACGTTTCGTTGTGAGTTATTAACTGTTTGTCTTGTCGAGAGATTTAATGGGCTGGCCTAACAAAGGTGAAATTGAATATCATATCAATATACCTACCTAATAGACATTATATGTAGATATGTTTCTAATACTATAACTTTAAAACGGATACACACGATACTAGAACATTTTGACGAGGATTCAATTATTAGAAGTAGGTTTATGGAAGTCGGATTAGATTGTCTTTTTCATGTAACACCGCATAAAAATCCCGTGTTCCAACTGCCCGGAGCCAGTGGCGCTATCACGCACCAATTGGGATGGTTGTGAGGTTGAAGGAGAAGGGGAATAGGAAGGTGCGGAAGAACCGTGGCCTCCAAACATGACTAAAGCCTTTTGAAGCAACGTTCAGATTTTGAATGGTGGTCTTCAGGGCGATACCTACTGATAATATCTAATAATGATTTAATTGCGCCACCCCCAGCAACATGTGCAGGCTTTAGGTTTGGGGGGGCAACCTCGGCTCTCCTTCGCCTTGCCTCCGGCTACTCGACGCTGAATTCCTTAGGGTCGTCGGGTATTTCCCCCCAATCTTCCATTTACTTTTCTTTGAGGCATCACCGAGGAACCGGCTAAGGGGCGCGGAAGCTGAGTGTGGTTCACGACTAGACCGAACGCCATGCGCATTCTTGCTGGGACTGCCAATCGATTGAAGAGGACTCCCACCCGTTTGCCATGCCCTTATTACTTATCTACTGTGTCTTCCTCCCAAACAGGTGCTTGTAGGATACGCTGGATACAATCACCCAGCGCTTGCCACCTCGTGGACTTTCACCAACCTGTCCCATTGTCTTGTCTATACTTTGTCATACTAACACATATTGTATCTGTATTTCCCGCTAAGCACTTGCATACTGCTTGCTAACAACGTATGCAGGGACATTGGAGGTCTAGTTTCGTTTTCAAATGTAGATTCGTTTTTTTACCAAAAAATTACAGTCCTTGCAAGAGCCTTGAGGGGAAACCATCTGTTACCTATACCAGGGCGGGTAAGAGGTGGGTCCTCCAATGATAATATCTACCACTCTGGCAGAATGGTCAGATAAACCGTTTTTTCTTAATTTTGATGGTAGTTGGTAGGTATACGAGTATGTGATAGGAGGGCTATGAGAGTTAGTAAGGTCAATTAAATAGGTTATTGTAAAACGTCTTTTGGAGACAAAAAACGCTATGAAAATATTCCATCTTGGTATTTTTGAAAAATTTTTTACAACAGCTCCACACAGGAGGCCCATAGGGAAAAAATCCGTTAAGGCTTATGTCAACCTTGGAGATGCTGTGTGGAGGGTCTATTTTTATATGGAGGGATCAGACACAGATAGTAGCCGATTAAGCCCGCTTAATTATGAGCGAGGAATGTAGTACATATCGAGCATACGGACCGTCTAATATGGGCCCGGTATACCGATTATTTAAAGCTCGGCATAGTTGAATGTCGAGCTTAGCGCGGTTTGGAATATAATCCGTGAAAGGTCGCAAGACTATATATCACCAGTATTACACTGATTGTCTATGATTTTAATAGAGGAACGTGTTTCTTTTTATTTGAAAAACCAAACTACTGTCAACGCGAGTGCAATGTCTATGCATTCTACTGTCTTCGAAAGATGTTGAAAATATTAACGTGGGCAGTTTATTTCATGAACCTAAAATATTCTTAGGCGGGTTGATTTTTATGAATTCGTTTGTTACAAGTTCCCTACTTCATTTAGCATGGTTGATATACTACTTTTAAATAGTATTTTATGCCGCAGTCGTGTAGGTAGATATGAAATTAACCGCTGAAAACAAAATGTCCTGTCGTCCTCATCGCGCATTGAATGTTAAATATTAACTATTAAATATTACTTACATAGATGTCAGATTTGTCGTGTGACTCATGCTCCTCGCTGTAAACTAGGAACTATTCTCCGGCTTATCAAGACTTGAGCGTCAGATTTAGCCCGCTTAAATTTGAGCGAGAATGTCGTACATAGCGAGGATACGGACTGGCTGATATACCGGGACTTACTGCCTGTGGATAAACCAGGTTTCAAAGGCGCCGTACCCCGCTCAAAAAGAAGAAGATGGAGAGATAAGTAATTACGAAAGTTAGAGGAGCGCGCTAATATTTAAAGCGATAAAATCGATGCGAAAATTGTGAAAATGTTTAATAAAACACGACTCGTTTAAAATAGAGCACAAATCTCTTGGGACCTGTCTAAAACAGCATTTAAAGAAACACTGTTAATTTTTTCAAATACGTAACTTGTAAAATAACAGAAACAGACTTGAAAATAATATTTTATTATTGATTTTTTTCTATCGAGGGAATTTCATATAATTTGCGTGTCGGCATAGGGAATGTATAGATATTATGTTAAAAAATAACACATATTTTTTTAATAGCTTAAAAACTTCAAATGTTTAAGAAGGATATGTTAAAAATCGGCAGAATTTCGGGTAGCGGTGGATTAATTTTTTTTTTTTTTTTTCAATTATTTCTGGCTTTCACCCTTCAAGGGTGTTCTAGGCCATCATTTATAATTACAGAGAAAGAAAAGGTGAATTTATATTTTAATTTTATTTAAATGTGCAAATTTCAGAATTTTATGGAAGATTGGAGTAGAGTTCAGACTTAGAAGAGATGAGATGTTGAATGGAGGAGAGGCAATTTTTGATAACGCTTGATAGAAGAGAGGATATTTATTTAGAGAGGGACAATCAAAAAATATGTGATCTAAAGTTCCCACATCTAGACCGCAGAACGTACAATCTGGGGAGTCAAGCACATGAATTTTATAAAGGTGAGAAGGAACGGAACAATGTCCGATTCTCATACGAATAAGTAAGGAGATTTCTTTTTTGGAAAAATGGGGGAATTTTTGAAACCACGGTTTTGATGGGATAGTCCTCTGTATTGAGGCGTAGCGGGCACCCTTAGATTGACTAGCAATGTTCAATACTCTGTCCAAACAGTGCGGGATCTATCTTTGATGATGGAAAAAATATCAGACAGGGGAATATGGTTTACGAGGGTAACGGTAGGGTTAGACGCTCCTTGTTTTGCCAAGGAATCAGCAATATCGTTACTCACTATGCCAACATGTCCAGGAATCCAAATCAGAGTGACAGTTTTTCCAGAGCTTTGAATGGAGGTTATCAATACTCGAATAAGACATACAAAGTGATCATCAGGATGAAGAAGAGGACTTGTTTTAAGCTTTTGGAGGGAACTGAGAGAGTCAGAGAGAACAAGAGAATGTTCAAAATTATTTTTTATTATATATTTGAGAGATTCAATAATCGCAATGCACTCGGCAGAAAATATTGAAAATTGGTTTGAAATTGAATAAAATATTCTTTCATTAGAATTATTGTGGTAAACGTTAATACCAATACCACAGTTAGGAGAGTCCGGAGTTTGGAGCCATCAGTAAATAAAAGAGAAGAGTTGGGCCATTTAGAAGAAATAATGTCATTGAACATATTATTGACAGTATGGGCTGGGAGATTGGAATGACTTTTAAGGATGCCGATCCCTTCTAAAATCGTTGGGGATAGGGTGACGTGACTATATTTTAATTTGTACAAAGGAAGAAGATCATTTTTGATAATTTGAAGCTCTGAGAGAGAGCGAAAATTTTTACAGATGGCAGGGAGAGGTTTAGTTCGAGCTCTGATTGTAGATGAATGTGTTGAGTCGTTGAACAACGAGACTCTGGGAATAATCTGATGACTTTTAGAATTTAAACATTTAAGAAAAAATTTGTCAGCAAATAATTGACGCCTTAAATAAAGAGGAGGATCAGAACATTCTACTTGAAGGGAATTGATGTGCGACGATTGCATCGCGCCAGTTATTATTCGCAATGACTTAGATTGAATTTTGTCTAATTTACTGAGTGCATTTTTGGATGCAGTACTAAAAAGTGGGCAGGCATAGTCGAGATGACTTCGAATAAGTGCATTGTAGAGCAACTTAATGCAGATAGGATGAGCACCCCACCAAACGCCAGTCAATGATCTTTTTTTTTTTTTTTTTTTTACAGTGAATACCGCACAAGAATCTCAAGTGCTCCCGTCTGGAGCCAGTGAGACTATGGCATCCCCAATTGGGGTATGTTGTGAGGCTGAAGGTAGCGGGGAGGGGAAGGAGGTGGGGAAGAGGAAGGTTGGGAAGTACCTGGCTATTCAGATCTGGTCACTAAACACAGCTAAAGCCATTTTCAAGCAACGTTTCAATTCTGAATGGTGGTCTTACACCAGGGCGATACTGATAGTATCTTCCACTCTGGAACATGCCGCAAATATACTATATATTATTTTAAAATGAATTAATTGTGAAATAACACAAATTAATCAAATAAAATTTATTTGCGCATGCCGGGTTCGAACCCGCGACCTCCGGAATGTGAGTCAAGAGTCTTAGCCACTGTACTACGGAGGTCGTCAAATAATATCTGATAATCTGATAATATTAAAAATTTTTTCACATTTAGTAACTATATTATTAATGTGTGAAGACCATTTAAGTTTCCTATCAAATGTTACTCCCAAAAATTTTACTTCGGAAGCATTGGGGATTGGAGAGTTTTTAAATAAAATTTGAACAGGGGGGTTATTATGACGATTTGAGAAGGTAACACACTGACTCTTTTATACTGAAAGTTCAAGACCATTTAAAGTAAGCCATGTGCAAAGGGCATCCATGGCTTCATTAAGATATTTGACGGCGGATGGAATGATTTTGGATGATAAGAAGAAAGCTATGTCATCTGCGAACTCAACAACTTTTACTTGAGGGGGAATGGTGACATGCATATCGTGTGTGTGTATATATTATACAGTAAGGGGGATAATACATCGCCTTGGGGTAAACCCTTCCAAATTGACCTACTCTGAGGAGTAACATCTGGTAGCTCAATGAAAATTTTCCTATCGAGAAAAAGATTAATAATAGATTGGACGAGGGGTAAGCCAAGGCCTAAAAGTTTTTTTTTAAGAATTGGGATGGAAACATTGTCAAAGGCGCCTTCTATGTCTATAAAGACTGCAAGACATACTTCTTTGTTAGAAATGGATAAATTAATATCAGTGCTGATGATGGCGAGGTTATCTTGTGTAGATTTCTTTTTCCTAAATCCAAATTGGGATGGAGAGAGAAGATGATTACTCTCGACAAAAAATTCTAACCGGTTTTTAATTAATTTTTCATAAATTTTACTAAGGGTGGATGAAAGAGCAATTGACCTATAGTTGGATCCAGAATTGGGTGATTTGTTTAATTTTAGAATTGGGATGATTATTTGAGAACTCCAGTCATCAGGTATTATGCCAGTCTGGAAGATTTTATTTAAGATGCTTAAAAAGTGATTTAGAACATTATCATTACTATTTTTGATAATGCTATAAGGTATACCATCTCTGCCTGGAGATGAGTCCTTGACTGTTGATAAACAATTTTTTAATTCAATTAAAGTGAATGGAGAGTCAAGCCAATGATCAGACATAGGAGTGTTGTGGATTGGGGTTATTTCATCTAAGTTAGGTACAGAAGGGGGGGCAATTTTGTCCAAGAACTCGTCTATCCATTTAGAATGAGAAGCTCGAGGAGATGTTGGACTGAAGGAGGATCGAAATCTTCGAATCATAGACCAAACTTCCGAAATTGGAGTGTTCGGAGATACTGAACTGCAGAAGTTGTACCACCCGGATTTTTTTTTGACCTCAATACCCTTTTGGCATTGGCTTCGGCATTTTTGTATATGAGATAGTTCTCCATAGTCATATTGTGACGATAGGAAAGAGATTTAGCTTTCCGAGTTCTCACTACTTTGGAACATTCCTCATCCCACCAGGGAGATGGAGGGAGTTTTTTGAGAGATTTGGTTTTAGGGGGAGGATTTGATTTATTGATTGCAGTTACGAGCATTGATTTGAAGTTATCGTAGTCATCTTTGACAGATAATGTATCGGTATAGGATAAATTTTGTATAAACTTATCCATATGTGAGTTAAATTCGTCCCATTTGGTGTGTTTTGTTTTAATCTTTGTCGAAATATGGGCCTTGTCTGAATGGAAAGAAGTTTGATAAGTGATAGTGATCGGGAAATGATCACTGGAGCAGGGGTCGGGGGACACCACCTACGAGGAGAGAGGTGCCAGATTAATAGAGCATATGGAGAGATCCAATGCACTGGGGTTTGTGTTGGGGCGAGAGATTCTAGTAGGAGATCCGTCATTCAAAAGAAAAAGGTTGGATTCATCTAGGAAATCCATCACACTTCGACCGTCTCGATCACAGAAAGCAGAACCCCAGACGGGGGAATGGGCATTAAAATCACCCAATAAATAGAAAGGAGGGCTTAGTTGACGGACAATTTGCAACCACGCTTGTTTATTGAAATGCGATGTTGGGGGAAGATAGATAGAAACAAAGGAAGTGTCCTTTATTTTAGCTGCAACCATTTGAAAGTCAGCATTGGGGGGTTTGATATTATTTATTGGGAAAAACGGAAGGGATTTTTTAATAAAAAGGGCAGCACCACCGCCCGTACCTTCCGGGCGATCATCGCGGAGACAGGAGTACCCTCCCACATTAAAGTGGGTGGATGGAGTAAACCATGTCTCCGAGACAGCAGCCACAGAAACAAGGTTTGAATTTAATAGGTTAAGAAGGTTTGATTTGTTAGAAATAGCACTGCGGCTATTCCACTGAAGAATTCTGACATCTTGAAGAGCCATTTTGAATAAATGATTTTAATGTGGAAATAATAGAAGCAGCGTTGGACGGTAGATTAGTTTGAGAAGAAATTAGGTCAATTAGAAGCATAATAAGAGTTTGAATAAATGAAGAATTATCTTGGGAGAGTTGTTCAGAAAGCTTTTGATAGTTTGTTGACGATGAATTATAATTGTTTGCGCACCCATTTGTGGCGTGTGAAAGAGGAGAACCATTGGGATTTAAAAGAAGTGAGTTGTGTTGTTGCTGATCGTATCCACGAGCCTGTTTAGAGATAGGGTTTTTGTATGTAAATTTTGTTGAACGGGAAGATGTTGAGGAGGAGGCGAGAGGGTTGGATGAAGAGTTACTGGATAAAACCTCGGAAAATGATTTTTTGACAGGCGGGAATAATTTAGAAGCCTGCAGAAAAGACAAGTTGTCAGAGGCCATAGAAATTTTTATATTTTTTTGGCGAGATTGTTCGGGGCAAGAAGAGTTAATGGCGGAATGAGCGCCTAAGCAGTTAAAACATTTTGGTGAAGAGAGAGAAGAACATTGGTCAGCCGAGTGGTTTTCTCCACATTTGAAACATCTGGGAGGGGATCTGCATGCAGCTTTGGTATGACCAAAACGGCAGCAGTTGTAACATTGAGTGGTGGGATAAGTGTATATTTCAACTGGTAAGGAGTTGAAAAATAAATAAATATGGGAGGGAAGAGATTGTCCTTCGAATGTGATGACGACAGATTGGGAGGGCTTCCAGGAAACGATGCCCTCAGAGGTGTCCTTATAATTTAGCCTCCTGGCTTTTATGGGATTGCCGATATGTTGGGGGGTTGAAAGTGAGGATACGATTTCTGGAATGGACAGATCGGTCGAGATTCCCCTGACCAGGCCCATTCGAGTGACATTGAAAGTTGGGATGTACGCCTTGAATTTAGAATTAGATGAAATAAATATATTTTTGATAAAGTTGTTGGCGGCTGAACCTGACAGGAATTCAACAGAGATTCGGAAGCGACCCTCGGCTTTAACACCTCCAGGTTTAATCGAAAGGTTCTTGTTATTTGAAAGAAATTTACCAAATTCAAGAGGATGGATGGTTTTACCTTGTTCAGTTTTTTGCGCATATACAATGTAGGGGCCACGGGAATGAGTAGAGTAAAAGATTGTTGGAGGAGGTTGAGGAAGAGCTGGAGGGGACTGAGAAGACAAAGGCGAATCATGTTTTTTTGGGGAAAGGGGACTAAATTTTCTTTTTTTAATTGAGGTTAGGATGACAGATTCACTGTCTGAAATGTTTGAATGTTCTGAAAAGTCTATTTTATCTGAAATGTCTCCATCTGGAGGGTCAGGAGGGGGATCTGGGGGCTTTGTAAAGGGTACAGGAGGGAAATCCTCCTCCATTGTTCAAAAAATTACAGCTTATATAAAAAGTGACAGAAGTAAAAAAATTATATAAATATCTGAAAATAGCAGCAAGAAGTGACTCCTGGAAGATCAGGGGGGAGAAGATTCCAACACACTAAACTTTTTACAGCCAAAACACAATAAAAAGATTGATTTAAGAATATTTTTTGAAAGAGCAAAACAAAAGAACTGATGACAGCCAAATGTTATTGTTGCGACGTGGATTAATTTAGTATGGATTGAAAGCATTATCCACAAGCAAGTACCAAGTAAGAAAAATATTTATTATATCATCATAATATTTGCATTTCTCACTGGTGCAGTGTTGGACGAAATTTTCCATTGTACTCTACAAACATCAGATTAAATTCATTTTTCAAAAACAATGAGTGCCCTGAACGGAGTCTGCCTATTGGCTTCCCAAAAGATTCAAATTCAAAAAAGGAATATTGAATTTATGTATTTCGCGGTATAAAAAAATGGCGATGACAGTTCGTAACAGGTTAAGCTGGCGAAATGTGAAAATATTCAAATATCTCCATCTTGCAGGATAGGGCTGGGAAACCTTAAAGTATTTTTGTAGTTAGTACCTAAGACAATACATATATTTTAATTCTTATTCTGAAGTTTCCTGAATATAGAACAAATTTTACCGAACTTGATTTTGATGCCATTTTAAATACTTACTATTTTTTAGATAATTTAAAATGAAGAAATGAACAACTGCCGATGGGTCAATATCTATTTTACAACTATTTTATAATAATAAATTATCGGATGCTTTTTCAGTGTGTTAAATTGACAAAAAAATTTAATTTTATTTAAAAAAATTAATTTAAAAATATATATAGGTAGGTATATTATATATGTTTTCTCTTCCCTTTACACATGAGTAGTTACACTATCGTAAAGGTTATATATTATATACATATATATGTTTATGCTGTTTCTAATCAATCTTGCATGTTAGTATTTAATGATTTGAGTTTAATCCGATTGTAACCTGAAAATGTAATTACTCATGATTATATTACATATTGTATATGTATATAAAAAAAATATGTGTGCAATCCCCACGTCGCGTCATCGGTAAAGAGTGAAACGTTTTTTCAATTTAAAGTCAGTGGTGAGCTGGCTAAGTCCTCCATCACAACACAAGCAACATTTTCGGCTTTCTGTGGTGGTAGTAGGAGCTTTTCAAACATTGTTGGGTTATTCGTAACCCGGGAATGTTTGTGTAGCGGTTACTTAACCCGCTCTGCTAAAACCATCGCAGCGCCACTGATTAACGATCACACCAAAAATAAATATCTAGGTGCGAGCCGCTGCCGGCACTGTAAGTACGTCTAACGCCTTGTAACAATTAACGCGGCAACCTACTGGAAAGTTCCCGACTGCACAATAGTTTATCAACACAGCGAATCGACTGTTCTCGAACGTTCTCACCTTAGGCGCGGCGGTCGAATTTCACACGCCGTTCTCAAAACTACTTGCCCGACCGGCAGAGTATAAAAGCCAGCGCAGCCGCATGCAGCTCAGTCTTAAGTCTAGTCTCAAATCACACGCATACAGTAATACAGTGCATACCTTATCAGTGAATTCGCTCCAGTGCGCTATCGGCTGAACGGCCAGCCCCGGCGACTCAAAGCCGGCACCTGTGCCCGTTGCGCCCGCAGCCTTCGAGGACCCATCATCTCGCAGCTAACATGGTCCACCGCACCATCAGCTTTGAAGAATCCTTTACCCGCGACTACAAGGCCCGCCGCGTCTTCTGTCAAGGGTGCAGCAACATCTCAGGCATATCGAAGCCCGTCGCGCTTCGCTGCCACTGAGACTTTCTCCTCACAAGGTTCACCGCTGTCCATCTCCGCGATTCAAAGCGTCGAGCGACATCCTGGACGTCATGGTCTCCTCCACCACCTCGGTGCAGCGCTACATGCTGGTGACATGCAGACCCGTGGTCTGCTCCACCACAGCATCTTCGACCATCATCATCAATCACTGCCAACACCACTTATGACTTGCACTCGCCACTACTCGTGTCAACAACATCTGACTGTTTGCTACGTAGCTCTCCAATAAAGACTTCGACTCACTACATCGACTGACGCCTTTCCTTTCATTTATCTCCCGTCTCTACCGATACGGACCGCTCCCTCATTTGTCTTTCTTTAAAAATAAAATGACAAAAAGGCATAGTAATAAGGGAACGTACCCATACTACGTGACACGTTTAGGGGGGGGGGGGTCTTCAAAATGTCACGCTCGGTACAAATGAGCGGCGGGTTGCTTAGGATTTTGGTCACCGGGGGGGGGTTAAAAATTGCAAAAAGTTGGTCACGTAGTATGGGTTCGTTCCCTAAGTGAAAGTCAAGTGAAACATATTCAAATGCACGCACACGCAGTACATAGTATACATACCTATATACACAAAGTGGTCATAATGTAAATATTTTATGAATAGTCAAGATAGACACAATGCATCGACTGTGCTGAGCATTGAAATATGCCTAAAAAAACTCCACACTACTTTCCGATTTACACAAAGATCGGTAACAGGTGAAGACTATGATTGTTACTTTAAAATTATTGTTGCCGTGGTCTAATATTTAGTAAGAAACTTGCAAAATATCTAACAGTCTATCATAGATTAAAGAAGAATGTCAGAAATGCCTTTTGGACGTGTTTCCTGATACAAATATTTGGCCAATGGATCCTCAAATTTCCAAAACAAAATTGTG
The DNA here is from genome assembly GCA_917880885.1 of Limnephilus marmoratus. Taxonomy (NCBI): domain Eukaryota; kingdom Metazoa; phylum Arthropoda; class Insecta; order Trichoptera; family Limnephilidae; genus Limnephilus; species Limnephilus marmoratus. The sequence continues at coordinate 29,263,202 of OU862926.1, read as the reverse complement.
TTTTCACCATGATTACGAAATTGATATGGGATGGAGATTTACGATGTAAGGCGAGTGAAAGTGAGACGGAATGCATGTTGAATGGTCTAAATGAAACATTGGTTTCCATTCAAATTTATACGGAAGACACTTCTGATTTTCTTCTTCTATGGTCTCCATGTTTTAGTTATACCTTAAACTTCTGTTTACAAAACTATTAAATAGGGACACTGCGTTCAATGCAAAGAGGAAAATGTTGTCGACGTCTGTCCCAGGTATAATAATTCTGGAGATGTTCCCGGCAACTGCGCACGCGCGAGGCCTTTGTTTTCCAAATATTATTTCGCCATTCTCGTGTCACGCCGCCAGTTCTTTTGTTTCTGGAATAAATGCCCAATACATTGGCAACAATGTATATATATTACCTATTGTGTTTATAGAGGTAACGATATCATAAAATAAACCCTTAGATAAGAACAACAAAACTGTTCTCAAACTATGAATGTTATGAATCTTGCTAAGTAAACAAGAAGAATATTATTTAAGAGATCAAATTACTTTAAAGAAAATTTCAAGAATGTTATTAGACAGAGAGCATCTTGATGAACGTAAATATCTCTCATAAATGAGTTTTAAAAGTAACTGAAACATAAGTCACCGAAAAATCTCAAAAATAAATATTGCTTCTGCTAGAACTAGCAGATTTGAAAAATAATCCGATCCAAAGTAGGTACTCAATAAGCACCCCACTGCCAATATATCTCGATTAAGTCGAAAGAATATAAAAAATTCATTAAGGTCAAAAAAGATTAAATCTATATAAAACAAAATTCTCCCTCTGTCAAACTAAATTTACAAATAAGGAGATCCGAAATCAGAGACAGGCCAATGTGCCTAAATATATCATGAAAAGAACACAAATGATTTTAGCAAGACAGATGAATTGGACAAATAAAGTTGTTTCATATTGTTGAATATCATGATAGGAAAGAAGAAGGAAAATGGAATAAGATGTCTTGTTCATCACGAAAATGAATTAAATTATTCAAATACTTTGGACTGGACTATCTGGACACGTCAAGGAAGATTCTGACTGAGAGAATATTTCGTTTAACACTTACCTACTCGTATGGGTATTGTGTGTGCTAGTCAGAAGCTAGTTTGTGACATTTTATTCTCTCTGCCTATCTGTGGACTAAAATGCAATATAGATAAAAATCTAGATCTATCTAAATCACCGTGCAGTTCTTTGCCAAAAAATGTGTGTAACACTCTTCCTTCTCCGATAAAAACACACATCACAAACGAAAATCACCTGTTTTCAAAACCGTGAGAACTTGGCGAATTACAGCCAATACAAGACCACAATGCGCATTAAATCTACCGGCAAAAATCACACTTTAGCCAAAAATCAATCGTAAAATTGAGAAATCTCCTCGGCATCACTGTGTTGAATAATTCTAATTGTCTGTCTATAAAAATTGGACAAAATTTCTAAAATGTACCCGTGGCTAATGGTCAAAGAGCCTAGTTTGTTCTACCTGCTACGGGTTCGATTCCCACGTTGGTCATTTGTCATTTTCTTATAGGTCCTTTGTGTTCTTTTTTTCGTAGAGAATATTTTTAGCAGGCAGTGATTTATGGATGGTGGATTTTGTGGAGGACGCCCGATGGTTGATGGCTAATTCGGCATTTTGCCGCCTACTAAATTGCCTTTTTTATTTAGTTTTTAAACGTGGGGCATACCTATGTTATTATTAAAATTTTAAATATTGTTAAAGTCCTGCGGATTTAAACAGAATATAGCCAGATAATTTGTTATTCTTTCAATCAAAATACATTTCAAAATTCACTTTGATCAAAGGATATTATGCTGCGTATAACAGGTGGGTATTACCGCGAACCGAACCCACACCTTATGGAAAAGTTACTGAATCGTTGCTTCCTTCCTTTCCCAAAATCGTGGCTCAGTTCACATCTCGATTTGCAAATGAATACGCAGCCTAATAAATTCTGCGGATCGGTAACAGCAATCACCTGGCTAGCACTCTTGGTCTAAAGTTATCGGTTAAAAACTATAACAATGCATATAGGATTAATGCACAACTCAAAAACTTTTTTTACATAAAATTTTGGACTGTATTTTTGATTCATCACACCTATTTCGTTGCCCTGAACGCCACACCAGATCGAGTTATTTGTTATAATTACCGCATTATAAATATAATTACGCCCAAAATTCTTTAATTGGACGTATTCGCAAAACATTCAATACACTGTAGATCTTTTTAACTGTTTCTTGAATACATATAAAATCAATCTGGCTGAAACTATCTCTCGATGCAAAATTTTTAAATACTTTCATTTTCACTGTTTTCATTGATATTATTGTTTATTTGTTCTATCGTTTATGTTTTTTAAGTATATTATCATTTACATCGTAGTATATACATCGATGAATTTAACTTATCATCTATTTATTTTACTTATTAATCATCTTACACATTTCTCTGTTTGTTTCCAAAACGCAATAAAATCAAAAATGGGTAACCACGTTTATATTTTTTAAATAAGTACTGGTACTTAGTTCTAGAGTAAAAATTATGTACCTACCACGGACATATGAATATATCTGGACCTGCCCTAAGTGATAAAAACGTATTATTTCCCCCTCCACATGGCGCCGGCTGTAGCTCCTCCTTGGAACCGGCTCGCTCCATGGGGAGGGGATATAGCCTCGCTTGAATCTAAAATGTGTGACGTCATCATTCTTACCGTGAACAGCGAGAAGCTGACATCCATACATTTAACGAAATAACGGCAGCTTGTGCTATACAATATATCTACGTATCAATGTACACTAGAGGTGGGTAAGTTCTGCATTTTACCGGAAGCCTCCGAGACTTGCCTCCTCTTAAAAGTACACGGGTTCTAGGAGCAGGTCCCGGGTCCGAGTTCTTAGGTGCGGACACTGCGGACTGAGCACTGAATGTTGTTGCGGTGCACCGAACCGGGACGCACGGGTTCAAAGAACTTGGAGCCAGGACCTACTCATTGAACCCGCACGACAACTCAGAACCCTGGAGCAGGACAAGACCCACACGAGGGCTCGGACCCGTCACCCGTGCAATGTAGGTACATTCAATGGACCTACATTGCACGGGCTTTTATTGAGAATTTAAATAAGTAAATTAGCTGTAATGCTTTATTATAAACTATTATTTTATAATGCACTTCACCCGTTGAGTAACAATACCAATATACGCTCTAATTGAAAATTACTCCGTGTCTAGTCGAATATTCTAAACAATTCCGCGATGACGTTAGGCAGCAGTATACTGTTACGCCAAGCGGTCAGGCACGTGCGTGTTGATTGCCGGCTGGGGTCGGAATGACTCATAAATAAACCAGTCATTAGATTGATAACTTCGTGGTTTTACTATGGACCCAGTGTCAACGCTATTTGACCATATACATACCTATATTTGATGACTTTTTATTCGATATGCGCAACAATGTCGTCACACATACCATAGACAAGGGGATAGAGGAAACAAAATAAAAGGCTCGACCATAGACAATATAATTATCTTTCAGTACCTACCCAATTTATTAGCCTAAAATATTATTTTAAAAATAAAATTAAATGTCAAAATATTCCCCAGGGAACAGAGCTGGATCTGCAATCGCTGCCTTGAGAAAATGAGCTTACTTTTCTTTACTGCTCATTTTCTCCGGACAGAGCTTTGTCAGATTGAAACCCGTTGCCCTATGAAGAAACCAACTGTCGTAAAAATAACCTAAAATTACTTGAAATTTCAATCCCTTCAAAACGGGAAGAACAATTTCAAATAAGATTTAGCTTTCCTACGATAGTATCGACTTTGACATTTCTCTGGTTTCAACAGAAAAATGAAAAACTCAATTAAACGTTTTAGTATTTTATTAAAAACAGGAAATACAAGAAAAACTAACTAAAAATCACGCCGTTTCCCCGCAGGGGTAGGCCGATAGGACGGACCGTCAAACAACTGGGTCTTGGCACACACTCTTTGCCTCATTCACACTCACACATCGACTCATACATACTATTTCTGACTCTTGACGTGGCCCGATGCAAGTATCGGATTCCCTTGATCGTGTCAGGTTTTCCTCTGGCGTCCCTGACTTCATCTACCACTCACATCTGCGTCATATATTCTACTTACACCCCACGCTTCGTTCATTCGCTCTACATGCCCAAACCATCTGAGGGTCCCTTTCAATCTTACTCATTATGATCAGCCTTGCATTGCATTGCTTGATCATAAATAATAATATTTGGATGATTTGTATAGCGCCATTTTTTGTAAAAAAATACCTCAAAGGTACTCTGCACAAACTTATATTTCTGCAATCTAATTCCAACTACAAAGTAGACAATCCATTATAACAACTTATGGATAAAACTTGCATCCACCGGTTCATCGATCATTGATATGAAACTACCTATACGTACAACGATTTGACCGATGAACGCTTTGCTGCATATAAAATGTACATATTATATTTTTTGTACTCTGCCAGTTCCATGCCTCACTGCCATACATAAGGGTAGGTACCAGCATTCCGTTGTGGACTGCTAGTTTCACTTCTTTACACAGTTTTTTGTTAGCGCCAATAGCATTCAGGGGTGAAATGCAGATCCGGGCACAGTTTGGAAATTTAATAAAAAGGCACTTTCTAGATGAGAAAAGTATGGAGATAATGAATAAAAAATAAATTAAGGCGCGCTCAGCAAAATTGAGGGAGATACAACCGTTCAAAGTATTTAAAAAATCACTTGGCGAACTGATATTGACAGTTCGTTGTTCGTTCGCCATGTTTTCACCGCTTAGGTATGTTGGATCCCAGACCTAATACAGAATTGATAGTACTACGCCAGAATCACAAACCATGTTACACAAACCTAGCGTAGCCGCTAAACCACTTGAAAACTGGGATGTTTTTCTTGCCTTGACGTGAGCAGGCAGCACTTTTTTTGTATCACAAACCATGTTTAGCGTATTAGGTTATAAAAAAAATGGCGGGCGGACGCGGGCGAACTGTCAATATCAGTTTGTAAAGTGAAATTTTAAATACTTTGAACGGTTGTATCTCCCTCAATTTTGCCGAGCGCGCCTTAATTTTTGTTTTATTCAGCTTTTCCACACTTTTCTCATCTAGAAAGTGCCTTTTTATTAAATTTCCAAACTGTGCCCGGATCTGCATTCCTCCCGCATTCAGTCCTCCATTAATAGAATTACCTACATTTACCCTTCTTTCAATATCTCTATCAGCCTTCCCGTCTCTCATACACATACTTCCCACGATATACAAACTCATCCACCTGCTCCAAGTTCACAACTATATTGCACAATGTGTTCGTACTCTCTTTAACAATAAAAATAGAACAAATTTAGAAAAGCTAAGCGTACTGAGAATATATTGGTCCTGCTGCATCCTGGTCCAGGCCATGGAGTACTCTTCCTCCTTCTTATGTTCGCTCAAGAACAGCGGTGAAAGAGAGTGGTGGCACACGTCAGCCCCATCTCCTGACATTACACCACAACGTTACTGTCCCACATACCTACAACAATCATATGTCATTATTAAGGTGCTAAATTAATGCTTTTATATGTATTATTATAATAAGGTAAAATGCAAACAAACCCAGAGATCGTAGGCGCAGGCCGTCGTTCGTGGAACGTGCTCTCTTCTCTAGGGGAATGACACCAGTAATCTCCACCGGCCTGTCAGCTGTAAGGATAGGATTTAGTGTTTCGAGCTGAAAATATTAAAGAAAACATCTCATGAGATACATCAAGACAGACCGACAGATAAAAACAAAACAAGATAAATGCAGAAATGTTTTATATAAATGTTTGTACCTTTTTGTTTGCAGGTTATAATGGTTTTCACGAGCATAATCATATCGCGAAATGAGACGTTTTGCGATACTAGTAGCCACAAACATATGCACGAGTTCTCAAAATTGGATAATAAACGTATTCAATTCTATTTCACTTGTTTAGGAAGCAAATTTTGAATTCGCGTCGCATTGAAATAAACCGTTGAGAGCAATCCGGATACATTATTTCACCCAGCTGTCAAAAGCTTAAATTCAAAGTTTTCCTATTGGCATCCAATTTCCCATTGGTGGAGAGAGATTGCGCAAAGATGACGTCACACAGTCATAGATATTATCTATCTTCGGTCTTGGTTGAAAATTTGGATCGGAGTTATACCCCCCTGGAATGACTGAAGACTGAATGAGGAATGTATCGTGGTTCGTGAGTCGCGGGAGTGGGAGGGAGTGACAAGAGTGGCGGGTGTTTGTCGCGGTTCACGACTTACGTCGCTCGGACCAAGATGCATACTCGTACTCGGCGATCTCGGGACTTGTAATTCGAATCTGCGCCGCGGCTTCGCGCTGCGGCGTTGAGTAGCTCGAGTGTTTCACGATTCACGCAGTTCCAAGAACCCGACACTCGCCGAGACTCGCGACTCGTGAGTGGAGTGGAGAGTGTAGCGCTTCGGGGACACCGGACGGTTACTACTACTCAGTCACTAGACTCACTAGTACCGGAGTACCTCGCCTCGCGGCGAACACGGGGACACCCGCCGGCCGGTGGAGGCATCCGAGTTTTTCGGGTTTGGGAATGAGCCCGAGTTCCGGGACAGGGTTCTCTTGGAGTAGTCGATTTGAAAAAGGAGTGGGAGTAGGAACCGCTTCCCGCAAAGGAGCGGATCACATGAGCCCATTCCAGCTGAACTGACACATCGCTAATGTACACATAGCGAATGTGGGCGGTACTCCAATGTGCTCGTCGCTGGTTACAGGGGTAAGTAAATTATGAAACATTTGTAAAAGTGTTTTAACTAAACACGGAAACAAAATATTGATATGTGTATTGGCGCGAGTCTTTTTGGGGCGAGCATTTGGCCTTAGCAAATATGTTTTGAACGTGGCAAGCAATTCGCGCTCCCATGTAAAAAGGTCTATTCATTCAAAGCAGATTTTGCTTTTAAGAACTAAATGGTGATATTGTAATGCGAGATGCCTATATACTGTCAGATTGATTGTTCAACGAATGACAGTCATCTTTCCCCTCTTCGCTCTCCATAGTTTGGTTTTACCCCTCATCTGTAACTGCTTGTCTATCCATTTGGATGTCTATGGTACCTACTTACTCTCATTGTTGTCCGTATGATATACCACCATCGATGTTTTCCTTGTAACGTCTGATGTAACTTGATGCCTTTAACTAGATTGAATAGTGGTTCTTCACCAGGGAATAATACTTTGAATTCTTAGCCTATTTAAAAAAAATCGAAATTAAACAAATTCTAGTTCTTGGTCTGACTGACCCACTATACCACACTATCAAATTATAAAATATAATACCCCTTCTGCTACCCCTATCAATTCTTATATCATCCCAGATTGCTGGGTGGTTATAAAATAAATTTAATCTAATTCTCCACGGACATTAAAATTTTCGGCTAGATTAAAGAAATATTTACTTTATTCGCCAGAATTCCACCGACAAAGTCTTCGGGATTTTTTATTGTAGATTCGTCCCGCATAGTCATGCAACTTCATAATTCCTTTATCCGTGGAGTTATGACGTTCTTTCTTATGAACTAAATGGTCAAATTTTATTTATTTGAACCGTGTAAAAGCTGCTTACAAAAAACCCTTGATTTCACGTATAAAATTCTGTAGTGAAGCCATTTTTTCCTCATATACCTATTGTCTCCGAAAGCTGACAAAAGTGTCTACAGCGTTATGATATAATTTTTTGTAGTCATTCACCTTTTTTTAAACACTACGCAACACCATGGTGATAAAAATGGCTTATTTTTGTGATTTCATTAATTTTTTTCATGTCTCGTTAAAATGGCCTGAAAAGTTTTAATTGAAGCAGAAAATCAGTTTGTTAATCGTAGGAAAATCACTCCAAAGGTGAACTTTGACGCCATGAAATTCGAACAGCCTTATATCTAGATTTTTCTATGTAATCATAACTATTTTCACATCACGAACGTCGTCGTTCTTATTGTATATTTAGTAATTTCCGTTACGTATTGTTTATTTAGTAAGTTCAATTATGAGCTACGTCTTTTTTTAAATTGTTTTATTGTATAAAGTTACATACAATGGAAATTTATACCCGCTAAGCTACTGCAAGTAGCTTGTCAGCAGCTTGCTTGCCAGCAACTTGCAAATAGCTCTCAGCAACGTAACTTTTAAATATCCGTTTTTCTGGTATCAAACACGTTTAAATTTATTTATTTATTTTATTTATAACATTACATTTGATACATTTGTATGGCAAAAATAACATAATAATAACATTGAAAAATAACTATAAAATGTGTACAAGTGTTATTATGTCTTGTGGGTCGATATTAGTTCCTAGCTAGGCAGATTGCCCGTTCTAAGGAACCAAATGCTGGTGAGAATGCAAAAAAAAAAAAAAATAACAAAATGTTCATTTTAATTTTTTTAAATTAAATATATATTAATAAAAATGCCTGAAAATTTATTCTGTAACAAAAAAAGAAGAATAAAAGAAAAATGTTTTTTTAAAATTTTTTATTTAAATAATATACGTACTAAATTTTTACTAAATGTGCCTTTAATAGGCTATGTAAAATTTTAAGTGACATTATTTAATAGTTTTTCAGATTCCACCCTACCTAAGCCAATCAACCATTTTGTTATTATTGAACTGACGTGGGACATTTTGCAAGCTTTAATATTTAATTCTAGGGGAATTTTATTATATATTTTTGGTCCAAGATATGTACATGTTTTTAGAACACTTTGCCGTATTGCTCCTTGGGACCACAAGATCCTTTCTGGTGTGACTTCTTGTGATATATTTGTGATAAATTTTTTGAATATTATCTAGATTTTTATGTACGTGGATAATAATCCTTTTTATATAGTTTTGACGAATATCAAGTACATAAAAGTTTGTAGTTTTTTTCGTAGTTTAAATTGAATCCACGTTTTTTTTAATTGTAGGTTATGTCGTAATAAGCAGATACAAGAAAATTCGGTTAGTAAATGCCTTATAATAAGGAAGCAGTAATTTTATTACACTATCAATAGTGTAACTATATCACGCCAACTTGGTCTGCAGGTTTTTGCTCAAAGGTTTTTGGTTTCTGATACAAAAGTAGCTTTTTAACAAATTTCAAGTACGAAGATTGTTTTGCATAAGGCGTGGCGTCAGAGATGTATTCGAGGCCGGATTCTTACATTTCAATTGTACAGACGTAAGCCTATAAATAACGCCCGATTACATATTTCAATTATCACAATGTTATGTGAAATAAGGTCAACTTTAGATTGGGAATAAAAAATCTCTTGAAATCAATAAATATAAACCATTGTTTTTTTTTTATAAATCCTGTCAGAAATTGGCACATCTTCATTTTGGTTGTCAGTGCGTGAGTGCGTGATGTGAATATTCCTACATAATGCGTAAAATTATTCATGTTCAATGAAATTTTAATTTTCTAAATTGAAACTGAAAAGTGATAAATGTATCGGACAAGCGATAAATTAGATTTAATTTCATTAATAAATACAATACATTTTTGACAGATCTTATTACGAATAATTTTAATTATTAAACTTTTACTTATGATTTTTTTGAATGGTAAATTTTTTATTATATTTTTGGTTGGCAATGATCCCGAGACAAATATTTAATAAATAAAGTAATAAATCCCGCCCAATGGCGCAGAATCTTATATATATATCCAACTTTTCCTCACTTAGTACAAAAAACTTGCCTGCCCACATTTTAAGCCCGCGTTCTATACTGATAACAACTTAGGTAAATTACTAAAAAACACTAAAGATAGAGATCATAAATTAAGCCACTCGGGCATTTACCAACTATGTTGCAATGATTGTCCTTCGTTCTACATAGGTAAGACAACTAGAAATATAAATATCAGAATCACAGAACATTTAAGATGCTTAAATAATAATAATTTTTCAGAGTTTGCTAATCACCTAATTTCCACAGATCACACTTTTAATAAGGACACAGGGGTTAAAATTCTTCACCGTAATAATAAAAGCAAAAAATTAGATAATTTAGAAGCACTAGATATCAGAAAGTCCCTAAATAATAATGCTAGTATTTTGAATAACCAAATTAACTTATCTTTCAGTCCCATTCTAAATATTTTTCCAATTAATCGCTCTGTTCTTTCCGGAAATCCCCTAATTACCCCCACTCCTTTGCCTACCTCCCACTCAAACACCTGATTTGTATATCTGTCAACATTCTGTATCATAGTTTAGTTATAATATTCTCCTGACGAAGGAAGGGTGCTTCCGAAACCGGTAGAGTGTGTATAAAATAAAAGTGGTCTACAACAAATTTATATGTTTGAAATTAATAGATTACTTCGTTTTTACCACTTTTATTGTTTATAAAACCGACATGTTTCGTCAGCAAAGCTGACTTCTTCAGGGTTCTGTCAAAACCCTGAAGAAGTCAGCTTTGCTGACGAAACATGTCGGTTTTATAAACAATAAAAGTGGTAAAAACGAAGTAATCTATTAATATCAATCATAATGGTGCCACAAAATAAGTTTGCTGTGTTAGAAGAAGAAATTTATATGTGTTTTTTATTGTATTTAATAAATACTTTCAGCTTCATAAATCCTACAAAAGCATAATATCTCGTGATTTTTAAGGGGTGTACGATATTTAATAACCCACTGAATTTGGTATGATGGTATTACCAACTTACGAAGAGTTTTATTTAATGATACAATACCACGTAAATCGAAAATCGATGAATAAATATTTCCAAACATCATAAAAATTTTATGTCACAATTTTATTAAAATGATTTATATAACGAGTCATTATCCAGTCGTAGCCAGTCCCTAGTTATTATGGATAAAGCAACTTAATGAAGACATTTGGGAGTTACAAAATTTGTAATTATTTAATTATCAGAACCATTCAACATCATATTCAAACTTCGATGTACATACTTATGTTGTAAGAGATTTAAGGCCACAATAAAGCATCAAACACTTTTATTGTAAAGGTAGATTCCATACAGTCATGGTTCTATGGATGTCGCTAATTTTAACTGAAGAAATTTTGAGCGAAACAATTTTTTTACTGGAAGGAAAAAAATCCAAATTCAACCCAAATCAAAAATTGAAGATCATATCGATCACGGAAATTTGAAATTTTGTCTAACTAACTAACCATCACGCCGTTTCCCCGCAAGGGTAGGCAGAGAGGACGGACCGCCAAACAACTCGGTCTTGGCACACACTCTTTGCCTCACTCACATTCATACATCGTCAATTTTGTCAATGATGACATTTTAATTGTTCAGGAGAGCAAAAAGAAAGTTTTCGTTTTTTTTTCCAAAAATCATTTCTCCGGTTTTTGTAGACTGTAACTATGAATTTTTATTATTAAATAACATTGAATAGATCTTTCTGAACACTTAACATTTTTTGTAAAATTCTTTACTATCTGACTGTATTTGATTTATTCATAATTTAAAAAAAAAATAGAATCATCTTAAAAAGCTTTTGACCAAGTGGTTAATATATCGATGTAAAATGCACATCGTAAAAGACGCACTTATTTTCCTAGAAATATTTCGACGAAGATTGAAAAAGTAAAAAGAAAAATGGAGAAAAAAGACATATTTAGCTCAATTTTGGATTTGTTGTCCTTTACGGCATTTCGAATTTCCGCTGTCGATGTACAATGTACCTACATTGTACATTTCATATATGAGTTTTGAACATATTATTAATCATGAATCATGACGAATTATGGTATTATGGTATACGATTTTCGCGATTGTCAAAGTTTTGCTTTCAACTAATTTCTTGTAGGTACATGGTGTCCGAAAACTCCTGGGGCAAGCGGTAAACAATAATCACATCGCAAAAATCCTTTTTTAAATTTATTTGCCGATCTCCGATGTTGCGTTTTAAAAGATAACTGCTGATTTAACTGGCGTAGAATTTTATTTAAAAAAAATGCAACTTGGGACTCGATTATTAAAAGATTGAAAAAAGTTATATCTAAAAATTGATTCCAAAAGTGATGCAAATTCACCAGTTTCCCGCTTTCGCTACGAGTTTCTAGACCCCGTATACAATATGGGTTATGTATAATCTATGTATGTGTTACATATGTTCTGCTATAATGTTCACATGGCGGCCTCCGTGGTCGAGGGGTAAGACTCACCACTCGCAATCCGAAGGTCGCCGGTTCGAACTCGGCGTGCGCAAAAAAAATTGTATTTCATTAATTTGTGTTGTTTCACAATTAATTTATTTAATAAATATATAAAGTGTATTACCAGAGTGGAAGATACTCTCAGTATCGCCTTGGTGTAAGACCACCATTCAGAATTGAAACGTTGCTTGAAATGGCTTTGGCCGTGTTTGGAGACCAGATCTAAATAGCCAGGTACTCCCTCATCTTTCTCTGACCCATCTCCTTCCCCTCACCACTATCTTCAGCCTCCAAATGGGGGCGCTATAGTACCACTGGCTTCAGACATGAGCAGTTGGGACCATGGCATTTTTTTAACAGTTTATATGACTTTAGGTTATTTAAAAAAGAACTTTTAACCTGTAATTTGACATCAATCAATGTGTAGAAATCTACTGAGATAAAAAAATAGTTTTAGTAGAGCAATTTTTCGTAAAACATAAGCGAAATAATACACAAGTAGTATAACATCTAAAAAAGACATCCAGGAAATCTCGCTGGTAAAATTATTTAATATAATTGTAAAAATAATTTATCTTTTAGTGCCATTCTAAATATTTTTACAATAAACAGTTCTGTTCTTTCCGGAAAACCCGCAATTACCATTACCCCTACCCCTATGCTTACCTCCCACTCAATCACCTAAATTTTGTATATCTGTCAATATTCTGTATCATAGGATGGTTATGATATTCTCCTGACGAAGGAAGGGTGTTTCTGAAACCGCTAGTGTTTATAAAATAAAAGTGGTCTACAACAAATTTATGTGTTTTTTTATTGTAAAATTATTAAATTAAAAAGGCAAACAAGACCTTCTAAAATTCGAGGTGGAAATTCAACTGTTAACCAAATTGTTTCAACAAACATTAATTTATTTTCACAAAGAAATAACGAAACATCTACATCAGAAGTAATTAATTAAGTCGGGCAGATGAACATTAAAGTCCGAAGAACACAACGAGGAAAAAAACAATAACTATTCACCTACCTATATAATTTGAAGTCATTAAAAGCAGAAATATATATCATCTCCCTTAATTGGTCGCAGTGGGATATGCGATAAATAAAGTATAAAAGCAATGAAGACAGAGTTATGTGAAAAAGCTTTGTGGAGAATGCCGATAACTACCTTTCGCGATTTCGTGAACATGTTAGAAACATTGCCGAAAAAAATTCCAACGTTTCGAGTTTTGAAAGGAAAAACGTTGTTTATTTTGTGATTTGTGTGTTCGGTAATTGCCTAATATTTAATTTTTTATATATAGTTTTTATTCTGTAATAGCAGAGCCCCGTGACAAAACACGGGATATTTCAAATGTAGGATTTGTTAAGTTGAAATTATTTATTAAAAATATTTTTACCTCAGGATCACAACCTTTCAAAAGAAATATACCCATCGAAGTTTAGTAAGCTTGAAACATTGCGACATCAGTTCAATGCCATTATTGGATTGCATTTTTTTACATATAACTTCATAGAGGAGGTCCTGAAGAAAATGATTTCTGAATATCAATCGAAAATCTGAAAACAGAAAAATCAGAAAAAGATATTGCACCTCTGGGACTTGGACCCAGGAACTTCGGCTTTCCGGGCCGCGGCTCTACCAATTGTACTAAGGTATCCCTATTCGGTAATTTTTAACTGTATCATACTTCGACTAAGAGCTACCAACTCTATCATCAATTTCTTAACGCATAATTTTATTGGCTGCTATATTTATGTATGTTTGCGAGATTCTGACCCGAACTAAATGCTATCTAGATTTCTAGGTACTGTCCGGATAAATTTTTAACCATTTTATTTTTAATATGCAACATCCATTGACTTATGTGCAAATATTTATTTGATATTTCTGTCTCCGGATTTTCGATTGAGTTTCGCTAATATTGTCTTCATTTAATTAAAAATTACAATTTGAGGTTTTACTCATAAAGTTAAAATAAAAATTTAAATAATTTCCCTCAGGACTTATGTCATCTCAGGGGATGAAGTGTGGAGGGTCTTTTTATGAAAAGGAAGAAGAGGAAATGTTGGGAAGGATAAAGGTACAAGGGGTGGGTAGGAAGTGGGGGTCCACGTGTCAAGGAGTGGCGTCATCCATCCTTTCAACTGCGGTCCAAGGCGATGGGTCGAGATAGTCCGGCTAGAGAGTTTAAACCACCTACCTTAACTAGTATCTCTCGATCCTGCCCGCCATGCAGCAGGTGGCCAGACGCATCCCCCTCCAAGTTCTAGACAAACCCCACCCCATGAACCCGGGCACTTCTGCTTAGTCACCAACCTTGGCGAACAACTCGTGGTGACCTACGGCAGAGGAGTTGGTTAGCCAATAAATGGTTCCCAGGGCGGCGGTACCCATTTCCGCCACTAATTAATAAAACGTATGTTGTAAATAAACAAATGTTTTATTTACACCTTTGTTAATGATTATAGTTTTAATAGCACCCAAAAGTCGGGGATTATAGCTTTAACGGCACCCAAAAGTTAAATATTATAACTTTAATAGCACCCAAAAGTTAGGAATTATAGATTTAATAGCAACCAAAAGTTAGGGATTGTAGCTTTAATAGCAACCGAAAGTTAGGGATTGTAGCTTTCATGGCACCCAAAAGTTATGGATTGTAACTTTAATAGCACCCAAAAAAGTTAGGGATTGTAGCTTTAATAGCACCCAAAAGTTATGGATTGTAGCTTTAATAACACCGAAAAGTTATGGATTGTAGCTTTAATAGCACCCAAAAGTTAGGGATTATAGCTTTAATAGCACCCAAAAGTTAGGGATTGTTCCTTTAATAACCCATAAAAATGCTTGCAAAAGTCTATCATTATCTCAATGCAATTAAATAATTAATTAATTAATTTCACAATAATGATTAGCATTAATTATTCGTTGACACTATATGACGCTTATTTAATACCGTCCTTCCTATAACAGCCATACGTAGTGGTTTCTTAAAACCTGTTTTTAATTGGCTATATCTTCCTTCCTGTAAAAAAATAAATTGGCGAAATAAATAAATACATTCATGGATTCACGTCCAAACAATAAACGCGACAAAATTACCGATAAATCAATCGACCTCTCTCCGTTTGTCCCCAAACTAAATGAGAGAGGTCCCCAAAATCATTAATTATAAATAAAAATTAATTATTATGTTGGGTCTTTCGCCCGTTGCGACAGAAAGTTTAGTCCCATATTTCAGCGTGTTCAAAGGGACCGAAGATTGTCCAATGTTCATCACCCTTGTAACTTGTAAGAGGGATAGACCAGACTCGTAAAACATGTACGGGCGTAAAAAAAAGGCAAAGCGACCCGAAAAACAATAACTATTGTCAGAGACAACACATGAGTTATTGGGATAATAGACGGAACGAGAATTTTGTATATTTTTGTTTTTTTGTTGGTATTTTTAGGTAGTTACTACAGGGTGTGTATTAATAATAATTTTTTTTTGAAGTGAAAACTTCTTCAGCACCGTTGTGATTTGAAACTCGATAAAACGAAAAACAGCGATACTTAAAAGAGACAAACACATCTACAGGATTTAGCCTGCGAGAGAATGCGATAGACTAATCGGTCCCCTCTTTATGCCGTGCTTCTTAGTCTATCGGTTTCCTCTTTGTGCGGTGCTTCGTAGCCACGCCACTCTTTTCTACTTTATTTTTCTGAAGGTTTCATTTCTACCGCATGTGAACTGCACAGTTCAGTTTTTTTGTTGAGTTTTTTTTAAATTTATTTTCAATGGTCACAAGTTTGATAGAAACCTGCATTATGTGTATAAATTATCTTTAAATATTCCGTAAGCTGGGCAGTTATGGAAAATGAGAAGCGTGGATAGACAAAAGGGAGAGAGGCAAGAAGTCCACAATGTAATTCTGATACCAACCCTGACAGATGACAATGAGGCACGAAACTGTTAGAAGAAGAAGTAGGACGGAATTAGACTGAATGCAGTAGAATTGAGATATCTGAGGCGCGTGTATGTTAATATCGGATTACAACAAAACTGCATGGACGATTCTGAAGGGAAGCTTCGATGTTGGGACATGTAGGTAGAATCGAGAGCGTCAGGAGTAAGTGGATGGTCAATGTTTTACTTTCGGGGAAGTAAAACACGTGCCACTCTCAGGTGAATAAAATAGGTAGGTACTTAAGATGAAGGTATCTATACTAAATAATGCAAAATCATATGTTTTTGTTTTGAAAATTGGATCACTTAGAAGTATTATAGATGCTTTAATTAAATACTGCGTGTAGAACATATCTTGGCCCTTAAAAACGTCAGTCAGTTTTTTTTTATATGTCTTTTAATAAGCCTAGAAAAAAATAAAGTATAAGGTCTATAAAAAACACTTTTAAGTCCAAACTCTCCTACTTATAAACCCCTTTTCGGATATGGTTTTATTGTTTAATATAGCAAATTTAGTTCTTTATATAATAATTGCAAAAAAATTTGATATTTACGCCCGAAGTTTCCAAAATAAAATAAAACATGCATTTTCCTGTTGTTACTTTACAATACGGCCGGCAGTAGACGGATTTGGATTTTCAAAGTGAACTCTATGCCGTCCACCGAAGGGCTATATAACTTGTAACGCCCGTTTTTTTATCAGTTCGCCCCCGGATGGAGCGGGAAACGGACGTTAGGCTCCGCGTCGCTTTGTTCAGTGAAATCAATTTAAAAAAATCTGTTTTATTACAATAAACAATGCATAAAAAATGAGATAATGTTTTTAACAGGCCTTTACGAAATCAACCTGTAAAAAAAAATCTCAAATACCTTTTCCAACCTTTCCAAAAGCTTTTTGTCAAGTATTTTTAAACTCCTCCCATAAAAAGGCGTGAATTCCGATTCCGATTTTTTCTTGGTCTATTGGATCGCCTTAAAATTAGTCACACCATGAATTGAAATAACAAAAAAATTGTGAATGGTAGTTATGGGTTGTGGGTCAAAAAGTAAGCATTTTTTGATAAAATTTGTTGAAAACGTTGCCATAAGAAATAAATAATACGCAGAAAATTGTGTATGGTTTTCAAACGCATTACAATAATAAATAGATCTCCAAGAGTCGAAAATTTAGCGAAACCTTGGAGATATCTATAAATAAATATCACTTGTTACGAGTATTTTAGATATTTTTTGCAAATTCAGCTAAATGGCCTTTCAATTAATTAATTATGAGCATTAAACAATAAAACTTTTCAATTAATTAATTATAAATTTTAATACGCCAGTCCGGAACACAAGGTCAGTACTACCATTTTATTGGGCAATACTACGACCAGGGCACAATTCAATATACCACTATACAGAATTCATTAATTCGGCGCTCATAACTTTTAATGTGCCATCCAGAAACACAAGGTCAGTACTACCGTTTTATTGTGGCAATACTACGACCAGCGCACAATTCAATATACCACTATGCAGATTTCATAACTTGGGTAATATGTATTCGCACATAGATATATGGAATATGTCACTGATACACTATAAACATGAAATAATAAAATCATTTATCCATAATTTAAATGCTCACTAAGGATTTTAATAAAACTTTTTTTGTTTTAATCTTAAATATTAATATTCAAATTGAACAGTTCTGAACTCTTGCAACTTACGAACCTACATCTACACAGCGGTTTCACGCTAAGAGAAACTAATAAGTACCTACTTAGGCGTTTTTTATTCATGATTATTGTTGTAAATTTGTAAACACATCTGATCACCTTGTTATTCCTTGGATATTTATATCATGCATGATTTTTTTTATTTTTTGTCGCAACTTTATTGTTTTTATTTCTCATTGTACTCTTAAATTTTTGTTGTTTTTATTTGATGTTTGAATTTTTGTTTTCCATCGTAAATTTTATTTATATTATGTTTTTCTTTCTCGCGTTAAAATTGTACTGTCTTTATATATTTATGTAAAAGCCCTCTGGGCGTAAATTAAATAAATAAAATAAATAAGCATTAAACAACGAAACTTTTCAATAAATTAATTATAAGCATTAAACAATGAAATTAAAACACAGCTAGTGTGGAAAGGATTGAAAATTAATTAAACAAAATTATTTAATTCCAAAGCAATAAATCGTGATTACCTGCACGCTAATATCGCCCTTAGGGTCGTAGAGTTTTTATTTGGTTTTTTCAACAAGGGTTGGGTAGTCAGCGGGAGCCATTATCGGCTGACAAATGAGCTATGTTTCTTTTAAGTAATAGCTTTTTGTACTGGGCGCAGGTATATTGGTCAACATTCCATTATTTTATTTTATCGCTCCAGTGGCGTAGGCGAAATTAACCAGTTTTAATGGTTTATCGTTATGTTTGATGCTAATTCATGTAGGACGTTGGATGTAGTTTTTAGGTTCCTGGTCTTTTTTTTACATGAATACCGCACAAGAGTCCCTACTGCTTCCTTCTGAAGCCAGTGGAGTCTATGGCATCCCCAATTGGGGTATGTTGCGAGGCTGAGGGTAGTGGGGAGGGGAAGGAGATAGGGAAGAGGAAGGTGGGAAAGTACCTGGCTATTCAGATCTGGTCACCAAACACGGCTAATGCCACTCTAAGCAACGTTTCAATTCTGAATGGTGATCTTACACCTGGGCGATACTGAGAGTATCTTCCACTCTGGAACGTGCCGCAAATATACTATATATTATTTTAAATGAATAAATTGTGAAAGAACACAAATTAATCAAATAAAATTTATTTGCCACACCGGGATTCGATCCCGCGACCTTCGGTGTGCGAGTCAAGATCCTTACCGCTGGACTACGCCGGTCGGTCTAACCATAATATGTAGATATTTGCTTATAATGCAAAACACGTAGTTTATTGAGTACCTAATTGTAGTTTGCGATCTTCTTTCTTTTAAAGCAGAAATTTTAATGCATTTGTTACAGTAGTTTTTTGCGTTAGCTACACACAGGAGGCCTTGAGGAAAACAATTTCTCTCAGGGCACATTTCAATTTTGGGGATGTTGTGTGGAGGGTATTTTTGGGGAAAGAAAGGACAAGTAGATCTGGCAAGGAAAAGGAAGGATAGGAAGTTCTGGGATGCAAAAAGGTCTGGGGGGTGGGTTGGAACCTGGTGGTCAATGTGTCCAGGAGTGATATTCATTGGAGAGATGTGATGCAAGATGTTAGGTGCAAGTGAGAGTCCAGCTGGAGAGGTCTAGATTATCTGCCTCAAGCAGTCTCTCCCGATCTGGCCCGCTACTCAGTAGATGTGCAAATGCCTTCGCCACCGAGATCTCGAAAAAACTCACCCTAAGAACCCGTGCACTCCTGCTAAATCACTAAAATTACTGAACCGGGTGACCTAGTCGGTTATGAAATAATTGGTTCCCGGTTATGAAATAAGCGGTACCCATAGCCACATCACAATTACAAACCTAGTTATAAGCCAAGTCTGGAGTTTTTTTTTGACAGGTTTCGTTAATTAATTAACCGTCTCCTGATTTGTGATTAAAAAAAATGTACCAAAAAATGAGACATCTATTGGCATAAAAATAAAAATGGTTACAATTATTTTTCTTCAGACTTTATGTCCGGGTTAAATCTTCCCCACAGGAAAAACTAAACCCTTTCACACACTTTTCCACAAATGATCATCTGGTCAATTCACACCACGCAATTGCACTATATAAGTATAATATAATATATACAAAACAATACAAGAACAACATGTCAACCTACCAGAGACCAAATGGGAAAATAATTCAGCGACTCCAGATATTTTCATATCAGAGTGTTCGGCTCGGTAGAACTCCTAATTCGACCTATAAATCCTACTGATCCCTCAATATAAATATTTAAAAAATCTTTTGAAATCCTACCCCTATTTAAAATGACTGATTTTTGCATTTTTATGTGCGAATTCTTTGGCAAATCTAATATGACTAAATTTTGAATGTAATAATTATTTTAATAATTAACATTTATCACGTCGCCACCCTTGGCTCCTTCCAGGGCTGACCAAATGAAGATGTATTCAGTCTTCTTGGCTCCAGGCGCCAGGCAACCCACTCACTGTTCTTACAGTCCCTTACAAACAACAGCATTATGCCACGAGAATGTGTTTCATTATTCTTCATTGAACAAGTGAACAACTCACTCCGCTTATGACTTACTAAAGTGCCTTAGGAATGAATTACGACGTAAGTTGTAGTGTAAGTACCTAATGTTTCATATTATTATTTGATGATATTTATATTCAGTGGGGTGGCGATTATCTGAGCAGCCTAGGCTCTTGCCCACGGGCCATGAAAAAAAGGGCCCGATTAAAACACTCAAATGCACCAATTGTCATTAGTAATTGGGTGGAGCACCAGTTACTTTGTTGAGGTTCCTTCAAAGTTAAAAGATCTTCCCTTGGTTAGAAGCTGCACAATTATTTTTTAAAATTTCAATAATCGAGTCTTTTTGTTGATTGATGTTAAACTACGCCTCTATTTATTACTTTATAAGATGAATATTAAATATTCACACTACGTTGGTTGCTAAATCAGTAATCGAAAGTTATTAATAAAATTAATAACTGTTTTTGATGCCCAATAAATATATTAACAACCCTTGAGGTGGTAGGTAGTTTAAATAAAGGGAATAAAAAATATTATTAATGTAAATCGAGACATTTAAAACACATGCCTTAAGCTTATTCGATTATGTTCCATAAATATTTAATTCTGTTCTACAAACAAAAGAAGACAGTTAATCAAAATTCGACCATAAAAAACAGGTATAAATTCCAGAGGTATTCTGCTGAGTGATTTATGTACTGCACTACGGACCCTTTTTAATAGAATAATAAAATGAAAATAAATTTTGACTGTCTGTTCACTTTGCACTGTGATTAGCAGTTCCTTTTTTTTACTGTAAAATATAATTGAGGTTCGTACCTTCGGCCTACCTGTAAGAATTTAAAATTACTAATTAATTATTATACGTACAAGTATAATCCGCAGTTTCAGTTTAAAAAATGTTTAGTTCAGTCTGTCAGTTTAATTTTATTAACAACTAGAATAGACCCATGAAAAAAACCCAGAGATATTATAATTATTTTTGTTATTAGTTTTTGGGGTATTATGCCGTGTTGCGCTACCTCCTTCTTTAGTCAACGTTTCGGACAGCGTTGCAGTGTCCATCATCAGGGCAGATGTGTAATAGTTCGGGGTGATGTTTGTACTTATCTACTTAGGAGCGATACCGTGTCGCCAGCTCCACTTCTCTACGAGCTGGCGCTACAATATACTTCAACGTGTTTTTTGCGCTTAGCCTTGATGTAACCATCAATTACCTACCGGATACCAAGAACTATGTATCTACATGCTGATTCCCATCACCACCCAGCGCAGAAGAGAGGACTTATCCATACATTGGTGACCCGAGCGACCAGAATATGTGAAGAAACAAAAATAATAATAATAATATATCTTTATTCAATTAAACTGGCAACATTACAACTAAAAAAGTACACATTCAATGTAGATTACATCAGTACAAAAACATTAACAAATAGAAAGTAATGTAAGAACGGTTATACAGAAGTAGCATCATTATACAATATTTTTAGTTGTGCATAGCCTGCCTCACTAGGTTGAACCTGTATTGAGGCCGAATTTTTTGTTAAATGTTTCTTACAATTTTATCTATGGTTTTTTATAAAAGTATAATGTAGGTTTCTATACAGCAAAAACTTTATTTGAGTTTACATCATTGTTTGCATATACACAATACAAAAACTGCAAGGTTAATACTACAATAATAACTGTCAATGACAGGGCGTTTGGGTGAGGGCACCAGTATAGGCTCGGTCGTTAGAATATATCCATATTTTAACATATTTTTTAAACTCTTTCTGTGTTTGACTCAGTTTGATGTTTTCTGGGAGAATGTTAAATATTTTCCTGGCAAAGTATCTAAAGCTACGTTGACCAAAGGTGGAAGAGAGCGCTGGAACTTGCAAAATGTCTTTATTGGAGTTACGTGTAAATCTTAAGTTTATTTTTTTTCGTAAAGCACATGTTTGTTTTTAAAGAGATGTACGAGGATAGTTTTTACATAGATTTGTCGAACATCAAATACTCTCATTGTTTTGAAAATTAGGTCACTGTTTGCAGTTATAGTAAGTTTGAGAATAATTTTCATGATTGTTTTCTGCGCCTTTTCAACAGGATCTAGAGCTGATGAAGTGCCCCCTCCCCATGTAATGATACCATACTCAATGATAGATTGGATGATTGCAAAATAAATCGTTTTTAGGAGTTGTAAGTTAAGAAAGTTCCTTATGGATCTGAAGAAGTGTATTGTTTTTCTAATTTTATTTGCAATGATCTGGGTGTGTAGGTTCCATTTGAGGTATGGGTCAATGGTGAGGCCGAGGTACTTCATCTGTGAAGTGCGCTCTATACTGGGGCACTCACTACATTCATTGGAATTCGTACAGCTATGAATTTTTATGAAGTAATCATCATTAGGTTGGCCTGTAGTATTGATGCTTGAAGTAACATATTTTGTTTTCTTCGTGTTAAGGGTAAGTGTGTTGATATCTAACCATTTTTTAATGAAGTTAATATTTTCTTTAGCTTTTTTAAATACAGCTGACCAATTATTGTCTTCGAATAATAAGACAGTATCGTCTGCAAAGCTAACAATGTGTCCCTGAATTTAAAGGTTGCAAAAGTTGTTAATATACAGTAAGAACAGAGTCGGTCCCAAAACGCTTCCTTGTGGAATTCCATAGTCAGTTGAACGCTGATTACTGAGGGTATTCTGTATTTTAACCTGTTGTTGGCGTCCATTTAGGTAGCTTTTGAAGAAATTTAGCTCTTTGTCTGTAATGCCGATTTTCTCTAGTTTTTTAATTAGTTTTAAGTGCGATATTGTATCAAAAGCCTTAGAAAGGTCTAAAAAGATTGAGATACATTTATTTCCTTTATCAAGGCTTTTTACAATGAAGTCTGTCACACTAGCAATAGCATCTGATGTACTTTTGTTTTTTTGAAATCCATATTGATTATTTGAAAGTATTTTATGACTCTCGATAAATTTTAAAAGTTGTGCATTAATGAGGTTTTCAAAAACTTTAGACAAGCTATTTAGTAGAGTAATTGGTAGTGTAAATCGGTAGGGTAAATCGGAGCAGAACTTACAAAACTGATCGAGGGAGACCTAACCAAGACCTCTCCAACCGGACTCTCCCGACCCATCACTTTGCACCGCAGTAAAAGTGTTGGATTCATACGCCCGTCACTTCTGGACACACAGACCCCCAGATTCCTTCCCCTCCTTCCTTCCTTTTTCCTTCCCAGAACTTAGTTTCCTTCCTTTCCATAAAAAGACCTTCCACTCACGTCCCCAAAGTTGACACAGGCCCTGAGGGATTTTTTTTCCTCGGGGCTCCAGTGTGGAACTAATGTAAAAAAAGTACTTATCATACTGCAAGACCCGGACGCGTACTTACAATCCCTAACGCGTTTCAGTCACTTTAAATTTTCAATATCTAAATTTAAATAATTAGAAATAAAATTATTAATTTCTAATATATACATTGCAAAGATTATTTTATCTAAATTTAAGAACAATTTTTGTTTTTCCAAAGTGATAACAAAATATTAATATAGAGGTGTATTTACAATATATGGGAATAATATTAAAATTTAAATGTTTAGAATTAAAATTATTAATTTCTAATATACACACCAGAAAGATTATTTTATCTAGATTTTAGAACAATTTTTGTTTTTGCAATGTGATAAAAAATAAACAATATAGATATATATTTAAAATGGAAATTGTCGTTACCGCGACTGAATCGGAATAGGTTTTGTAAATACGCGACCGGACAAACCTCACCCCATGAACCCGGGAACCCCTAAGTCACCTAGGGACCTATGGCATCTTTGGGGATGCTGTATGGAGGGTCTGTTTAAGGAAACGGTTGTTTAGGAGTGACGGACGTATATCCATTCCCCCTACTGCGGTGCAAAGCGATGGATCGAGAGAGTTTGGCTGGAGAAATCAAAAGGTCTTTGTCAATCAGTTTCACTTGATCCGACCAGCGACACAGTAGGTACGACCTAGACAAACGTCACCCTATGAACCTTGGCACCCCCATTAAGTCACCGAACATAGCGCACCACTATCTATTAAACCTAAATTATTTGCTTTTATCCAGGTTGTTATCGGAATCCCACAAAAATATCCACATAAATAAATACCTATGTACATATCTGGTATTAACAAAATAACGATAGTACGATTAGGTTCCTATTAAAGATTTACCAAATTAACCGAGACAAGATTGAAAAATATACTTACCAAAAAATTACCTCTGTTTTTGATTAGATTGAACGGCGTAGACTTTAACGTTTTGGTAATTTATTTGCGTGGTAATCTACGTACGTGAGATATGTTATTAGGATATTAGGAAGTTACCGGTTCAATACGTAATTTTGATTATACATGTAACTATACAACTCATAACTTGTAAAACTAAATGTAGGTTGGTTAGCTATTAATTAAGCCATAACTCTTCTTCATAGTATCATCTCCATACCAGCTATCTGTTTCTAATGGACGTCAAAGTTTATAGTCTTTATTTAATCTCCAATCATCTTCAAATAGTTTGATAAAACTGCTTTACCTACATGATGATGTTTAGAATGAATTTCTGATTTTTAACTTTTTATAAGTTTACTATCTAACTTACAGTATTGCAACGGCAGATTAGACCGGTGCTGCAAAGTATGAACTTTTTGGTAAGAAATCATTGAAGTTTGGGGAGCCGAACCCTTAGGATATCTTTTGTTTTTTTTTCTTTATCTGAATGACCTAACATACGAATGCATCGATCTCGCTACCCGCACTCAGTATCTTCCCCGAAATTCGGTCATCAGACATTCTTAGTACATGCCCAAGCCACCTCAGTTGCGATTTTTCTATGAAGAGTGGCAGTGGTTCAATGTTTAGATTAGATCATCTCGGATCGTCATGATCCCATTTCGTAACCCCTGCCACTCCTCTCAAGTACCTCATTTCTCTTGGACTCTAGAGCGTGTTCGTTCATTTAGCATCCATGTCTGGTGGCTGAAAGTGAGCGTCGGGCGGTATACCGTTCATATATACACATTTTTTTACAATTAGCTCCTCACAGGAGGCCCTAGGGTCTTTGGGGATACTGTACGGAAGGTCTTTTTAGGAAAAGGAAAGAAAAGACGTTCTGGGAAGGAAAAGGGTATAAAGGTGAAGGGGTGGCTAGGAATCTGGGGTTCAATGTCTAGGAGAGACGGCGTATGAATCCATCGCTCCCACTGCATTACAAGGCGATGAGTCGAGGGAGTCCGGCTGGAGAGGTCTAGGTTAGGTCTCTCTCAATGGCCGTCAAAGCCTTGACAAATCTAACCCCCTGAACCCGGTCCCCAAGTGTAGCAAACTACTTGGGGTGACCTATGGCAAGAATGTTGGTTATCCAATAAATGGTTCCCGTGGCGGCGGTACCCATACCCACCTCCCAACAAGTTGGTAAGTTGATTCACGAGGTATAGATATTAATGTTTGGGTGAAATGCAGATCCCGCCAAATGTGGAGGATTTTAATAAAAATGCACTTTCTAGATGGGAAAAGTGTGGAAAAGTTGAATTAAAAAGAAATTAAGGCGCGCTCGGCAAAATTGAGGGATGTTTAAAGAATGTATGAAATGACACTTCATTAACCGATATTGTCAGCCATTTTGTTACCATAATGTTGGTATCTCAGACTTGCTTTAACGAAGGTTGATACGATTGTAGCCAACTTCGTGTGATATACACGTAATTATGAAAAACAGAATTAATAATGGTCACAAACCATGTTACACAAACCTGGCGTAGCCGCTAAACTACTTGAAAACTGGGATGTTTTTCTTGCGTTGACGTGAGCAGGCGTTATAAAGGGGCACAGACCATGTTACATAAACCATGTTACAACAGATGAGGATGATTACGAGTGCTACCAACTTTAAGGTAATAATTTAGTTTTCATAATGGCAGATAGTATCGGTTCATGAAGTGTCATTTCATACATTCTTTAAACGGCTGTATCTCCCTCAGTTTTGCCGAGCGCGCCTTAATTTCTTTTTTATTCAACTTTTCCACACTTTTCCCATCTAGAAAGTGCATTTTTATTAAAATCCTCCACATTTGGCGGGATCTGCATTCCTCCCTAATGTTTCTTTTAATTACGTTTGTCGCTTTCTCGGATCGGGAGAGACTGGTTGAGGGAAACCTTTTGAACCCTCCAGCAGGACTCTCTTGGAACATCCGTCACTCCTGGACACACAGTCTAGCCAGATTCCTACCTTTCCCTACCCCTTTACTTTCCAGAACTTTCTCTCCTTCCTTTCCTGAAAAGAAAGCACCTACACACCAGTGGCGGTCCGTGAGTTTTCAGTGAGCTAAAGCGCTAAGATTGAAAAATTCGACGTTATTGACGTTGTTGTAGCTGAAAATGATTTTTTTTTTTAATTTCAACCCTTTGTATGAAGATCTTCAGGATTCTTTCAGTCAAGGGGTGCGCCGCATCCACATACTGAAAGATCTTCACAAAAAAATTTGATAATTTGAAAAAAAAAATAGAATTCGTTTTAGGCTACAACAACATGAGTAATGTCGTATTTTTCAATCTTAGCGCTCTAGCTTTATGAAAACTCCCGGACCACTACTGCTACACACATTATCCCCAAAGATGAAATAGTCCCTGATGGAAATAATTTTCCTCGGAGCCTCCTGTGTGGAGCTAACGTAAAAGAAAAAAAAAATCCCTCGGAACTTGTCTGAGAGCTGGTCGACAAGCATGCATTGGACAAACACGAGTATACCTACGCTGGGAGAGACTGGACTTAGGGTGGATCGCCATTGTATGGAAATTTTTTATTTTTATAAATCAGTTTTCGCGGGGTGCGGAATAGATGCTCTAGGTACATACAATTAAGCATACAAAATATCAATTTAAAATTTTGATAACAAGTACTGCCACAAAGCAGTTGAATTATTTACAATCTGGTTAAAAAATGTCCCTTTTTAAAACAGTTTTGTGTCAATATGAATACTTTAATTTTTACTTTTACATTTCATAATGAATAAAAATTGCCGCGCCTTAAATAATAACATTTAAAAAAAATTGATATTTTTTATTAATCCAGCGAAAATTTGACAAATTGCTGAGTCCACTTTCGCGCACTATACCAAGAAACGCAACAAACATCTTTAGATCAACCGTCCACATCTCGCAGTACAGTTTC
The DNA here is from genome assembly GCA_917880885.1 of Limnephilus marmoratus. Classification (NCBI taxonomy): domain Eukaryota; kingdom Metazoa; phylum Arthropoda; class Insecta; order Trichoptera; family Limnephilidae; genus Limnephilus; species Limnephilus marmoratus. Next base: position 29,235,621 of record OU862926.1, on the reverse strand, counting down.
AATTTTATTATCGTTGATCTTCCAACTGACCAACAATACTTTGCTTCATCTACTTAATCTTCTTACGTAATAAATCCGTCAGACAGTAGACTATCTGTTGTATCCAGAACATTGGATCGATACAGTATTTCTGATCGGGCGGGTGCTGCCATCGTCTGCGCTACAATGCAAGATATTGGATTAGTGACAACAGTAAATCTAACAAACGTGATCGATCGTAATAAGATTCGACGTGCTCGTGCCAAAACTAGGACCACACTGCCTGACTGCCATCAATCAGCCCCATTTTGATTTGTGCATTTGCATATCGTTCGAAGGTTGAAAGGATAAAACATAAATCGTGTAGGATGGACGCAGAAAAGTTGTGATAGAAGAACATATCAGTCTTTTGAAAGATCATGGCTCACAATACATTGGCCGCATAGGCATTAAGTTCGGTGATGCTAAAACAATAGCTCACAAATTGTTTGCATATTTTGTGGCAAAATCCATTGATTTAGCGTGCATCGTGGCTATCGGATGTGACGGAACAGCAGTTAATACTGGAACTAAGTCTGGCATTATTCGACTTCTTGAAGGAAAGCTCCATCGTCCACTTCAGTGGTTGGTCTGTCAAATACATGCCAACAAGTTAAGTTTGAGACACCTTTTCGAATACCTTGATAGAACGATAACAGGTCCTAGAAGCTTTAGCGGCCAACTAAGAAAGTTACTCAAGAACTGTGAACACCTTCCTGTGAAGCAATAGAATGCAACTTACCGGACATTACAAAATCCCGTGACGACCTTAGCACAGACCAGCTTTATTTATTGGAAATTTGCAGAGCAATCGCCGAAGGACAATGTAACGAAAACTTAGCCAAAAGAAACCCTGGTAAAATCTGTCATTTGCGTTTGTTAACAACAGCCAATACTATTCTCCGACTTTACATTTCAACCAAGAATCCGACAGAAAATCAGGTGATATTGACTGAATTTATGCTAAGAGTGTATGCTCCGACGTGGTTTAAAATAAAAAAAAACACAACCTTCGTGTGTTTACGGGGCGAGACACCTCCACGAAACCATAAAATTGTCTCGTTACCTTCCAGAGCATTTGAAAAAGGTAGTAGATCCCGTAACTCGACGCAACGGGTATTTTGGCCACAGCGAAAATATACTTATTAGTACGCTAAACGATGAACGAAGACAAATTAGAGAGTTGGTTCTGAGACGGATTCTAAGTATCCGAGAACGTACGTCAGGGTTCTCTCCAATGAGAGTATTTAAGCTACCTACTTTTAATTTAACGCAGCAGACTATATTGACTTGATCTACTGGGAAAAACCATCAGAACCACCTCTTACAAAACTGATATCTAGCGAGACAATAATTGATGCCATGGCAGACCACGAAATGATCGAATTCAACATTTTGTGCAAGTTCCGATTGATGCCCTGTCATACGCAAACCACGGAAAGATGCATCAAAGTGGTAACAGCATCACGCTCTGCTGTTTGCGACCCTGAAAGACGTGAAGGGTGGATACAAAACAAGCTAGAATCTTGTCGTATAACGCCAGTGTTCAATTCGAAGAAGGACTATAAAACACAATAACTTTTATGATTTTTGACTTTATTTTTTAACATTGTTTGTGATTTTTTTGTGTAGCAATGGTACTTTTATTGTTTCTTGATTAGTAGATAATATAACAAGTAAATGAAAAGTTTAATTTTTTGTATTTTAACTACTTTTATTGAGCAAAGATTAAACCCTTCTTTTTCTAGTTTCTCGCTGTTTTTGTAAAATTTGAATTGACTTGGGGCAGTACTTGCACTCGAAATATCTTAATGCTGTCATAATAACTTTTAAAAGTATCTCCATAGAGCATCCATTCCACACCCCGCTGCTAAGAAAAACAAAAAAACAAAAAATCGATCCACACTACTGGACATAGCCAAAAAGGATTTCAAAATATTTTTTCCTTATAGATTTATTAGACTCCAGATACTAATATCTACAGCCTGTATGTCGGACGAATATCTACAGCTCATATGTTGGACTAATATCTACGAACTTCAGAGTGTTGACAAATATCTACAGAGCTAAGGTCGGACGAATATCTATGACGGTCCCAGTGGTGACTAATATCTACAGAGCGTAGGTTGGACTAATATCTACAGAGGGCAGCTGAGCAAGAGGTTGTACGGAAAAGCATAAATTACTTCAATTACGTAAAGGCTTAAGTTTTAAGTACGTACATAAAGTTTGTGCATAATATTACGTATTTTGCTGTTTACGAGGACAATAATTTATTGAACAAACATGGAGGTCATAATACAAAGATATTTATTTATTTCGAAATACACGGCACTACAACCTAACCTAACCTAACCTAACTGACATAGAAATAGTCATGGTAACAGACTAAATAATTTAGAAGCACTCGAAATAAAGAAAGCTGTTAAAACAAAAACCCAAATCCTTAATAATCAGCTAAATGTGACCAATAGTACGATATAAGGGTTTTTTACATACATACATAAATAAATTAAGTTTTTTAAACTGCATACACAATATAACGTTATTCCAATATGCTATAGGTACATAATTGCAAATCCAACCTCTGCCAGTGCTGTAGATATTCGTCAACACTTTGGTTCTCATAGATATTAGTCAGCAGTTTGAGCTGTAGATATTCGTTCACACTTTGGTTCTCATAGATATTAGTCAGATTTTTTCAGTTTTTGGAATTCCTGTAGATATTAGTAGACGCCTCCATTTATTACAAACACGGTCAAACACCTATGTTAATGACAAACAGAGTGGCGAATGTCATGAATTTTATGAATATTTCAAAGATCCATAATTCGCACTGAAAACGAAATTGAGGGTTGAAAATAGTATCATTGACCTGGAAATTTCAACCAGAAAATATCTCTTCAATTTTCGTGAAGTCAGAGCTCACCACTAGACAGTTTAATTGCATCAAATAAGCTGATGTTTTGCTTTAGGTAATTAAGATGATAATTATTGACGAGAGATAAATTCATAAGATTAAGATCACCTTTTCATAAGCGATACGATGACAGAAGTTTGTGAATTGTAATCCTTAATCTGTTGATCATTTTTGTTATATTTCCTTCCATAATGATAAAATTACAATTCAAAGTCAGTAATTTAAAGTCAATTACTTTTTTTTAAATTAAAAAGAAACCGCTTTTTGAATAGGTAGGCACCGGTCACTGATATCAAAGCCTTTTAATAGTCTATATTTACGCTTCAATAACTGTTATTTTATAGTTTATCGTAATAAAATATACCAGTTTCGATTAGGCCCGATCATATTACGATCAGAGGTACCGCCTCGGTCGAAATTAACCCGTCAGTTTTGAATTGAGACCTCAAACTTTAAATAGAGTCAATAGTTTAGTATTTATGGCGGGCCGGGGGCTGCGATTAACTGGTGACTGGTAACTAGTTTCCAGGTTTCTCACGCCCAAATCTCTAATCGGCAGCAATTAAAGTTTATTAACCGTTTACGATTCAGTTTAACTGGACCGAGCAGGACTGTTGCCACTTTTATTGAGCGGAAATTAAAGTCTATGTATTGATATTATTAAATATGGGTACTAATTGCGGATGTTGTTGCACGGGTAAATAGGTAACGTGAAATATTTCTGTGTAACATTATTTGTAATGATCTTCAATCCCTGGGGTTGCATGATAAGCGTTGGGAAGCTCGAGATTACAAGTTACTTTATTTACGTTATCATGTGGCTTACAATGAAAATTTAACTGAACCAAACGTCCGTTCTAATGCTCTAGTGTTATTCTAAAGCAAGAGAACTCGACACTGAACTGATCACTGTAACCGTTTCGGTATTAGACACCAACGGCGACAGTTGCCAATCTACTAAGTTACTACTTAACTGACATCTATTGAGACACCTCAAAACGGAGGCGTCTACTAATATCTACAGGAATTCCAAAAACTGAAAAAATCGAACTAATATCTATGAGAATCAAAGTGTTGACGAATATCTACAGCTCAAACTGTTGATTAATATCTATGAGAACCAAAGTGTTGACGAATATATACAGCACTGGCAGAGGTTGGATTTGCAATTATGTATAGCATATTGGAATAACGTAATATTGCGTATGCAGTTTAAAAAACTTAATTTATGTAAGTATGTATGTAAAAATCCCCAATATCGGACTATTGGACACATTTAGCTGATTAGTCCAACCTACGCTCTGTAGATATTAGTTCAACCTATGCTCTGTAGATATTAATCAACACTCTGAAGTTCGTAGATATTAGTTCAACATATGAGCTGTAGATATTCGTCCGACATACAGGCTGTAGATATTAGTATCTGGAGTCCTCAAAACTACCAGTAATAACCTATACTAATGACATTTGTTCAAGGACATTGACACAACGTATTTAATCATCTGTATTTAAAAAAAAAATGAACTAATTATTTGTCATATCAGACAAGTGATAAAGCTGTAGGTACCCACATTATGAAGTAATAATGATGCATTCGAAGTGTGTATTTGTTTTTTTCAAATGCTTGCCAGATGCTTAGATGAATTATTATTACAGTGATAATACGTCACTGATACAATATAGTTTACGCGGCCCGTTGTACATTAATAATATTATTTTTATGTACCTATATCATGCCGAAAAAAAGAAAGAAAGAAAAGGTTAAGGGACTGCCATGCAGAAATCATGTTTTTTTATCTCCTCGATCTAAACCAATTTTGTAGTTCTTCATATACATATTTTTTATTTATTTTTTTATTTTTTTATTTACGCCTATTTAGGCTTTTACATACATACATAACAATATTAACGAAATTATACTAGTAAATAGTGCAGGAAACGACTGTTTAAAACACATGCACACAAATAAATATAAAGTAAAAATATTATTGAATTTGATCCACCTCATCTTCTTCTTCCTTGCGCTGTACCATCTCATTGCCAGGTAGGCTGTTGGGGTCGGCTCTTCTTCTCAGGTTGTAATTTCTTCTGTTCTGAGTATCGCCTTCATTCAGGCCGTTTCTCTGAAGAATTTTGGAGCATTGAGTCATCCAGGAGTTCTTCGGTCTTCCACTGGATGGCTGTCGATGAAGCTCCATAGACATTGCCTACCTCACTGTGTGGTCTGATGGTCTCCGTCTTACGTGCCCATACCACCTCAACAGTCGTTCCTCCAGCTTACTATTTATGTCTGTGACACCCAGGCTACCACGAATGCGTGAACTTTTGATCTTATCTTTTAGTGATACTCCTACCGACCATCTAAGCATTCGCATTTCTGCTGTTTCGAGTTGCCTAGAGTAGGAGTTGTACATAGTCCAGCATTCGGAGCCATACATGATTGCGGGTCTTACAATACTCTGGCATATTACCTACATGGATCATTGGGTATATGGATATATGGATCCACACAGTATGTAGGTACAAAATATAAAAAATCCAAAATAGTTTTTTTTTCTTTCAGCCGACAAAATACTGTTAATGTGTTAGTCAATTTAAATAGCTTTATCAAAATATTCCCCTACTTGATGAACAAAACTTTAATAAGGTACGCTTATATATTAAAATTGATGTACTAAATATGTCAACAACATCGAAGAATTTGTTTCCAAGATGTCGAATCCGTCGCATGGGAGTTTAATATTGGGATCTTGACGTAGTATTGCTACAATAATATGTTAGGTATATATTCTGCGAACGACAATCTTTTATTTCTTTTCCTTATAATGTCATGCATAGATGTCGTTATTTTTCAAGTTTACCAACATTCGATAGTTAACTTTTGTCTTTTGATAGGCTAGATCCTGAGGCAATTTTTTTAAAAATAAATATTTCAGCTTTACAAATTCCAAATTCATAATATTCCGTGATTTTTTAAATGTTGGTACCTACCACCTACTTTCTTATTTTAAAATAGGTTCCATAAAATAATGTGAAAAATACGAAAATTTTCGTTATTTGCCTGAAAATTGCGAATTTTACGATATTCTAAAAATTTGTGTTATCGCAAAAAGAGGTAAATTTTTCATTTCTTTAGGTGGGTACTGATTAGTAATAAGTTAAGGAATCACACACGATCTTACGTCTCTTTTTGATCAAACTAAGTAACTGTTTTTCAATATAAATGATATTGGTTCAAAATGTCAATCAACATTTTACCTGATGCAACATCCCAATAACACCGTATCTACTTATTAACCATTTGGGCGTATCAACATACGATACTCGGCCTGTTGCCCGTGTGGCCCCGTGTGAAGTGAGACCGACCAC